>JAHDVF020000716.1:0-600000 GCA_022606425.2 Lepidostoma basale | reverse complement strand
ACGCACCTTTACATAAATAAAGAATTATAATTAGGAAGTGACCACAGACCGTTGCCTAATAATATACTCCGTGTATACTAATGCGGCTTGTGTAGAATAACTGATCTAATACCTACTAGCTAAACTAATTAACTCTATACAACTCCTTAGTTAGAAGCAGGCTCGAGGGAGGTGCCGTGATATGGAGTCCTCATGAGGCTCAGTATTCTCTCATGTTGGAGAGGGTTCAAAAGAAATTCTTGAGAGCCCTCTACATGAGAGAGTACGGGGTATATCCTTGACTCTATCCAACGGTATTTCTCTTGGGTATGCTGGGGTATAACTCCCTCGAACTGAGGAGGGAAGGATTAATGTCAACGCATTTTTTCAAACTAATTCGCGGCTCTATTGAGAACCCCTATTTTCTGTAATAAATAGGTCTTTTTGTTCCTGATAATTATAATACCTGCGACAGCGCCGACATCAATCGTTTTTTGCTCTGTCACACAGAACCAACCAGCCTTTGGTGATGCCAGTAGGAAAAGCAATTCGGACGTTGAATCTTATCGTCTCGGATTTGGACATTTTCGGTGTCAGTGTGGCAGTATTCATAGAAAAAATATTACAAGTTCTGGAAAGAGTACTGCCTCACTAACGTCGAAATATTTGGGTTCCTTCTGATATATATGATTTTTTGGTTTTATCTTATCTTTGTAACACCATTTTGTGTACAAATGAGTCGCCTAAATGTTTTTCGTTTGTTATATCGTCACCTGAGAGTAAGAAGGTTCCAACTGTCAAAAGTAAAAAGCTGAGAAAAATGAAGTCAAAGTTTTGTAGGTTTCGGGTGTGTATCTTGGAATAAAAGGGTTCCATCTGAAGCAGATGAAACTCTTATACCGAGAAGCGTGTAAATTTTCTGGCGACAGTTATAATAATAAAGTTCTAAGTGTAAATGAATCCTTCTTCAGTGAATTGTGTGTTTTGAATGATCAGATGGAACTTGATTATTTTCGTAACATCAAAATGACGATACTATTACATGTTTTTTTTTAATTGTACGTATAGATACGTTGAGTAAGAACCCTTTTAACGAAAAAAAGCCATATGTGAAATTTTGTTAGTTGGAACCCTCTTACTCTCAGGTGACGATATCTCATTTGTGTATTATGTATAAATAAATAAATAATTAAATGGAAAAAACATATTGCTAAAATGGCAGGACTATGCTTTTACGAAGAAACATAAAACTAACAAAAGAAATATGAGTTATTATAATATCACTCCGATGAAAGCGTAATTAAACTCCGATATTAGTAGAGGGGGAGAGGAATGAGAGTAAACTTTTGTAAAGACCCTCCGACATATGTTGAGCCTCGCTAACCTTTCATAGTGACAAAGCGAGACGTCTCTTTTATAGAACTTATGGACAAATGGAGAAGATACTACAATGCCTGAGTATATAAATTAGGATACCAGTCAATCTTATTCGATTAACCTTGGTGGAATACGCTGGTTGTGTTACAAATAGCGTATGGATGTTGAAATATTCACGGAAGTAAACCAAATTCTACGTTTTTGAAATACCGAATGAAGCAAGATCAACATAAAGTTTTTTGGGTTCATAATGTTTAAATTAGAAAAAGGTTCATGTTGATTGATGAATTATATAATAATCGAAGATCTCTTTGATACGATGATATGATGTTTTGTGTATAACCATTACTCAAAATCAAATCAAATCAGTTTATTTCATCAATGGACATTAAGGTTTAAGGCATCTATTGAGAACAGGTAAAATAATACATTGTATAATATATATAATAGTATACTACCAGAAACCCATGAGATATGATTCGAAATAAATAGTATTTGCCTTCTGAACGTACTTTCACTAAAATGAAAGACGTCTTGATGACGATGAATTGCTCTTTCCACCGGTGTCATTAGAGGCAGGTTGGTTCTGGCGATCGGTAGATAAAACAATCTATGCTGTCGCTGTCGGAGATATCTACTCTTCTTCGTTCGCCTGGCCATTTCCCGTTATTTGGGGTCGGCTCTTCTCATACGGCTCCGCCAAGTACTGTGTTCATCCACGTTACAGGAGGCCGATCTGGTCCCCTTCTTCCATTTTCCAGTTGCAGGGCTTTGGGGAAGATGTATTCATCGTCCCTTCTGCTCACATGGCCGTACCACCAAATACGTGTATAAACATTACTGTTGTTCAATTTAAAACGTTGATAAAGTTTTTCTTGAAGACTTGTTTAAGATATATTGACTTAAAAACTTCATTCACTGTACAATCGTTTTCTTTTTGTACTAGTTGGAGGTTGCTAGGGTTTGTTTATTTTTATGTTTGTACCCTTGCAATGTGGACTCCTAGCTGCCTTTCCATATCTTGGGGAGTCTTCCAGGTATCCTTCTTCCCTCTGGTTTGCGTGTAGGTCAAGGTGTGGTAATCTTTGAGTGTCCATTATTTTCACATGGTCCCTCCAATACCTTCTTCTTTGTCTCCCCCATCTGACAAAATCCTAAATATCACTCATTTATCTGATTGCGTGGAGACAGATATCAAATCTGGTCCTGTGATGAAGACGTTCATCTTTCTCTCCATCTCTTTGGTGGTTATTCTGGTAATCGACAGCCCACTGGAGTTTCGTGCATCAAGATCTTAGAAATCCTTGCTGAGTCCATCCTCTCGATGTGGTCATTCCAGAATCGTCGTCTCTGAGTTGATTGTATAGAGTAATAAGGGTTCGGACAGATTTTTTAGAGGTGTCGCGCTTATAATGATGATTTAAAAATGTAATATCATAGTAGTAAAAGACACTTGAACTTGAAGAACTGATTAACCAAGGAACAGTGAGCTGGCCATGTGAAAAGAATGCCAGAGGGTAGAACACCACAAATTATATCCAGGTGGGTGCCTCGTGAAAAGAGACCATGAGGCAGACCAAGGAAAAGATGGGCGGATTGCGTGGAAGAAGATTGGGAGAAAATGGAAGGAGCTGGGAAATGGAGAGAGATGGCCAGAGACAGAAGTCAGTGGAGGACCGTTGTGGAGGAGGCCAAGTCCCACACCGGGATGTAGCGCCGATAAATCCAATCAAACATGCTAGAAACACGATTGATATTTCTATGAAGCTGGTGATTTTTAAAGCCCATGGAGGGGTTCTGATTTAACTTTGTGATTGAAATTCAGGAGATTTATGCTCTTTGATATGTAGATGTAATAAAATCTCTGTGTCAGTGAAGAAGCGAGCAGAATTAAAAACACAACAGATTTGAATTTACTGTTTTCTTTTCATTTGCATTCTAAACGATTTATTTTAATGGACGTCTGACTCTCGTTTATCTTAGTCACTTGTGATCCATAGCCTCGGGGACAGATTTCATTGAAAAACGCTAAACGAAAATCAATGCGTCTGATTGTGATATTTATACGACTTGTAATTAATTGACCTAATCGATTCTATAAATTATTTATGGTAGAGTGGAATTGAACGTATATTCCAAATCAATTAGGCAAGGTCTAGACATAAACTCTATTTCTAGACATTTTAACATAACAAAGTTAACACACCTTTTTACTTAATAAGTATTTAAATATATAATATAATAGTTAATAGGAATAATGAGAATAGAATAATAGAAAATAATATCTATTAACTATATAAATAAGGAGTGGATCGGTCACACTCTGAGACGGAACCCAGCCTACATCTCTCAGGCAGACCTAGAGCCACCTGGAGAAGAACCCTGCAGGACGAGGTTAAGGCAGCAGGCCTCACTTGGGATGATGTTAAGCATCAGGCATGCGATAGAGTCGGGTGGAGAAGATTCCTTGAGGCCCTATGCCCCACGGAGGTGTGACAGGACAAAAAGAAGAAAGAAGATATAAATAGTTAATAGACATTATTTTAATTTTTAAGTGTAATTATTTTTTTATAAATGAATTAAATAAAAAAACATATGTTCGAAACTAGAAAGGTCCATTTACACTGGACAGTCATCAGCTGATACCGACACGTCACGATAAAAATAGCCTTGAATCTCACTGACTAGTTATCTCAAATGCTATAATATAATCGCCGTCGGTGGTTGCCGAAGAAAGCACCTACCTACAAAAAATGGACATTAATAAAAATGATCAATATTTTTCAGGGTGTGTTTCCTACAGTATATAATTCTATTTTACAGAATACCATTTTTACTGCCATTTAAATTCGACGTGGAAAAGGCGATTAACTGGGAAATTAAATACAATAGTCCAAGGTAATGATTTTTGAAAAGGAAGAAACCATGACAGTCTGCAACATTAGCGTGAATGGTGAAAATTTGGAGCAAGTAGTTGAGTTCGTGTATTAAGGTAGTATGTTTACAAGAGATAGGCGAGTGGAGAGGGATATTTAAAAGAAGGGTTGGGGCAGGCAACAAAGTGAATGGTGCACTTAAAGTTGTCATCGCAAACAAAAACCTATCCAAAAAAGCTAGAATGGCAGTGCACAATGGTGTTCTTCTACGGACCCTTATGTATGGAAGCGAAGCATGGAACTGGCAAAAGAAGGATGAAAGTAGAATAAATGCAGTAGAAATGAGATCTCTTAGACGAATGTGTGGATACTCTGTGTATGATAGAGTATCGAATGAAAATATAAGAAGTGAATGCGGAGCGAATGATGGTGTCATGAACAAAATAATGAAAGGATCATTAAGATGGTTTGGACATATGGAAAGAATGAATGAAGAAAGAATGGTAAAAAATATAAATGTAAATGGAACCAGAAATAGAAGAAGACCGAGGAAAACGTGGCACGATCAAATAAATCAAATATTGAATGTCAGCCATGTGAGGAGACAGAGAAATCGACGCGCGTGTATGACACGATGTATGAATGTTGAGGAAGCGAGAGAAATGTGTCAGGAAAGAAAAGTGTGGCAGTCCATTCTTTCTGCCTACCCCTTCGGGGAGACGGCGTGATGGTTAGTTAGTTAGTTAAATATAATAGACACCATTAAAACAAACAATACGATTATTTGCTCAACGCAAACGGGTGACGTGTCGGTATCGGCTGATGACTGTCCAGTGTAAATGGACCTTAATATATTATATAATAAATGAATTAAATAAGAAAACATATGTTCGAAACTATAATATATGGTAATGTGCGTATGGTAAAGTTTAATAATTCTGTTTTTTCCGTAGAGGGCGCTGATGAAACAATTACACCGCAATGTTCTGTCGCAATAAATCCACAGCGAAGTTTGTATTTTAATGGCACCCCATACGTGCGGCGGGAGAGGGTGGTGTGTGGGGGGAGGGGCGACCCTCAAATGGTGGAATCTCTCGCCAGGAAAATCCTTCCCGCGGTACCCAGCTCCGAGCAGGGGCAGGCGGTCACCTTTTATTTCAGGTTTCAAAGTAGGTAATAAAAAAATGTAATGATTTTACTGAAATCTTTTGATGGAAGTTCATTTTAAATAATAATTAAATAAAACGATGTTTCTTAACTACTTCCACTATTGTCTTTATTTCGACAGCGACCGGTTTCGTCAGGCTCGCTGGCATTCAGACCAGTCTGTCGATGCCAGCGAGGCTGGCGAAACCGGTCGCTGTCGAAATAAAGCCAAAAGTGGAAGTAGTTATAACAACATCGTTTTATTTAATTAATATATTAAAAAATGTGACAATCCATTGTTTTGGCGAAACACTATGACACTTCAATATTATTAACTGTTTCATTTGAAACACTGTTATAATATCGTTATTTATTTATTTAATTTCTACGAAATAATCTGTCACGACAGCTATTTCGCCAGCCCTAGTTGGAATCATCAGGTGTAAAGAACAAGTTTATTGTTACCCTAAGTTATTGCAAAAAATTCGTATAAATTAAATAAATAAATATACAGTGTTCCAAATTACGTGTAAATAGTTGAAATTATAGCTAACTAACTAACTTACTAAACATCACGCCATTTCTCCGGAGGGGTAAGCAGAGAGAATGGATCGCCACAATGCTCCGTCCTGGCTCTCTCTCGGGCTTCCTCTACATTCATACATCGTACCATGCACGCACATCGATTATTCCGACTTCGAATGTGGCCGCCTTTTAGTAATTGATTAATTTGGTCATGCCATGTTTTCCTCGGTCGTCCTCGGCTTCTTTTTCCACTCACGCTGCTTGTGTACAACTTTTTAACTATTCTACTCTCATCCGTTCGTTCCATATGTCCAAACCATCTTAGGGATCCTTTATTAATTTTATCCATGATGCAGTCATCTGCCTTACATTTCTCTCTTATTTCATCGTTCGGTATTCTATCATACAACGTTTTCCCGCACATTCTTCTAAGTGATCTCATTTCTCTGGCATTTATCTCCTCAGAGATCGACGTCTTTCATATTAGTGAAAGTACGTTCAGAAGGCAAATACTCTTAATTCTGGAGAGTATCCTGTCTTCCTAATGTTGAACCATCTCTCATGCGTTTCTGGTAGTATACTATACACAATATATTATTTTACCTGTTCTCAATAGATGCCTTAAATTTTGTTATGTCGGTTGATGAAATAAACTGATTTGATTTGATTTGATTTATATGATAGAGTGTTATTCAAATATAAGAAGGAAATTTAAAGTGTTATGTACAAAATAATGAAAGGGTCATTAAGATGTTTTTGACACGTGAAAAGAACAAATGAAGAAATAATGATAAATAAAGTATATACTGACCATGTAAATGGAACAAAAATAGAGCAAGACAGTAGAAAACGTGTCACGATCAAATCAATCAAATATTAAATGTCGCCCACGTCTAGAGTCGGAGAAAACGAGGTGCGTGCATGACATGAATATTGAGGAACCGAGAGATATACGAGTACTATATGTCAGGAAAGGACAGTGTGGTAGAGACGGCGTGATGGTTATTTATTTTTTAAGTAGTCGGCCTTGAATGAATGTTAAATCATTGCTGTACTTTCGTATTTTCTTCTTCTTCTTCTTCACGTGTGGCCTAGATACCTTTTTGCCTTTTGCTTTTTTTTCTGGAATGGTGCATTCTCCAGCTAATGTAAGTCTTGCGTGGATGGCGGGCTGGCCTAGGGATTTTTCGAGCGAAGCTGAGGAAGGGGCGCCGCTGCGTCCTATAACAGCCTCGGGTAAGCGGCGGGTAACCTTCTTCACGTGTCCTGCCGGGTCCCCCCGACGTTGGCGACCATTTGGGAGAAAGCTATCCTGGGTGGCGCGAAACAGATCCCCCGCAGTTCTGACGCCGTTCATTCTCGTTTTGTCTAAGATTTTGTTAAACCCTTCGGTCGATAGCAATTGAATTGTGTTCGAAAATGTTCTTCAATCCGATTGGTTCGAGTTTTCTTGAATGTAAACGAGGCCCGCCCCTGTCTCTTCGCAGTAATAAAACTTGACACGTTGACTGTGAGTGGAGTGCGATACGTTATTAGGAATTCAGGATCGGGCCAGAAATGGCAGAGCCTCGGACACAGCCCCTGCGGCCCCGAGTCACATGACCCTAAAAGTACGATGTGAATCTCTACAGACTATTGAAATACAATATACCTTTCTATTAATTCTCATAAATAATTTTCACAATTTCTCCTTTAAACATCTAGTCACAGCGCGCCTACAATTAAGGGCTGATCATCACAAAGGTGCCAAGTGTCAAAAAAGTGTAAAATGAGCTTTTGATACCAATTGGTGATAAACATAAAGATCAATAACTGTGTAAGTATGTAAATTGATAAATATATTCTAAAATAACGTTGATTTCTTTATAAACAACGCTTTATCAAACATTAAAATTGAAATTAACACAAACGTAATTGCGTAGATTTTCACGGTTGATAGCAATATATAGATTTTATTTTTATTTATTTTATTTTTAAATTCTTTATTTTTTATTTTATTTTTTATGATTACAACAATATATAAGGTTCCCACCACCACCCGAGACTATTATAGGACGCAGCGACGCCCTTTCGTCAGTCTCGCTGCACTATCTAGGCCTGTTCCTTGTCCATCCGGGACTAACGTTAATTTAATTCAGCCTTTTCATCAATCAAAAGGATGACAGACCACATTTAATCTATGGTCGTTTGAACCCTATTGCTGTATACAGTTTATTTTTAGCTGTTATATTGATTCTCATTACATGTGATAGGTAGCCAATTTATCGCCATTTTATTGTCACGTGAATTCTACACCAGACCAAAGACTGAAAATCACATTGCCCTCGCCGGGAATCGAGCCCGGAACCTTCGGGGTGGCAGTCAATGAACTAACCACTCGGCCACGAAGGTCGTCATTTTAGTTTATTATAGTTTTATTACAGTCACTATAATAACACTTCTAGAAAACAGACGTTCTCATTCGTATTAACGGCAACTCAAAAAGTCGAGCCCATTGTTATAGGCTAGAATACACTAGAAATGTGTTAATCATGATATCGTGGATTATTATCACGGAATATCACTTTCATTATACTCGTAGCACCGTCTGGAATATTGATGGCACATTCTGTTCGCGTTCGCGGCACACATTTCTTCACCCTAGATGCTCCCTTCATCCCGTGAATAGTTCTACGTCATACAATATTTCAGCCCTCAACGGCTATTAGGATTAAACGATTATTATCATATGTTACAAACACGCTACAGATATTTTATACAGAAATAACAAATCAGCCTTATTATGTTATTACTAAAGCAAATATGGCAGTGCACGATGTCCCGATAGTCCCGACCCTTATGTATGAAAGTGAAGCTTGGCGTTGGCAGAAGAAGGATGAAAGTAGAATAAACGCCGTAGAAATGAGATCACTAAGAAGAAAATGCGGAAAAACAATGTATGATAGAATATCTAATAATGAAGTAAGAAAGGAATGTAAGGCGTATGAATGCGTGATAAATAAAATTAAGAAAAGCTCACTAAGATGGTTAAGACATATGGAATAATGGATGAGGGAAGAATGGTTAAAAATATGTACAAATAGTGCGAATGGGAAAAGAAGTCGAGGAATACCAAGGAAGACATGGCATGACCAAGTTAATCAATTACTGAAAGGCGACCATGTTCGAAGTAGGAACAATCGACGAGCGTCCATGTCACGATGTGTGAATGTAGAAGAGGCGCGAGAATTATGTCAGGATAGAACAATGTGGCGATCCATCCTCTCTGCCTACGCCTCCGGCGAAACGGCGTGTTGGTTAGTTAGTTCGTTAGTGTTATAATGAATGAATATTTTCTTAATTTTTGTGTCAGGGCGAACAGTTGATTTGGACCAAAATATCTGCATATTATTTTGTTTAGCTATTGTGTTGATTCTTATTACATGTGATAGGTAGCTGATCAATCGCCGTTTTATTGTCACGTGAAAGACAGCGTGACAATCACATTGCCATCGCCGGGAATCGAACCCGGGACCTTCGGTATGGCAGTCAGAGCAAAAGTTCGGGATCTCTCTCTGGTAAGAAGCACTCTCCCACGAAGGTCGTCTCAATCAATCGAAAATTGAATAATAATATTTATTGTTTCTTGAATGTAAAACTCATTACTAAATAATTTTAACGAATGAAAAGGTATGTTTCTATAATTTTTATTTATTTTTAAATGACGTGTATTGTCTGTCTAAAGAATTATCAAATATCATTTAATAATGCCTAAGACAGGCGAAACTTGTCATTAGCGGGGAAAATAAAACCAATAATTCATTATTTTGGCCGAAAAACTATGATAATTCAACATTATTACAGTTAAAATTTAAAACACTGTTATAATATAAAATAACTAACTAACTAACCATCACGCTGTCTACCCGAAGGAATATGCAGAAAGAATGGACTGCCACACTTTTCTTTCCCGACAAATTTCTCTCGCTTCCTCAACATTCATACATCGTGTCATGCACGTGCGTCGACATCTCTGACTCCTCACATGGCCGACATTCAATATTTGATTTATTTGATCGTGCCACGTTTTCCTCGGTCTTCCTCTATTTCTGGTTCCATTTCCATCGTTAACATATAATTTTTTTACCATTCTTTCTTCATTCATTCTTTCCATATGTCCAAACCATCTTAATGATCCTTTCATTATTTTGTTCATAACACCATTCGCATCGCATTCACTTCTTATATTTTCATTCGACACTCTATCATACACAGAGTATCCGCACATTCGTCTAGGAGATTTCATTTCTACTGCATTTATTCTACTTTCATTCTTCTTTTGCAAGTTGCATGCTTCGCTTCCATACATAAGGGTCAGTAGAAGAACAGCATAATATCACAATTTTTTTTTATTCACTGAGAGTGTCGCGGCAGCTATTTCGCCAACAGATGTCGGCATCATCAGGTGTTACAATAAGTTTATTTTAACACCTGGTGATGCCAAATCGGTTCGCGACACTCAGTGAATAAAAAGAAATTGTGATATTATAACAGTGTTTTAAATATGTTAATATAGAAAGTTGTTTAGTTAGTTCACGTAAGCTACAATTCAACAACTATGCAAACAAGTTTTATTCGTTATAATTTACTACTAAGGTCCATGTTATAATATTATAGTTTGGGTAACTTTTCAATTCCTCCTTTCAGTACCTACGTAACATTACAGAGTGTAGTTTATATTACTCTGGGAATGTGAGCTCTCATTATGCAATAGTTGGTAATGGCGCTAGGACAAAGTTCGCGATCTCTCTCGACCTTCTCGCAATTAATTTCCATATTCAATATAAAACGCATTAGCGGTCTCTAAATGCTAGAGTGGGGCATTCGTCCTTTACTGACACAGGTATTGTAGAAGCGCAAATATCACAGTAGTTAGTTGATAGATTTTTTAGCTGTTTCGATCATTGGTAAGAAATAGAAGGCGCTTTTGGAGGGATCAAGTTGACCGCATAGAAGAAACAAGGGTTGTTTTTCTTCTTTCTTCGTTTCATCATTACTGAGGGCTGTCATCTATAAAACAGCGCGTGGCTAAAACAATACGCCTCTCTGTTCTCCGCAGTCCGCACATGACAGCTCACCGTTATCTCACTCTTTTGGTACATCAGAATACTGCGACTCCAGCTCTAGTATTCCTTGCACTACTCCAACTTCATCTCTTTCATTTCCAGACCACGACCTAAATTATTGCCATCTTCCTTATCAATAATGACCCTTTATCACCAAGTTATCCACCACCATTCAGTCCTTTACCCCTCCCGCAATCAATGCAGATAAAACAAATAAATAAAAATCCTCCCCGATAGCCCACTACGTACTCCGCCAAACAAAATGATCTCACGCAGGATGCTATCTCCTACCACAACTCCATCCTGGCACTACTCCTCTTATCTTCCCCTCGGGGACAGACTTTTTTTATAAATACAATCCAACCCTAACTGGTCTTCCATTCCTTGACAATAATTTAAGACGTTATCATAAACCTTAAATCCCCCTCGCCCTCTTTCGGAGGGACACTTTGGGCCATACATATAGCCCCATCATAAAACAACTATAAAATCACATTTCAACAATGTTTCCTACAGACGTAAGAGCCATTAGAGCTGAACCTCTGTAAGCCAGAAGATCCAAGTCCAAGTTCACTAAAAATTTCCAAATCCGAGACGATTTAATTCGTCCGAATTGCTCTTTCTACGGCATCCCCAAAGGCAGGTTGGTTCTGGGTGACGGAGCATAGATCAATTTTAGTTTTGTGTCCAAATGTGTCGCCTAAATGTATTTCGTTTTTTGTTTTTTATTATTTTTAATTTTAGATAAACTTAAGGCGTTAACACGATGGAATTGGCATGGCTCTCTCCATCGCTCGCTGCATGACTCTTAGTCTCTCTGCCTTGGCTTTGTCAGAGTGGCAGTTTCAAGACCATATATTATGTACTTACTGATATATCTATTGTTATCTCCCTAGTACTAGCCAAGTTAACTAACACATTGTCATCTTATATATAATTCTAGTTCTTGCACTCAGTTTGTAATAATTTTCGTTAGTTTATATCGTTCTCTCGATGATGAAGGTGTAAGAGAGAAAAATAAACTCAAAAGTGGAAAGAACAGTATTTCGTTTGTTATGTCTCATTTGTGTTTAAGAAAAATAAATAAAGCAATCTTAATAGTAAAGCAATAAGTGTGAGTCTAGATGCAGTCGCAGGTGCGGACGCGGTCCGATAGCGTGCCGCTCGGCAGTAAGGCTGTCTCCAGCTCCAGTACAGCTGTCGTCACAGTGGGCCAGGAGCCGGAAGCGGGTCAGGTCCGCGCCCCTGACCGTGGCCGCCTGACCCGCGCTGACCTGACCTCGGTGACATTAGGATATCGCGGCGCATCTCAACGATGCCAAACATACTCGTGTTTTCTTTCTAAGGATTAATTGTATCTCAATAGAGACGAAGATGCAAATTGGAAACAGAATATGGTTGATCGAGGTGTTTACAGGACTTATGACCTGTCATTGGTTGGGTTAAGCGCACGCTTTATGTATTACAACATTCCCCATTCCACATTTTTTTTTGTGTGTCCCACATGTCTAACAAATTTTTGGAAGTTGTATTTATGTTAATCTGTAACACCACTTTTTACATTGTAGTTTTTTAATCTACACACTAACGCCATCTATGAAGATTGTATTTTAAGCATTAAGCAGAAGATTTTTTTTTTTTGATAACCCGCAATGGGTAAAATCCAGTATTCGTCTACAAGCATTTGTATACACTCAAAAATGTTGTATCACAATTTGTTTATTCGTCTATACGAGATTATCGCGACAGCTGGTTTGCCAATCTATCAGTATATTAGTTTATTTATTCACTCAAAAGATATTACAAACATAATAACAGTTTAAGGCATCTATTTGAAAAAGGGTAAAGAATCAAAAACGCATGAGAGATGGTTCAACTTTAGGAAGACAAGATACTCTCTAAAGTTAAGAGTATTTTTCTTCTGAAGGTACTTTCACTAATATGAAAGACGTCGATCTCCGAGGTTATGTTGTTACTTGTCTCCGAGATAACGATTGTACAGTGAACCTAGTTTTTATCAAAATCTTTACTTGCGTGAATATTTCACTGGTTGCAACTGTTATAATATTTGGTGTATGGTGGTATAACATTTCGTATAATAACCGTTATGGGAAGGGGGCGTTGGATTTTCTGATTCTTGCAAAGGTGACAAAGTCCAGAAAAAGTAGGACGTAGGACTTAAAGGGATATAGAAAAGGCAATACGTTGAAATGCACCCATGTTAATATCTCCACCTTTTAGCAGCATGAAATTAAAACGATAGATATATTACGGAGCTATATACAAATGTAATTTTCTAGTATGTTCTACTGCAAACATAAATTATAATACAAGGTTCCTCTCTTGACTCGCCTCAAGTCTGTCGGGAATGCCCCGATGGGCCGTTATGCTAATCCTCCCGAACATTAATTCCTGCACGTGTTTCCTCCCACTTCCTCTCACTTCCGCTTCTTACCTGATCCCATAACGGTTCTACGGCAGGCACAATTTATGGAGGTTTCGGGACATTTGACTTCCAGATGAACTCTTTTATATTGAACTTGAACCGTTCCGAAAGGTACAAGACAGTTAAAAGCTGGGAAACCAAAATCAATACTGAAACGAGTTTTGCATATTCTTAGTATACATACATATACCAGTATTCCTCATTTGGTGATATAGCCTTAAAAAGAAGAGATACTGAAATCTAAGAAACGATATCCCTTCAAATCAATACTACCATACCAGATTATTTAATTCATGTGACATACAATGTGAATTAACCACGGCCGGTAACAATGCACAGCACAGACTGTTCCAGGTGATTATCTTCGACAGCGTCAGCACAGACTGTTTTATCTCCTAGCATGCAGAACCAATCTGCCTCTGGTAATGCCGGTGTGGAAAGCAATCAAACTGCTGAACATGATCGCTTCGGAGATCGACGTCTTTCATATTCGTGAAAGTACGTTCAGAAGCAAAAATACTTTTGACTTTGGAGAGTATCTTGTATTCCTAATGTCGAGTGTTCCTGGTACTATATATTTTTTCAGTTCTCAATAGATACCTTAAACTATAATTGTTGTTTGTAATATCTTTTGAGAAAATAAACTGATTTGATTTGATTTAATGTACAACTTATCAAGACTGCTCTAAGACAAGCGAATGCCAGTTCATGTGAAAGGGAATGTACAGGCAGCGGTGCGTCCAGCCATGACCTACGGTTCGCAGTGTTGGCCACTCAAAAAAACAACAGAAGGACAAACTGCACAGTGCTGAAATGAAGATGTTAAGATGGGTGGGAGGAGAAACGCTGTTCGACCATATCAGGAACACCCACATTTTCAGAGTGAGGCCAATCTCAGAAAAACTGGAAGAGAACCGACTGAGCGACGCTCAGCCGACGCGGATGACGTGGTAAGTCCAAGTTGACGTGGATGGGACTTATCCAAAGGAGTCTCAAATGAGACTGGATCCCACCTGACGCTACCCAGAACAAATAATCCTGGAGACGCCATACAAAAAGAGTCGACCCCAAGTATGTAAATGGGACAAGGTTAGGAAGAAGATGAATGTTACAAAGAACAATTGTTTGCGATTTCATTTCATTTATTTTAATAAAAATCACAAACATTACAGATATATAATTCCAGATCTTTTTCAATTACATTAAAAGAATTTAAAAGAGAAGCATAAAAAAAATTAAGCTTAAGAATTAGAAAGAATCACATTGAAATTGCATCCCTGAGGCAACTCACACTATCACGAAATATGTCAACCACCGAGGCGATAAGCAATAAGATTGACCTACCCACAGGCATAACCATTGGCAGTTTGGTTCTGCAGCGCGGCAAATAAAACAATCTGTGCTGTCATCTGCGATGTCAGCTGAAGAAATATAAGCGTGAAATACTATTGAAAACAAGAAACAGTCTGCTAAAATAGATGAGGTATATGATAAACTGAATGGAATGATAAATTGCTCGCCCGCTCTTTAACTTATTGTTAGTAATATCCAGAAATTTCACACCATATTACTCACGGGACGTCAAAGCCCACACACAAGACAGCCGATAGAAGTTTTAGAAGTTGGTTACAGATAGTTTTGAGTGGGGTATGGCCTCAAAAGAGAAGTCAATCAAGAAAAATGTGGCGATTGGCAGGTTATTATTATTCACTTGGTAGCACACTTTATTCAGAAATAGAGGGGGTAGCAAGGACGGAAGAGGGTCTCGCACCGGCCGGTGCTCCACTGCGAAAAACAAATGATGAGCGGTACCAACTTATTGCAGCTTCCGGGCGCTAATCTGTCTGTCCTCTCAATCACACTCCGCTTCGCTCCATGCCTACTACCGCAGGCCGCATTCACACCAGTGGTTCACGAGCCACGGTACAGCGTCACAACCATAGAACACAGACATTACCCTGAATCAGGAGCTAAGTAATCCGTCCCTGAGTCCACAACACAAACATGAATTGATTAACAAATGAGTTAACACGATAGTTTATCAAACAAACTAAAATGGTAGAGCACAGTGGTGTTCTTGTATTGACCTTTAGGGTGGAACTGTAAATAGAAGGATGACAGAAGAATAAATGCAGAAGACATATGATCTCTTAGATCATAGCTTTCACCGCCCCCTTTACAAGAAAAATAAACGTTCAACGCCCCCCTCCCATAAAAGTTATTCGAAATATGGGAAAATGATAACAATACATACAATAACAAAATAAACCAATATTTAAGCGTGTTTTTCATGTTCTCTATTTTTTCTGGATCTTCTACTGCCCCCCTGAAAGTCTCAAACGCCAACAAGGGGGCGTTATCGCCCACCTTGAGAACCTCAGTACAAATGAGAGTAAACTAACTAACTAACTAACCATCACGCCGTCTCCCCGAAAGGGTAGGCAGAAAGAATGGACTGTCACACTTTAACCGATGCGGCACTCCATCTTTCTCTTTTCGCCCCGCGGGAGACGCGGTGTGATGGGTTGCGAACCTCATCGCCACCAATAGGCATCTCCCGCGCACACTTCGATCTTCCAATATCCACAAAATAAATCTAAAACAAATGATATAAAATACAATGATATATAATAAAATAACAAAATAAAAATAATTTAATACAAAATGTTATTTTTAGATGGGGCACATTTGTCTATTTAATTTATGTTCCACGAATCCACCGTTTTTTTTTAATTTAGCACATAATGTAATAACACATAATGTTTTTCCGATGTTGCACATGTTGACATGGACGATCCGGACTTTTGTGTTTATTTAATTTATGTTACACGTATCCACCGTTTTTTAAATTAGCTTAATTGTAATTGTTTACAATGAGTGAAGTGTTCCAATGACAATTTGAATAATTTCTTCAATATTCTTTTAAAGTTCTTGCTGGTGTTAGTTGGTTTTAAGTGCCTAATTACTGCCCAATAAAAAAAGTGGATATGTGGAACATTAATTAAATCATATAACAGCTAATTTAAAAAACGGTGGATACGTGTAACATAAATTAAAGAAACACAAATGAGAGTATTGTGTACAAAATAATGAAAGAGTCATTGAGATGATTTGGACACATGGAAAGAAAGGCAAAGAAAGTATGTGTTAACAATGTAAACGGAAATATAGGAAGACTGAGAAAAACGTGGCACGATCTAATCAAATAAGTATTAAATTTCGGCCACGTGAGGAGTAGGAGTGGTAAGGCAGAGTTGTAAGAGCTATGACTGCCACACCGAAGGTCCCGGATTCGATTCTTTACTAACATTAAAGTAAAATAACTGTATACGAAAGTGTGATGTAATTGTCACACTTTTTTTTGGTCTGGAATAGAATTCACGTGACAATAAAATGGTGATGGATTAGCTACTTATCCCACCTACTACCTAGTAGTTCAAAATAAATTGTATACAGGAATTGGGTTCAAACGATCTGTTGTATACAAGAAGAAGAAAAAAAAAAGTTTGACATGATTCTATCATTAATTTATAATAGTAAACACGATTGTTTAGTTGTTTTACATGGATTTAATTTATATAAATTGTATAAATAGTGCCAAATTTGTTTCGCCTTGCGAGGGCATTCTCAAACTGTTTGTCTTTTGTCTCAAACAGCAGTTTGAGAATGCCCTCGCAGGGCGAAACCAATTTGTCACAACTTATATAATTAATAGCTAACTAACTAACCATCACGCCGTCTCCCCGAAGGGGTAGGCAGAAAGAATGGACTGCCACACTTTTCTTTCCTGACATATTACTCTTGATTCCTCAACATTCATTCATCGTGTCATGCACGCGCGTCGATTTCTCTGACTCCTCACATGGCCGACATTTAATATTTTATTTATTTGATCGTGCCACGTTTTCCTCGGTCTTCCTCTATTTCTGGTTCCATTTACATCGTTAACATATAATTTTTTTACCATTCTTTTTTCATTCATTCTTTCCATATGTCCAAACCATCTTAATGATCCTTTCATTATTTTGTTCATAAATCATTCGCACCGCATTCACTTCTTATATTTTCATTCGACACTCTATCATACACAGAGTATCCACACATTCGTCTTAGAGATCTCATTTCTACTGCATTTATTCTACTTTCATCCTTCTTTTGCCTATATAATTTATAAAAATTAAATATATGTAAAACAACTGAACAATCGTGTTTTCTATTATAAATTAATAATGGAGTTTTACAGAACTAATACCTCAACCATCAATAATGATTCTAACATTTTTCACTGCTTTATCGAAACGCTTAGCACCTTAAAACAACGCAGCGATCCTTTCATAATTTTGTTCATAATACCTTCTTCCGCTCTACATTGCATGACCTCATCTTTACCGCATTTATTCTGCTCTCATCCTTCTTCTGCCAGTTCCATGTTTCGCTTCCATACATTAGGGTTGGGTACGTTAGAAAAAGGTTTCTATAAAAAATGTCATTAATAAAACGGTTATCGGCCGCTGTCCGGTGCGAGTTTAGCCTCAGTATTGTCTGTCACGGCTCGTTTTAGGATTGGTAATGAGCCGCAAAATGGTACGCAATTAGAGTCATGAATGCGGGAAATACACCAATAAAAATGTGCTGGGCAACTGCGACATTTGGGCGGACAAAGGACGAAAGTGCTGTAGTCCAACTTCATAGTAATTTACTTGTGTACACGAGAAATGTATGTACCTAATGTTTCAAAGATCGAACGTAAACAATATTTAACTAATCACTTTGCACGTTCTGTGCTTTGTTTCTCTTTTTTACTTTTAATAAACTTACAAACAATACAATAAAATATACACAATCTTTCTCCTCCTTTATTCATTATTCTGATTCTCTTCTGTAACATTTTTGTGACGAGTTAATTCCGCCATCTTATGTATTGTACATTGAGTACTGACTCTCAATATGCATATTCCTATATTTCTACTTGATGATAGGGGGCACTAGGTACTTCTGATAGTCTTAGGTCCCTTTCTTTTCTCATCTGCAGGAAATCTGTGCAATATGGCTAGGACGAATACTGAATTCCAGATTGGATTGTTATGAAATAATATAGGTATGATCTCAAAAACTTTGAATACAACAACAACCCCGGAAAGGTAAGCATAGATAATGGAGCCCCACACTATTACCTGATGTACCTCTCTATCTTTCTCCACATTCATACAGCGAGTTATACACCCACGTCGATTCTTCTAACATGACTGACCTTTAAAATTCGATTAATTTGGTCATGCCATATTTTTCTCGGCCTTCCATGACTTTATTTACATTGTTAATTCTTTTTAACCATTCGTTCCATATATCCAAACCAACGCAGTGATCTTTTCATAATTTAGTTAATAATTTAAAATTCTATCATATATAGTTTTATCACACATACATACTTATTCGAATAAAGCACATAAACTAATACATAGCATACATACTAGTACAAATTATACATACATGTTTCATTTATTTATAATATTTTTAAATATCCAAAGCATTACAGAATTTTTTTTTCAATACACTAAAGATACAAGTTAGAGATACACAATAAGCGAGAAACATAAGATGCATGACAAATTAATAAAATGAATATACCATACAATTATAATAATGATAGTACTTCCCTCAGATGAGCCAAACTGTCACAAAATACGTCAAACTCCGAGGTGATACTATTAAGCAAAGATATTGCTCTACCTACCGGCATAACCATTGGCAGGTTGGTTCTGCATCGTGGGAGATAAAACAATGTATCTAACTGTATAATATATACTAGTCCACGGCATACATACAAAGCATAAATACTAGTACATAGCATATATACTAGTAAATAGTATTAATACGTAGCATGCTTACAAGTAAATATCATTGATACTAGATAACACAGCTAGTAAAGTAACACAGCGCGTGAGAGGAGAGCCGAGATCGGAGATAGATAGGGTAGAAAGGTGGTAATATAAAAATAGCCCTCGCCCCTCTCAGCTGAAGGCTAAAGTCAAGGCCGCCAACCCCGGAAAATTTGTGCGCGGAGCTGCCTACCGCACCGGGGGGCGCTAGGGGTGGCTTCAGTACGCCCGCCGCGCCGTTAGAAAGGTATCTAATAAATACAACAGTATCTCTACTATTCCTTCGTTAATCGAGTTGAAATTTTCCTCTTACTATACTAAGATTCAAAAGTTCATAGCGTGAAATATACTTAAATAGTCCATTGTTTTGGCCGAAACACTATGATACTTCAACATTATTACTGTTAAAATTTATAACACTGTTATAATATCATAATTTATTTTTATTCACTGAGATAAACAGTTTATTGTTACACCTGATGATGCCAACATCGGTTGGCGAAACAGCTGTCGCGACACTCTCAGTGAATAAAAAGAAATTGTGATATTTTAACAGTGTTATACATTTTAACAGTAATAATGAAATATGGGAGAAAATCATCATGGACGAATACAGAACTCGTTAAAAAATCTGGTACTTCCTTTCTGCAACGGTACCACCTTTCGGCATTCCTTCGTTGCAGCCTTGTCATTACAGAAGGATTAAGCCATGTCTCTCACATTTTGTTAATTATTTCCTTCATCCTTTGCCTTTTATCAGCTCCCTTTTCTGTCATTATAGTGCTTATCATTTTGTTGATAGTCTCCTACATATCCCTGCTCTCTATAGCATACCTCCAACATATCATCAGGTTCAATTTCCTTTTCGTTTATCGTCTACCCGGCATTCCTTATATTTTCCCATTTTCTACATTTGAAAATGGTTTGCTTGGCCGTTTCTTGGTAACAAACTAGCTAACTAACCATCACGCGGTCTCCGCGAAGGGGTAGGCAGAAAAAATGGACTGCCACACTTTTCTTTCCTGACATACAATAGTTCTCTCGCTTCCTTAACATACGAGTACATACATCGTGTCATGCACGCGCGTCGATTTCTCTGACTACTCACATGGCCGACATTCAATATTTGATTTATTTGATCGTGCCACGTTTTCCTCGGTCTTCCTCTATTTCTGGTTCCATTTACATTGTTAATATTTAATTTTTTTACCATTCTTTCTTCTTTAATTCTTTCCATATGTCCAAACCATCTTAATGATCCTTTCATTATTTTGTTCATAACACCATCATTCGCACGGCATTCACTTATTATATTTTCATTCGACACTCCATAGAGTATCCACACATTCGTCTAAGAGATCTCATTTCTGCTGAATTTATTCTACTTTCATCCTTTTTTGTCAGGTTCCATGCTTCGCTTCCATATATAAGGGACGGTAGAAGAACACCATTGTGCACTGCCATTCTAGCTTTTTTGGATAGGTTTTTGTTTGTGATGACAACTTTAAGTGTAGTTTCTTGGTATTTTTCTAATTCCATAAAGGTAACTCTGAAAACATCCGTGCTCTGTCAGGACTTGAGTAGGTGGTACACAATATCTTCGAATTTTCACTCCATCCACGGCGGTGCTACGCACACTGAGAAATTCTTCGCAAGAGAGGAACGGTGAAGGCATCGATTTTGAGAAATATACATTCCCATTCGAAACTTTTCCTGTCCCTGGCAGGGCCAGCTTAATATTTTCGCAACGAACCCGTTTCGCCGAAGCGGTATAGTTAACTCATCTAAAATTTAAACGTGTGCCTTTGAAATACAGATTAGATTATTTTGAACCCTGCTCGGGTTGATAGTTTTAGTAGGTTCACATTTCGATATCGCTAAATCGCGCTTTGCTCAAAGATATGTTTATACATAGGTACCAACACAAAACACGCCCTTAATATTCTGCCCCTAATCGAGTTTTACATAATAGTAACTGGTTACACTGTGGTTTAAAATGCTTCGGCGGGAATACAAATTAGATTATTATTAGAAACTATATTAATTATCTGTTTAATATATTTGCGGCATTAACACCGTGGAATTCCATACTGACGATTTTTTTTAAATTAACCGCCCAACCTTTGGGTTATTTTCTGAGAAACTTGCAAAAAAAACAGATTTTTTATTAATGAAATTTAATTATATATTAATTTTATTTTTTTAAATTACGAAACGTCAAACACTCACACACACTTCGCTTGCCCCTTGTAATATTATCATATTTATGAAGACTTGTACTCAAGTGTTGTTGGCACACGCGCGTATCCCTAACAGTTTGTACATTTTAGGTACTTTACTTTTTCTCAAGCGCGTAAGTGATACGGGATAGCGCAGAATGGTACAGTCACAGTGAACGGATCACGTACGTTCAAATACGTAGGGTGGTTAAACCGCGTTTTTTTCCTCTTTTGAGTTTATTTTTCTCGACATGATTCGAAGATTTCACAGCTTTGTCAACGGGAGAACGAAATAAACTTGTTTATATAATTTAATTCATAAAAAAATTCGTTAAATATTATATGTGTTATAATCAGCATGAGTAAAATCCTTGAATTGCTTAAGTAATGGACACATTCTATGCCACTGTCATTCCTTAGCATCTACCATATACATATTATCTGGTACTAGTCTTTTTTTTTACAATATTCCAATAATATATTTTTTAATATCTTCTTCTTCTTCAAATGCCTTGTCGGGTCCCCCCAACATTGGCGATCACCTCGGCGAACCTGTCCCTGTCCTTCGCCGCTCGGAACAGCTCCTCCACACTTCGGATGCCGGTCCACTCCCTCGCGTTTCGCAGCCAGGACATTTGTCTCCTTCCGGGCCCTCGGCGTCCCTCAATTTTCCCCTCCAATATCAGTTGGAGAAGGTGGTACTTTTCCCCACGCAATATATGACCCAGATGTGAGATCTTTCGAACCTTGATAGTTGATAACAGTTCCCTGTCAACTCTAGCTCGCCTCAGGACTTCGGTATTGGTAACTACTCGTATGTCTGTCCAGGGAACTCTGAGCAATCGAATAATCGGTTTCTAGCAATGCGGTAAATGGCGGTAGCCTTTCACATTGCGTTAAAAAGATCTTCTGCTTAATGCTTAAAATACAATCTTCATAGACGGCGTTAGTGTGTAGATTGAATATACTACCATGTAAAGGGTGGTGTTGGAGATTAACATATATACAACTTCCAAAAATTTGTCAGACATGGTGGTCATAAGAAAAAATAAGGTGGAATGGGGAATGTTGTATTACATAAAGCGTGCGCTTAACCCAACCAAGGACAGGTCATAAGTCCTGTAAACACCTTGATCAACCACATTCTGTTTCCAATTTACACCTTCGTCTCTATTGAGATACAATTGATTCTTGAATATATAATGTATTGATATTTTTAATATCAATATGATTATTGATTTCGGGCTAGACTTGATATTATTCTACTTCACATGAAATTAAATATTATTTTAGACTGGCGTGTATGTACGAGTATTATATTTAAACGTATTGTTATAATTGTCAACAAAAGGAACTTTAAAAAAGAAATCGTGTGTAAGTCTAATAAAACTGAAAGCAAGGGCTCTCTAGTTCTTCGTTCTATTTGTGATGTAATAATGGCGAAGAAAGGTCAGGGGATTAATATGCTAATCACATATGGTAGGTAAGACGAGTTATGCCTTGCTTCCGATGTGCGGATGATAGATTGCGCTCTTGGATAATCAACAGAATCTGATTTCAATTTTTAAAAAGCGTTGTCGGTTATTAAAAGAATTTTTTTAACGTTCAACTTTAGAAATAATTTTTACTTCGACAAACTTTTAAAAAATATTCGCAATTCTAACAAAAGGTCAATACGATTTACTCCGTTATAAAGTCAAAGTTCAAATCCATTAAATAACCGTATCAAACTAATGTTACGATTTTTTGATAAACTTAAGGCTTTTGTTCTCCGGATGTTATAAGAGTAAAACTTTCGAAAAAACAGTGTTTAATTCATAAAAAAATCTAATATTAGGAAGTTTAATTTTAGGCATCTTTAATTATCAAAAATATTATTTAGAGAGTGAAATTATATCGTCGGTTCAAAAGTAAAACTCATTAAGTGACATTTTAATTTTTTTTTTTTTTTTGCAATTTCTGTATCAGACTTGTGAATTCTACGTCAGAAAATAATCACCAAGTGTTTTTATTAAAGAATAACTGTTATTCTTTAATAAATACACTTGGTGATTATTTTCTGACGTAGAATTTACAACACTTTTTAACCTGAGTTTGGAATATGCCATAAGGAAAACTTACCACCTTCACACGAATTTCAACACATACTTTCATAGCAGCCAGATCATAGGATATGCAGACGACCTTAACATTGTAGGAAGATCCCTAGCAGCCATACACGAAGTATTTGAGCCTTTAGAGACAGCAGCCATGGAGGTGGGTTTAGAGATAAACGAAGAAAAGACACAAATAATGAAACAAACCAGGAATGCAACCCATAACTCGAGGCGAACCATCAGATTCAAGGACAGATACGACTTTAAGATGGTGGAGGACTTCACTTACCTAGGCTCGTCTATAACAAAAGAAAACGAAGATCACAAGGAAATCGAAAGAAGAATCACAATTGGTAACAAAACATTCTTCTCTCTACTACCAGCGCTCAAATCAAGAAACGTACACTGGAAAACCAAAATCACCCTGTATAAAACAATCATCCGAACAGTAGTGACCTATGGGTGTGAGGCGTGGACAATGACAGCGAAATCTGCAGAGCGACTGGATACTTTTGAGAGAAGGGTGCTGCGCAGAATTCTGGGGCCTGTGAATGACGGTGAAGGCTGGAGAGTGCGGCATAATGACGAGCTGTACAATATTTACAAAGCTCCCAGTCTCTCCACACAGGTCAGACTGAATAGACTGAGATGGGCCGGTCACGTGCAGAGGATGCCGTCATCGCGAACCCCAAAAAGATTGCTGGAGTGGCACCCAGGTGGTAGAAGACCAATTGGACGACCAAGGCTGCGATGGGAGGATGAAGTTGGGAGAGATGGAACAAGATTGTTAAGAGTGTCAGATTGGAGGGTCGAAGCGGAGGACAGGAGGAGTTGGAGGCGAAGAATACTGGAGGCTAAGGCTCGATATGGGCTGTAGGGCCATCGAAGAAGAAGAAGAAGAATTTGAAAGTCTGATACAGAAATTGCAAACAAATTAAAATGTCACTTAATGAGTTTTACCTTTGAACCGACGATATATAGTATGGTAATCTGTTTGTAATACCTAACTTAAGAAGCAATAAATGATATCATGATAATGTAATAAAATCATTTATCCTTTCCCATATCTCCCCATTATCATATCAATGTACCTTTATTAGTATGTAACTTATTTATATGTAATACTTGAATTATGTAACACTATACAAAACGAATTGTTACAAGTGCATCCAGGTAAACAATAGTTAAGGAATTGAACATAATTGATCCAGGAAATGAAGTGAATTCGACCATTGTCCACTAGCAAGATAGATTATTTTCATACATTATATTTATTTAATACTAACTTTTATTCACGTTTATTTAATTTATTCAGAGAGTAAAATAAATAAATAAATTCTTCACCCAAGTGTCACATTAATACATGCGTAATATAAAATTCAATAAATTATTCTGTCTTGACATTTATGAAAATATAAATGATCCCGTTTTTATTTATAAAATAATTTTAATTAAAATTCAATAACATTTTTGTGTATAAAATACGATTGATAAAAACATTAAAAATAAGTTTTTAGTATTATATTAATTCTAAAACATATTTTTTAACTCCGTAGTAATATTATAAGTAAGATTATAATAAAAATATGCTAAAATCACAGGTATATTAAATTTGGTTATATTACCTTCCTTGGGGATGAATTTTCACGTGCTTTTCACTCAGAAAATCGCCGTTTTTGTAATTTCATAACAACGCGTAAACCGCGAATGAAAATGGTCTCAATTCAATGTTTTTTTTACTAAAATTATTATGTGACACGAAGCGTGGCGAGCTGCCTCCACTGCAAGGGTGAAGAGGCGGCCAAGATACCGACAATTCGCGACGAAACACTTCGCTTCAGTTCACGAAACGATCAAAATAAAGATATCGCCAAACAACATGTCCTCCTCGCGTATGGGCTAAACATACGAAGCTCTTTCAAGCTACTTCCATACGAAATTTCTACGGATGCCCATCAATCGAATCACGTTCAAACAATAACAATACTTAGATCATAGATATATAGAGGTCATTTTCGCTTGCATCGAATCATCTAGGGTCGGAAAATTAGTTTAAAGGATTGTGAGCTCTACGGCGTTGACGTTAGAGATTATTTCTGTTTTTGCTCGCGGTGGGAACTGCGCGAGAATTCTGCGCACATCGATCGAACAGTGGATAGCGAAGGGATTCTAGCAGCGGCGGCGAAGTGCGTGCGGGACTTCTTGGCAGATTAATATTTTATTCCTTTATTTATTTACATTTTTACAAGGACTTGATCCCAATCGAAACATTTTACTAAAATAAATGGGGTTTAACGGCGGAGCTTTATGGGGTTCAAATAAAGTGTGGGAGCATTAATAAACTTTATTTCTTAATTATACAGGTATTATATAAAAGGAATCATATTACCTACCAGTTTACGGAACGCAATATTTTATTAAATACGCTCATTCGGTCATTTTTACATTCAACTAAAAATCCTTTTTTGGGTACGAAAACATTGCTTTAAAGATATATTTTAAATCTTTTTCTTCTTCTTTTTTTCCGTTCTTGTATACAACAGGTCTTTTGAACCCAATTAATGTATACAATTTAGTTTAACTACTCTCTAAAGACAAGTACGTTCTTACACTAACATGAAAGACATCGATCTCCGAGGAGACTGCGTTCAGCAAACTAGTTGTTTAAATATAAGCACTTACTTTACGGTTAGACGTTTAAAATTTATACATAAAAAACAACAACAACAACAAACCATCACGCCGTTTCCCGCGGGGGTAGGCAGAGAGAATGGACCGCCACACTACTCTCTACACACACCTATCTAGCTTCCTCCACATTCATACATCGAGTCATACACGCACGTCGATTCTTCCGGCTTCTGACATGACCAACTTTTAATATTTGATTAATTAGGTCATGCCATGTTTTCCTCGGTCTACCTCGACTCCTTACTCCATTTACATTGTTAACGTATACTTTTTTAACCATTCTTTCTTCACCCATGCGCTCCATATGTCCGAACCAACGCAGCGAACCTTTCATAATTTTGTTTATAATACCTTCTTTCGCTCTACGTTCCTTCCTAATATCAGCATTTGAGATTCTGTCGTACATCGTTCTACCACACATACGTCTTAGGGACCTCATCTCTACCGCATTTATTCTGCTCTCATCTTTCTTCTGCCAGTTCCATGCTTCGCTTCCATACATAAGGGTTGGAACCAGAACTCCATTGTGAACGGCCATTTATAATAACACATAAAAGATGTAAATAAAAGATGTAAGATATAAATGTAAGTCCCGGATGGACCGGGGACAAGCCCAGGGAGTGTACGAGCGAGGCTGATGAAAGGGCGCCGCTACGCCCTATAACAGCCTCGGGTATATGGCGGGAACTTCTAACACATAAAAGAAATGTATTATTTATAGTATGAAATGAAAACGTCTGTGAAAGTAAAATTATATGTATCTGTTATAAGGTGTTCACAAAATTGATGGCCTTATGTAAAAAAGAGTGATTTTAAAATGTAATTAAAAGTTACGCGTAATAACGTAATTAATCTTTTAAATATCGAATCACTAATCATTTAAAACGAATAAAAACGTCTGTTTTCTAGAAGGGAAATAATATTTTATGGGAATGCCATGTTTCGCTTTTACTAAGGTGTATGGTAAATGTTTTTTTTTAATGAAACCAGTTTCGCTTCTATCCAAGTTTTATCAGAGCATTATACATTCTTATATTGCCCTGGTGAAGCTTGGTACAAGCCCTATATGGTTGGCCACAATACATCCGAGGAACATCGCCTGCCAGGAAGATCGCCAAAAAACTGTTCTTCTTCTTCTTCTGTTTTCCACTTCTCAAGAATGTGATTCCGGTTTAAGAACAGATCAATGATCTAAATCATGTTCTCAATGGGGGTGGTACCGCTCCCCACGAGGCGCTAGAGCTTTCCAGGGGGGTTTGGGGGCGTTAAGAGAAGGCGACCTTGGCGTAAGTAATTTAATAAATTATAATAAAATAATATTTTCACGAATAACCAATTTAAGAAACTTTTTAAACACAGACATTTATAAAATCTGAATTAGAAATTCTCTGACTAAAATCCCACTAGAATTGCCACTGAAATCTGAATTAGAAATTCTCTAAAAATTTTCCCTAATGAGCATGACTCACCATTCTAACATTCTATTCGTCCTCGCACACACTTTCTTCTACCCTCTTTCTCCCCTCCAGTTTATATTTCTTTCTTCACATGTTGTTCTCTGATTTTATATATTTAGTTGACTCTCTCACCCTGACGAAGCTGGGAGCGAAACCGGTTGGTGTTACCAAATAAAGTGGTTTTGATACAAATACTAAAAGTGTATTATTATTTTATTTAAAAACATTTCTGTATATAATATTAATAAACTTGTAAATTTGTATTTACACCACTATATTCTTTTTACCATCCAACCGGTTTCGCTCCCGCTGAAGCTTCGTTAGGTATACAACAGACACTTCTTTCAGTGTCTTTTATAACCCTGACGAAGCTCCGCCGGGAGCGAAACCGGTTGGTTGTTAAAAATAATAATGTGGTGTAAATACAAAGTTACAAGTGTATTAATATTATATTTAATAATGCCACATCACAAATTAAGTGCTAACTATAAAAAACATTTCTAATTTAGATCTTTTTTTCATTTATTCTTTGTGATTATAAATAGATATATAATGAATAATTTATAATCATATTTTTTATTTGGTATCACTATTATTGGATAGAGGGCGCTGGAATCTTTTTTTTTAAAGGGGTCAGTAAAACAGTACAGGTTGGGAATTTATGATCTAAATTTAGATGACGAAGAAGAATTGACAACAACAACAAATAATCACGTCGTGTCTCCGAAGGGGTAAGCAGAGAGAATGGACCGCTACACTACTCGATCCTGACACACGTCTCTAGCTTGCTCCACATTCATATAGCGAGTCATGCACGTACGTTTATTCCTCCGACATCTAACATGGCCGACCTTTAAAAATTGATTAATCTGGTCATACCAAGAATTGGTTGAATAAAAATTAGAAAATCCATTGTTTTGGCGGAAATACTTAGATATTTCAACGTTTTTAACTGTTTATTTAAAACACTGTTATATAATATCACAATAGATGATGATGGAACACCTGATGATGCAACATAAGTTAGCGAAACAGCTGTCGCTTATTGTAGACCTATGTGGTCTGTTCTCCAGAGTGTTTCTCCTCCTGTGAGGTAGATTCCCAGCTGTCCTTCCATCTTTTAGGAGGTCTTCCACGAGGACGAGTCCCATGAGGTTGATTATGAAATGCAATATAGGGGAGTCTGGTGGTTTCCATTCTTTAAACATGACCGTACCAGTCCCTTTTTCGCTGTCTGCTCCATCTTATAATATCCTCAACCTCACATATCTCTCTTATTCTGATGCTCCTCACGCGATCCCTCAGTGTCTTGCATGCTATCGTCCTCAGTGTTTTCATTTCTAAAGTCCTCAAAACTTGTTTGGTCTTTACTGTGTCTGCCCTTGCTTCGACGCCATATGTTATTATTGGTCTTACGCATGCTTTATAGATTCTCATCTTACTTTTAATGGCTATGTCTTTGTTTTTCCATGTTGCGGATTTTAGAGCCCCAGAGATTGCAGCTGCCTTGTTTACTTGGGTTTGTATTTCTTTCCGCAGAACTTCTCCCTACACCAGGTCTATGCCTAGATACTTGAAGGTCCTGATCTGTTCTATGGGTTAATTTTCTATAAGCAGGTTACATAGAATTTAAATCAATTGTGATATTATATAACAGTGTTTCAATTGAACAGTTAATATCTAAAAGTGTATATTTGGTTTTGATGTTTTAGTACAGACGTTGTAACGAATAAATGGCAAGTGTTTTGGGAGGAGTGTGTATTAAAGTGCTGTTAGTGTGTTAATTGAGCGTAGGAACCAGCGGGGAGGGAGGGAAGGGCGGGGAGGGGTGCGGAGCAAGTCGGAAGGCGGGCAGGACAGGACAAGACAGGACAGCGGGGGCGCTAGAGCAGCTCGTCTGCTGCACTCCTCGACCCTCCCCCCATACCATATTACGTAACTCGAGCACGTGGCCAGCACATGATCAATACGTCACGACGGATGACTCCAGCCAGCTGACCATCACGCCGTTTCAGATAGGATGTGTAGTGGCAGCCCTCTCATAGACCTTAGTTATTCCTGAACACCTCAGTCAATAAATGCACTAGCTACAGAACAGACGTGTCATTAATATAAATCCCATACAAGCTATCCCTAACATGGTGACCCCGACGTGATTTGAACACGCAATCTTCTCATCTGGAGTCAATCCCTAAAGATGGACCGCCACACTGCTATGTTCTGACATACCTCTGTAGATTCATCTACATTCATGCATCGTAACATACACTGTCGTCGATTTTCGATTACGTAGTTGTTAAATCTGCTTCCAAGCCTGGATGCAGATCGCTCAAGATAGAAAGAAGACCTGTGATCAGGAGTAGACGGCAACAACATGCTAAAGAAGAAGATTTTTTTAAATGTAAAATCGTTACAGAAGTTGAAAAAATATTCAAATCAATTCGAATCAGTTAATTAACTCAAAAGTCATTAATAATAATTAAATAAAACGATGTTTTTTAACTACTTCCACTTTTGTATTTATTTCGACAGCGACCGGTTTCGCCAGGCTCGCTGGCATAGAAAGACACCAGTCTGGGCGAGTGGAGAGGGATATTGAATGAAGGGTCGGGCAGGCCACAAAGTGAATGGTGCACTTAAAGTTGTCATCGCAAACAAAAACCTATCCAAAAAAGCTAAAATGGCAGTGCACAATGGTGTTCTTGTACCGACCCTTTTGTATGGAAGCGAAGCATGGAACTGGCAAAAGAAGAATTACAGTAGAATAAATGCAGTAGAAATGAGATCTCTTAGACGAATGTGTGGATACTCTGTGTATGAAGTGTCGAATGAAAATATAAGAAGTGAATGTTGTGTTATGAACAAAATAATGAAATGATCATTAAGATGGTTTGGACATATGAAAAGAATGAATGAACAAAGAAGGGTAAAAAAAGCTATATGTTAACGATGTAAATGGAACCAGAAATATAGGAAGACCGAGGAAAACGTGGCACGATCAAATAAACCAAATATTGAATGTCGGCCATGTGAGGAGTCAGAGAAATCGACGCGCGTGCATGATGCGATGTATAAATGTTGAGGAAGCGAGAGAAATATGTCAGGAAAGGAAAGTGTGGTAATCCATTATATCTGCCTACCCCTTCGGGGGGAGACGGCGTGATGGTTAGTTAGATAGTTAGTTAGTTATAAAATGGTTATAGATTAGCTAAATAAAACGATGTTTTTTAACTACTTCCACTTTTGTCTTTATTTAGACAGCGACCGGTTTCGCCAGGCTCGCTGGCATCGACAGACTGGTGTGTACAAAAACCTGTTGTATACAAAAAATAAGAAGGCAGAAGGTTTAATTTATTAACACTCACCGCACAGGCTTTCATAAAGTGGCAATCGCAAATGGTATAATTTGTACAAACTATAAATGTTAGTAAATAATATTTTTTAAATAACGCAATCAAAACCATTCTTGCCTTCATTTTATAAAATAGTTGATACGATCAAATATTCCTTTTAAGCGTTACGCAATGTCTAATATTATATTATAATGATAGACGTGTAAATCCTATCACGCAGTATTTCTAGAATGCCCATAGGGCATATTTCCAGATCGTTTGCAATTACATTATGACAAATTAAAAAAAGAAGCATAAGAACATATAAATAATAATAAAAAAGTTTAAGAATTAGAAATAATCATAACATTGATATTGCATCCCTGAGGCAACTCACACTATCACGAAATATGTCGACCTCCGAGGCGACCCGATTAAGCAATAAGATTGCCCTACCCACAGGCAAAACCATTGGCAGGTTGGTTCTGCAGCGTGACAAATAAAACAAACACACTGTTTGGTTATTAGGTTCAGTTTGAGAATAGCATCGCAAGGGAAACAAATTTGTCACTATTTATATAATTTATATGAAATAAACCAAGTAAAACCACTATACAATCGTGTTTACTATTATAAATTAAAGAGTTTTACAAAACTGATACCTCAACCATCAATAAACAACAGATAGTCATCATTTTTATTAAGGCTCTTTGGGAGATAATAGCGTGATAATACGAAGCGCATTCGAAACGCAGTTGATTCATAAAACCATTATAAGACCAGTAGTCACTTACGGCCGTGAAACATAGTCCCTAATGCAGAGAGAAGAAAATAAGCTAGCAAAATTTGAAAGGAAGATTCAGAGGAACATTTTTGAATCCACGCTAGAGGATGCGACTTACATAATCAAAAGATATCTTGAACAAGAAGTACTGATTTGCCAGGAAACAATGGTGAGATTATGTTAGTCTCAACGCCTACGGTGGGCTGTCAGGTAGAAATAATGCCAAAAGAGACCAAGAAAAAAACGACTGCGTGGAAAAGAACTGGGAGAAACTAGAAAGATCTAAAAAATAAAGAGAGATGGCTAGGGACATGACCCAGTAGAAGACTGTTGTGGAGGAGGCCAAATCCCACACCGGGATGTACCTCCGAGAAGAAGAAGAAAATAAAGCGTATCCGGTATTTTAGAAATATTTTCTCAATTCTCACAAGCAACGAGAGACATTTTATAAAGTAAAATCGATATCGATTTACATTTTGTAAAAATAAAATTATGCTGAGGTTTTCATGAATTTATTAATGTTTGATAAAGTGTGTGGACACTCCAATTAAAAAATGATATTTTTAGTATCGAGACAGCAATACACATTGTTATTTTGGTGGCTATAATTATAGGCCTGTCAGAAGGAATGACTTGAAGTCAGAGTATAAATACAGCGGACAATGTCACTCGAGTTCAGGCCGAGAGGGACAGTTAAAAGTTATTTCTAGAACACAAGCACGTGAAGGGTTTCCATTGTGATTTATTATAAAAACGTTTTTACTATTACATAGATAATTTTATTCATATTTGTATGTTAACATCGAAATCATTGAATGTGAAGGAATATCACTTCGGTACACGTTAACATCTACTAGCTTACTTGTGCTTCCCAAACTAGATGAACTAGGTGTAGCGTCAGATGCAATAAGGCAGGGATCTGACTCAGATCATAACGATTATACATATTTTAAATCATAATTTAATGGTTCTATTACATGTACGTATCATTGTCGCTTTGTTTTGGGTTTAAATGAAAAAATGATTCATTAGTCACTTCCACTGACCATATTTTTACATAAAATATGAAGTATTAATGTTAACGATATTCCCTAACTTGTTAACTATTCAAAAACACAAAACATTAAATATTTAAATATAACGATATAAATAAACATAACGACCGCCACTACGGTGGAAGGATGTTCTGAACAGACACGTCGGGATAACCTGGATGCAGTCTGCACAGGACAGAGTGACATGGAAGTGAATGGAGGAGACCTTTGTCCAGGAGTGGACGGGAATAGGCTGAGGAAGAAGAAGAAGGAGAACGATTTTAAAATTTAACATTTACCAAATCGCTTCGCTAGTTTCAATCTAAGAGATTGTTTTGCAGCAAAGTGTAACATTTTTGCTGCTTCTTGGGATGCCACGTGGGATTTTAATGAAGTAGTTTCCCGTTCCTCTCCGTCAAATAGAAACTTATAATTACAAAGTCAAGAAGTTTTAGAAAACAGAAAGCAAAATGTAAGGAAAATAAATAAATCAAGCAAATGATTTTAATTTTAATAACCTTTAAAAATCAACTTATTGAACGCTAAGGCATTTACACTGGAATTTCATAGTAGTATACTTAGTAAATTGAAAAACTTGGATTAATCCAGTTTTTTTTAAATATTAAAAAACACGACATGTTTCGGAGGATACCTCCATTTTCAGGTGTAAAAATATAATAAAACAAAAACAGTTTTTATTACATTTTTACACCTGAAGATGAAGGTATTCTCCTAAACATGTAGTGTTTTTTTTTAATATTTTTTAATAAATAGTGGATTAAACAAAGTTTTTCAATTTCAAAATCATTGTATATTATTTTCACAACACTTTTTAGCACTTTTCACAAATTATGTTTTGAACTTTACACTGACGTGTATTCATAGTCGGGAGGATTTCTTCAGTGAATTTAAAAAAAAAAAATTCAGGCTGAGGCAGGACGCATATAGTCCGAAACCTGTATATGAAAAGTGCGAAACATGTTTTAAATACATAATTTTATTAAATTATTCGTATCACAAAGTTATGGCGGAGAGAGATAGAATGAATTTTACTTTCTGTCCCGAATCATAAATATTCAATAATTTTTACAATCCTACAACAAAAAAACTACCCCGCTCCTACATACAAATTTTCACCCCATAAAATAAATTGTTTTAAAAATACATGTTCAATCGGGAGACATTTGTTTGTATTAAATATAAAAATTTAATATGTTTTTATTCTTAACTAACTTTTCTTCAAAGTTGACGAATTGTTTTTTTTCTGACAGGACTAACTAACTAACTAACCATCACGCCATTTCCCCGGAGGGGTAGGCAGAGAGGATGGATCGCCATAATGATCTGTCCTGGCATACCTCTCGGGCTTGTACCGTACCATGCACGCACGTCGATTATTCCGACTTCGAATGTGGGCGCCTTTAAGTAATTGATTAATTTGGTCATGCCATGTTTTCCTCGGTCCTCCTCGGTTTCTTTTTCCACTCACGTTAGTTGTGTACAACTGTTTAACCATTCTACTCTCATCCGTTCGTTCCATATGCCCAAACCTCAGGGATTCTTTTTTAATCTCCCTTACATTTCTCTCTTATTTTATTGTTCGGTATTCTATCATACAACGATTTCCCGCACACTCTTCTTAGTGATCTCATTTCTACGGCGTTTATGCTACTTTCATCTTTCTTTTGCCAGCTCCAAGCTTCACTTCCATACATGAAGGAAATGTCCTGACAGGAAACGCCATTATTTACGGAGCACATATTTCAACGATTGGCACTATACTCAATATGTATTACGAGTAATATAATAAAGCTATCGTTATACCTAATTGGTGATTGTGCGAATATGATAATATTTGGATTGTTTGCACTGAGTCTACCGTGAACTAGGACAAGAATTCGAAAGGAACTAATGATGCAGAAAGTGGGACAATAGTACCCTGACGTCAGAGACACCACCAGTGACGTCACGATTCATAAGTGGGCGTTGGACCACCGCCATCAGATAATGTTTACTCTCCACACGATGTGTGGCAGATATAACCAAATGCATAAGAATCAGAACACTTGAACTTGAGTGGTGTGATGATGCTGATCGACTGTAGAAATAGGTGCTAATACAGATATAGCAATGCGATATAATAACGAAGCATAAATGAGGGTATTAGTTGCAAACCTGGCAAACTCCGTCATTAGATGTTTTGAGTAAATCGCAAAAAACTGATACGCTAATAAAATGCGCTTTTTTACGATATTTATTTTTTTCATCTCAACTAGTTAGTATTTTAAAAGTAATCAGCCATGAAATAATCATCATTATGTTGATAATTAAAGTAAAATAATGAATTTCATTTTGGAGTGTTGCCAGCTTTGCAACACCCAAGTGGAGGTTGCCATGTTTGCAACAAACCCTATATTTTAATAGCAAAATTCTTCAGAATGAAGCTAATTTGAAACTGAAAATCAATAAAAATTGTGTGCAAATGTATTATGAATAAGACCCAATTCATATCTCACTTTTGATTGTTGGTGGAGTTTGCCGGGTTTGCAAATAATACCCTCAAATATGAATTATATCGTCTCAAATTTTAACATTTTAGATGCCAAGGAATCAGTGTTCGTAAAAAATATGTTTTCAATTCCGGAAGGAGTACTGCCTTACTGACGTCGCATATCTGGGATCCGTCTGAGACAGGGATGGCGAACCTTTTTGAGCCTGAGTGCCAAAAAAAATTTTTTTTTTCAATATAATAATATGTCGCGTGCCACGTGCTATGGAAATAAATATGCATCAAATGTTTGTGTAATTTCAGATTTCTAATATAAACAAAGCATTAATAATTAAGTACTTAGTACTTAGTCTTAATTAAGTACTTAGTCTTAATCGCAAAATAAAATAAATAAATAAAAATAGACTTAGTCAAAAAAATTTAGAACCCTCAAAACTTCATTATTAGTGAGATTCTTGTTGTTGGATGCAAGATGCCAAATTTTTTATATCGGGTTCATAGCTGGTAGCTTTTAATATAATACAAGCAGTAATACTTTCGTCTGTAAGTCTACTTCTTATGTCTGATTTAATAAAGTTCATTGAAGAAAATAATGATTCACAGGAATAAGTCAACGAAAAAATTGTTAAAATGCCTATTGCTATTTTTTTAAGACAAGAAAAAGTTTCCGGGATGGATTGCTAAGTTGTACTTCATTTTCGGCATTCCTCTGGCCTGGTCCAACGAATCGATCTCGCTCAATTTCTTCCAAAATAATTCTTAAATCTTTAAATGTTTGTGTCCATATCGAATTCGACTAAAAATCTACTAATTCCATTTCAAAATCATCTAATTCCATGAATTCAAACATTGTCGAGTTTAATTGTTGATACGTATTGTCTGGATGGGTAATAAATTTTGTGGTTTCATCTGAACAAATCATCTTGAAAATTGTTCTATTGTTGCTTCTAAACCATTTTCAAATTGTTCTTTTAATTTTCCTACGTCCGGCTTTTCATAAATTTCTAGATCCATCATGTAATTTTTTATGTTAGGAAAGTACTTGAAATTTCTGGTCATTATATCACGTTTAAATATTTGTATTATAGCTTCAAGTGATAAACGAAGAAAATACACATGGCTATTTAAATATTTTTATACTATTTCTAAAACTTTTTTGATTTTTTTGTGTAATCACTTTTATTTTTTCTCTTCATTCGCGTGCCATGCAAAATCGTCTCGCGTGCCATAGGTTCGCCATCCCTGGTCTGAGATATGTTGTTTCTTAGCATATAAATGTGCTCGGTAAAATTTCATCTTGTTCATGTTATTTTTATTTTTCAAAAATGCAGACGTACTACAGAGAGCCAGAGCCAATAGAGAGCTGTTGTCGAATTTGAAAATTATAAAGGTCTCGTATTTGGGTCATGTGCTAAGGGGAGAAAAATACCACCTCATTCGACTGATATTAATGGGTAAAGTGGAGGGACGTCGGGAAGTTGATAGAAGGCAGCTGTCTTGGCTGAGGAACATTAAAGAGTGGATAGGAATTACAAGAGTTCAGAACCTGTTCCAAGTTGCGCGGGACAGAGATGCCTTTGCTGCAGTGATCGCCAACGTTGGGGGGGACCTGACATGGCACCGAAAGAAAAAAAAATGTTATTTTCGTTAAACTGTTAAGTGTCCAAATGAGTCGCCTGAATGTTGTACGTTGTCTCATAAATAATTCCTTCACCTGAATATTACAGACACGCATTACTAATCACCTTTAGGGGAAAACTATACATTTTTCTGTATATTGAAACATATAAAGTGTTTCAGTAAAACGTGAACTGGTTGATTAATTTGAGATAAATGTTAATCGAATTTCACTTATGTTTTCAAACATTCAGATTTTCATAATTTATTAATGAAGTGAGCTAAAAATAATGTATTCTTTAAAAACGTTTTCTCTAAATAGCAATGTTTTGGTATTTAAAAAAAAGTTATCAATAATAAATATATTAAACTGTTAATGAATAAACTTAAAAAAAATGACATTTAATATATTATTGTAACACCTGATGATGTCAACATTGGTTGATGAAACAGCTGTCGCGTAAAATAAAATACAATTGTGATACAAAAAACCAAGTTTATTCATTAACATTTAAAATGTTAAGGTATCATTGTGTATCGGCCAAAACAATGGACTATTTAAATATATCACTATTTGATATTTCCCCAAACAGTGTCAAATGTCGTTTTCTGGACCATGGCAGGCGAAAAACCAATTAGAGAACAAGTCGCTAGACGCAAATGGTAGGGAATCAGTCACACTCTGAGACGGAACCCAGACTGCATCGCTCAGGGCGCACTAGACTGGTCCCCTATGGGGGGAAAGAGGAAGCGAGGCAGACCTAGAGCCCCCTGGCGAAAAGCCCTGCAGGACGAGGTTAAAGCAGCAGGCCTCACTTGGAATGATGTTAGGCATCAGGCATGCGGTAGAGTCGGGTGGAGAAGGTTCCTTGCACCACGGAGGTGTGACAGGACAAAAAGAAGATAGAAGATTAGAAGATATATAGCCGCTCTGAGCGGTGAGATAGCTTTATACGAAGTTTTTCTTAATTTTTGTATCCTCCATGCGGTCCACAAAATCTCTCCAAATCGCCTTCTACTTCTTCCCCACCTAGCCATGTCTTCAACACTACAGACAGACCTTAAATATATAGATATATTATTTTTACGTATAATTTTTGGATTAAAATAATAAAAGAAATGTAATTATGGTATCCATATTTTTGGAGGAGGCAAAGTAAAACCATTCCATTAACATTTTCCAGAAAATCACTGTGGCGAAAAAGCATACGCCACAGTGATCGCCTAGCTACCTGACACTGCACTATTAGAAGACCCATATTTTTGTGATCTGCGTGTTCATTTTATCTTTACTGATAACCTTAACTAACGTATAGTTTCAAAGGAAATATTTTAGGTATTTTATTCATGTAAATAACGAATTTTTTAACACGTGTTCACTAAAACCACAATATGATTGTCAAAATATATTTTACGCTAGAACTGTTTCATCAACCGCTGTTGGCTCAGGTGTTGCAATAATTTTGACATGTGTGGGTTTAGAAATAATATTCAAATATCAGTTTTTTCGACCAAACAATGGATTAAAAACGTTTTTCGTGGTTTTACTGAAATAGGAAAGACAACCGTTTTAAAATATCCCCTTTGCGCCTAAATGTTATTACACCCGCAACCAGCACAGCACCTGATTACACAAACCCCACACGTATTACGTATACTAATAACTAACTAACTAACCATCACGCCATCTTCGTGTAGGGGTAGATAGAAAGGATTGACCGCCCCACTGTTCTTTCCTGACATACTTCTCTCGTTTCTTCCAGATTCATACTTCGTGTCATGCACGCAGGCCGAAGAAAGATATTAAATTCAATTAATATTACTGCCGCACTTAAGATAAACAAATTAACTAGGGTTTGACGCTTTTCGAGGAAAACGTTTAAACTTTTTATTTTTATTTTGCTTGTATCTCAAGAACTAGATAAGATACCAACATGAAAATTGTACCAAAACATAGAGAAAATGGTTAAAAATACTAAAAAATACAAACATATATAAAAATAAAATATAACGTATTTATAATTTTAAAAAAGTGCTTATCGCTAGCAGCCTCTATATTACTAGTCATAAACGCATCAACTACTCTACTTGATGCATTTATGCTTGGTAAATCAATTTAATGCATTTTATATAGTAAGCTTAAACCTCAATTCTTCAACAATACATATGATAAGTGCAACTACATCACATAATGCATTTATGTTAAGGAAAATAGCTATTTGAATACAAATATTGTAAAATCTTGTAAAATTAGTGCGATTCCTCAAACATAGTGCATTTATGACTAAGAAGCTCTTGAGTCTGCACTAACTACAGCTAGTGCGTTCTTGAGTAAGTAAAACTGCACTCGAAGTCTTAGTTAATGCGTTTATGCAAACTGAAAAACCGAGAAAATGAAGAAATCATGAAATGTCACTTTGAGAAAGTTGTAGATCTCGTTTTCCTGGTACCAGATAATGTAATAACTCAATTTCGATAAAAAAAACCTTAGTTGATGCGTTTATCGCGTCTCTACAGCGTACGTCATGATAGGTTGCACGCATGTCTTATAAATTCGGATCTTGCTGTCGATACGCATGTGCTTGTTCTTCCAGGCCAGATTTTACAGACAACCTGACACGGCAGAGGCTTTATTGACTTCTTCTCGTACTTCGGTATAAAGGTCATTATGGCTGCAGATCTATCTACAGTTCCTAAAATGTTCATGTATTATATTATATATTATGTTTATTTATTCAATAAAGTACAGCGGAGCATAGAAGTAGGATCGAGTAGATTAAATGTGGTCTGGCACCCCCTTGTTGTTGCCGTCTTTAAATGTAAGTCCCGGATGGACCGGGGACAGGCCCAGGGAGTGTACGAGCGAGGCTGATAAAAGGGCGCCGCTACGCCCTATAACAGCCTCGGGTATGTGGCGGAAACTTCTACGTTCCTTTTAATAAAAAATATGGCTGCAGATCTCTACTGCCAAATATCCCTCTCTCGCTGCGTTTTATTCAAAATATTCTCGTACTCTTTCTAGATGACATTCGGTTTTGTCTCTATGTATTATGATACGAATGAAAACCTTTCTAAGGCATTATAAAATGTGGATACGTCATTCTTCATGAGACTAGGATGGGGATCGCCTTCCTCCCAGCTGACGCAGTGGTCTTGCAGGCGTCACAGCGTCCACAAATCGCGGGAAGATTTTTTTCATCTTGTTTTCGTCTCCGGTGCCAAAAGATATTCGGATATCCACGTAAACCCGTGGGCGGGGCGAGCCTCTCGCAACTCAAATAATCTCTCTTCTGACAGCGATTCCAGAATTTTCCACTTTGTACAACTATTGAAACAACTTCCCACGTGACGCAAGCTCTTTATACAATCGTTTAAAATATCTCATAAACGGTGAAATTCTTTAAATCAAATATATTTGCAAATGTATCCCACTCTCTTCTTCTTCTTTTTCTTTTAATAGATCTGACGATCTGTGACACAGAAATCATGTCTCGTCGGATGATAAGATCCAGCTGTCCCTCCTTCTCTTAGGCGGTCTTCAAGGTGGGCGGTGTCCAGAGGGGATTTCATAAGCGGCTGTATATGCAAGTCTGCCACCATCCATTTGGGCTACATGGTCCCTCCAGTATCTTCTCCAGGAGAAATGTCTCCTTATAAACAGAATTCATATAATATCCTTATGAATAGATTGCAACTGTTTAAACTAACTAACTAACTAACCATCGCGCCGTTTCCCCGAAGGGGTAGGCAGAGAGGATGAACTGCCATACCGTACTGTCCTGAAATACTTCTCTAGCTTCCTCCACATTCATACATCGTAACATGTACGCTCGTCGATTTTTCCGACTTCGAATGTGGGCCGCCTTTCAGTATTAGATTTATTTGGTCATGCCATGCTTTTGTTGGCCTTCTTCGGTTTCGCTTTTTACTCACAATGCTTGTAAAAACATTTTAACCATTCTTCTCGCGTCCATTTGTTCCATATGTCTAAACCATCTCAGGGATCCTTTTTTTAATTTTATTTGCAATCATCTGCCTTATATTTTTCCTCATTTCGTCGTTCGGTATTCTATCAAGTATCGTTTTCCCGCACATTCTTCTCAGTGATCTCATTTCTACGGCATTTATTATACTTTCATCATTTTCCTGTCAGCTCCAAGGTTCACTTAGTAAAGATTAAATTTAAAAAGACTTAAGAGTATGTTACAGGATTCTCCTCTTGAGGTGCTGAACTCCTGCTATCTCTCCAACGTTTTGGGAGTCTCCCTGGTGGAAACCGTCCTGGTAATCATTCTCTGGACATGTTGATACCAGTACCATGGACGTTGTCGCCCCCATTTGATCACACCTTGAACCTTGCAGAACTCTCAGATCGTGGTGTTACACGATCACGTAGAGTCTTCCCTGCAATAGCACGTATTGTCCTCAGCATACTTTTGGTCTTAACAGCGTCCGCCTTCACCTCAATCAGGTCTTATAGATTAGTACCATGTTCTCAATAATGTATACTATAATTATTATATATAAAATCTTTATTAATTCTACTGACACTCTAGATTACTAGTATTTTTATAATTTTTACGAATGAAAAGTCTATTTTCTAGAGGTTTTATTATTTAGTTTAATGGGAAAGATATGTTTCTTCTTGCTAAGGCATTATTAAATTATCAGGTAAGACATTTGATAAGCCTGGACACGACCAGATTCCTTCTTCATAATAATGAGCTATTTTCTGCTCACATTGAAGATTGTAATAATAAAGTTTTATATCATGGATTTAAATCCTTAGTCTTAAAAAAAATCATCATCAAGCTCCTGGAAGCTCCCCGCTCTTGGAAGTAGGCCTCTTCTATCAGTTTCCATGCCTGTCGATCCCGAACAACACGCATCTATATTGTACCGGCTATCTCTCTGATAATACTTAGCAAGGCGAAATATGTCATTCCCGTAAAATATAATAAAACTCCTAGAAAACAGACATATATTTCGTAACAATTATTGAATATGGAGTTTTACCTCATTACTCAAGAAACAAAATGAATAATTTTTATATTTGTACAAATTGGGACACAATTTTTTAAACTTTTATTATCATACTTATTTAACTTTATACTTTAAATATTGTCTTTGGAATTTATATTAACAATATTTTATATATATTAACAATATAAAACAGTAGTAGAGAGAACACACGGAAGATCCATATTACATATAAAATTCTCAAACCGGATAAGAAACACTGAGATACGTAGGTGTGGCTAAGGGTGGATAAGCTCAAAGGGTCATTTGGAGGTACGTGCTGCCAAACTGAGAGACCAAAGATGTATTAGTAGGGTTATGGATTGAAGACCTCATGAAGATAGAAGAAGTATAAAGGGGCCCTCACACGTTGGTATGATGGGGTAGGCCAATGTGTAAAAGGCATCAGCTATGTAAATAAGTAAGCAGGTAAGTAATATTTTAGAAGTGAATTAAATTATTTACGCCACTTTTTTTTCATTATTTCACGATCTCTATTCGCATTAAGTTTGTTCGTTATTCCGGCTGTAAAAAAAGCAAAATGTGGTTGATTCAGTAATTAAAAGTGAACACTTTTGTATTTTTATATATATTTGTTCGATCGCTGTACGAGTATTTATTCTTAAATTGTAACTTTATAGGTACTAAAGCATTAATATAGTCAATTGAAATTTCTTGGTAGAAGTTAATTAATACTTAGGAAAATAAAATAAAAATAATAAAACTTTTTATATATAAAATAGATTTATTTAATTCCACTTAATTCTTAGCTTAATTGGTTTCTGCAGCTTGCTGCCATCTTCTGGACAAGAATAATAACTCATTTATAATAGTAAACATTAGTGTCTAGTGGTTTTACTTCAATTTAATTTATATTAATTATATAAATAGTGACTAATTTGTTTCGCCTTGCGAGGGCATTCTCAAGCTTTTTTGAGAATGGAGTTTGAGAATGCCCTCGCAAGGCGAAATAAATTTGTCACTATTTATATAATTGATAAATATTAAATCCAAGTAAAACCACTTAACAATCGTGTTGTAATAATGGAGTTTTACAAAACTAATACCTCAACAATCAATAAGAGAAGTAACGACCAAAAGATGGCAGCGAGCTGCCGAAACCGATCAAAGCTAAAAATCAAGTGGAAGAAAAAAAAATACATATTACCTATAAAGGTTTTTTATTTCATTTCCATTAATTAGTAGGTAAAGCGAAATGTTTAAAACATTGACAATCACCTGCGTCGATACTAGGAATGATATTTAGTTTGAATTTGTGCTAATATTATTTTTATTAATAATTTTTTTAATTATTAGACATTGTTTACAGAATTTAAAAGGTGGAAGTATAAAATTGTTCATTTCTTGCTCCGGGATTCAGTAATTTCGTTTTATCTACCGCTTCAATCACCCCACACGCATAGAGAGGAAATATAAATAGTTTGAACTCACGGCAGGCCTACAGTGAGGAAGATGGTTTGTCTGGCGAGGGCGCTAGTCGACTGGTCTCCAGGAACTGAGGACACGCTGTGGCCCTTACGCCGGCTCTGATGGGGGGCTTTCTGGACTCGAGGAACCCCAGTCCGCTCCTGGCGGGCCGAGTCTAGCGTAACACCTGAAAACATAAGCAATTACTCTAAATTACTATTTAATCCGATTATAGAATAATATTTCTGAAAAACATTATTTTGTTATGATATTTTACTGTATAATATTTGTTATATTATTAATCAAAAAACATCACCTGTTGTCCCTGACAAAATGTGATATTTTAATGAGATTCCGGTATATCAAATAAGGATCTAATCCACACGTGGTCGTTGGAGCATCGTAGCGTGACACGTGACTCACGCTATGGTATAGTTCGACCAATGAATTAATATTTAACTGGCTATTTCAAATTCGAAACAATATTTGATTTAAACCACGAAATATCCAAATAAAACAAGGATATATAGTAATACGTTATTATAATATTATAAACTAAAATAAATAACAATAAAAAATAATAAAAAAAATAACAAAATCTTTATTTATTGTTTCTTAAACAATGATGTAAAACTCCATATTAAATAATTAATACGAATGAAAACGTCAGTTATCTAGAAGTTTTATTATATTTTATGGGAATGACATGTTTCGCCCTTCTAAGGCATTATCAAATGTTTGATACTGTCTTAGAAGGGCGAAACATGTCATTCCCATAAAATATAATAAAACTTCTAGATAACTGACCTTTTAATTCGAATTAATTAACAAAACCTTTGATATTTCAGTATTATTCCATATTTTAATAGATATGTGTTGTACAATAATATAAAATTCAGTGAGATACTTGTATGTACGATCTAATAGTAGCAGTAACAATTACTACAATATATTTGTTTTGCTAAAACAAAATCTCTACAAGAGAGTATTATTATAACGTTTTAATTATGACTCATAAAGGCGCCACACATCAACAGTAAAAACTTAAAGTAAACATTTTGTTACCATGCCGTTCAATAAAACTAATTCAATAAGAGGTTTTGCTCTGCACAAGTGAATGACATGACTACTTATTTACAGTTGTTTACTTTTCCATCGATACCAACAGGACTAAAGGACCAACAGGAGTGTATTTGGCTGAGTGAATTTTCTGTCCATAGTGCAACAATATTACCCATAAGAGAGCAACTGAAATCGGTAAGGATTTTAAAAGAAAACAATATCTCAGAATGAACAATGGGCCTTTGTTTTAAAAGACTAACATGAAAGATTTAAATCAATGATATTAGAATTTATTTCACAGTCTTCAATATGAGCAGAAAATAGCTTATTATTATGAAGAAGGAATCTGGTCGTGTCCAGGCTCGAACCCAAGTCCCCTGGATCAGGAGCCAAGCGTTTTATCCCCTAGACCACCACCTTTACTCTAGAGCAAGGATGGCGAACCTTTTTCGCAAGTGGGTCAAATTTCTTTAAAAAAACACAAAAAATAAGCCAGCTAGGGGTGGGCAAAATGAATTATCTCAGGGACGTTGGCGGCCTTTTTTTTAGCTCCTTCGTGAAAATCGGTCGTCGTTCGACTTTTCCAATTGATATTTAATAAATTTCCTTATTTCCCCCATCCTGCATTTTTTCATTTATTTATTTATTTTGTCTCCTCCCTCCGTCTTGTGCATTTTTTTTATTCTTTCTCTAACACATGTTATTCATGTATCAATTGTGTATTTCCTTTTGCTGTTGTATTGCTATGTGTGTACGGCGGGACATCGAGGGAGAGTAACGTAGCTTAAATGTGGTCTGGGTCCCCCTTGGTTGCAAATATACATATATTTTTTAAACGTAAATCCCACATGGCCTAGGGAGTGCACGAGTGAAGCTGACGAAAGCTACTATAACAGCTTCAGGTAAGCGGAGGGAGCCCTCTATGGCTCGGGTATTATTTTCGAAATGGGCAACAAAAAAAAGGTCACAGACGAAAAATATCCCTGAAAACGACCCATTTCGAACAATCAAATGTCTGATTTTCACGAATGAGCTAAAAAAAAACGTCGCCAACTCTTTTTTGGGAGTCCCTCGTTCACCATTTCGCCATCACCTGCTCTAGAGTCTAGGTGGTTGTCTATAGTCTAGATTCTAGATCACCACCTAGAGTCATTTAGTTATCTTTCAATTAAATTAATTTTAAGTGACATTTTGTACCGAAAGCGATGTATATTAAAAAATATGATCCGTTAGTGGTGCGAGTGTGGTAATGTGGCACACAGCAGAGTCACCGTTAGATCGGATAATTGTTATCTGAGTCACCAGCTCAGCACTAGCACTAGCGCTAGTCTCCGCGGAGGCGTGTGATGTTCGCTCAAACTACTCGGGAATTACCAAATGACACTGCGCGAATACTTGAGACGGAACTCAAAGTCTTCTTCTTTTAGACCATTGGTCTGTTCCTGTAGTCAGGCTGGCCTCTCTTGGGAGGTTGACTCCCAGCTATCCCTTAATCTCTGTGGTGGTCTTCCGTGGGGACGGTAGCCAACAGGAATCTGATGCACCACAACGTGTGGGATTCTGGAGAGATCCATTCTCTGCACGTGCGCATTCCAGTATCTTCTGCGTTGTCTGACCCATCTTACGATATCTTCCACCTTACAGATTTCGCGGATAGCCCTGTTTTTCACCCTATCTCAAAGAGTCTTTCCTGCTTTTATCCTCATCTGCATCTCTGCCACCCGCACTTTAGCCTTAGTTATTTTGGTATCCGCTCTGGTCTTGAATATTCTGACCTTACTGTCAGTTCTCATATACTTGTTGAAGTAAAACTCCATATTAAATAATTAATATGAATGAAAACATCTGTCTTCTAGAAGTTTTATTGTATTTTAGATAGAATGACATGTTTCGCCCTTCTAAGGCATTATCAAATGTCTTAGAAAGACGAAACATGTCATTCTATCTAAAATATAATAAAACTCCTAGAAGACAGACGTTTTCATTCATATTAATTTTGTATTATCGTCCTTACAGAAGATTACACAATCTTGTTCTCAAAATATTTTTTTCATAACACGTGTTGCACCTTGCAATCTATTTGCACCTATTATTTTTTGATCAAATAATCAAAGTATGCTCATCTATAGTCACATTTCTCATGACCGAGGGTCGTGTTCATCTCGTAAACTATCCACCATGGCCCACCATGCGCTCCTGTCACCGGTCAGTCTCCAGGCTGCAGCGACGTCTGCGAGTGCGGTCTGACCAGCGGCTCAATGGTCGTCCTTGTGGTCGCTTTTCCTCTACTTTCCCCATCATTATGACCCTTTCAATGTTGTCCTGTTCTCTCCGAGACATCTGACCAAAATATTTGAACACTCTCTGAGATTACACTCTCGAGAGTCTTTCCCTGATGCGACAAGCATCGACCGGTTCATTATTTTCGCCTTCCAGAGTATGCGCAGCTTTCGTCGCCATCACCATATCTCGAAAACATCAATTTTGTACCTCTCCGATGGCCGCATAGTCCAAGACTCGCAACCATAAAGGAAGGTGGAAAATACAAGGGTTTGAACCAGTCTCATCTTGGTCTTGGTGTTAAAAACAGTGAAGACCACATAAGAAATGTTTCTGACTTGCCATATCTTGGTGAATTAGTCATGGCAATTTCGTTTTTGGGTTCCGCGACGAATCTCCTTTGCGCAAATCTAGTAATACAAAGTGGATATGTCTCACCCACCATCCCACCATCACACGCCTGGTATTTTTTATTGGGAAAGCACTATTTTTGTTTATCGCTTGGTGCGCCTTCATGGACCAGGATCACACAACTGCACCTAGAATCGGGAATGCCGATGATAGATGAATTCATTCTGAAACTTGCCGAACGTTTTTACAAAGGACTCCATTCACATCCTAACCCCACAAGAAAAGACCTCTCAAATTACGACCCAAACACCTCCAGCCGCCACAAGCGCCCTAAATCGATCTTCCTTTAGAGGAACACTCCGAGCCACACAAATCATGCCCCCGCATAAACTAACAACCCACCAAATCACCTTCCAACAATGTTCCCATCAGACGTAAGAGGAATAGCCACATGAGCTGAACCTCTGTAAGCCAGAAGATCCAAGTTTCCTAGTGAGCGCGATCTCAAGAATGGAACTAAAATATGAAGTGGTAGTAAAGTAGAGGGACGTCGGGGAGTTGGTAGAAGGCAGTTATCCTGGCTGCGGAACAAAAAAGATTGGACAACAGACAGAACCTATTCCAAGTGGCCCAGGACAGATATGCCATTGCTGTTGTGATCGCCAACATTGGGGAGACCTGACACGACACCGGAAGAAGAAGCATCAGGTAATTCGGCCGAGAGGCATACGCGAGTTGAATAATTAATATTCATGCGAAACAACAAACAACAAAGCGTCTTACTAGACACATATTTAAGAGAGCGACACTATAACATAGTAACATACTCTTTAACATAGTATTTCAACAACTATTGCAAATAAAATATATCCACAGAAGCAAAGATAGCAGTACACAATGGAGTTCTAGTGCCAACCCTCATGTATACAAGTGAAGCTTGGAGCTGGCAAAAGAAGGATGAAAGCAGGATAAACGCCATAGAAATGAGACCACTAAGAAGAATGTGGGGAAAACGTTGTATGATAGAATACCGAACTATGAAATAAGAAAGAAATGTAAGGCAGAGGACTGCATCATAGATAAAATTAAAAAAGGATCCCTGAGATGGTTTGGACATATGGAACGAATGCATGAGAGCAGAATGGTTAAAACGTTGTACACAAGCAGCGTGAGTGGAAAAAGAAGCCGAGGACGACCGAGGAAAACGTGACATGACCAAATTAATCAATTTCTAAAAGGCGGCCACATTCGAAGTCGGAATAATCGACGTGCGTGCATGATACGATGTATGAATGTAGAGGAAGCCCGAGAGGTATGCCAGGCAGAGCATTGTGGCGATCCATATATTCTTCTTCTTTCTCTTTGCCATTTCCCATTATCTGGGGTCGGCCCTCCTCGTACGAAAACGCCAAACTTTCCTATTTTCACTCATTTCCACTGTCAGGTTCTCGCGTTGGAGCTCCTTTTCCATGTTGGCCCACCATGTTGATAATAATAATAATAATTAGGCTAATTTGTATAGCGCCGTTTTCGTGAATAGCTCACCTCAAGGGCGCTTTGACAATGTTTTTAGTCATGAGAGCTGCATGTGACACCAGCAATCAGATAACCGTTGTTTACATTTTATGGGATATTTTGAAAAGGTGGGTTTTAGGTGAGATTTAAAGTCTGTCGGATTGTCAATGCATCTGAGGCGTGCAGGAAGCATATTCCAGGCGGACGGACCTGCCACTGCGAAGGCCCGATCTCCGAAATTTGTCCGGGGGTTGCGCTTTGGCTCAACTAATCTGCCTATTGCCGAGGAGTTTGCTGATCGAAGCGTAGATTGCCGCAAGTTAGGGCTATCAGCAACACAAAGTTCAGATATATAGGCTGGTGCCATTCCGTGAAGCGCTTTAAAAACCGTCCAGCATAGTTTATACTGGATTCTTTCAGGACACTTGAGCCAATGAAGATCTTTTAGATGTTGTGAAATATGCGAGCTTTTTGGAACACCTTTTATAAGTCGTGCTGCCGCATTGAAAACGGATTGAAGTTTGTTCGTTTGTTTCTTGGGTATGTTGGCATATATGCCGTTGCAATAGTCGAGTCGAGATACGACGAAGGAATTTACAAGTGTTTTTAATGCATCAGTGGGAATATTTCTTTTGATTGCTTTGAGCTGCCTTAGGTGAAAGAAGCTGGCGCTCACTGTCTTATTTATTTGGGTTTTTAATGAGAGATCTGCTTCGAAGTTGACTCCAAGAAGTTTTATGGAGTTATTAGGGATGATGTCAATTCCGAATATTGATATCGGAGCATGATCGACTAAGTGCTGGCGCTTCATTGAGGCGGTCCAGAGAAATTCCGTTTTGGAAGGGTTTAATTTTAATTTATTTGAGGCCATCCAATTCGATATAGCTTCAATGCACTTTAAAGTTATAGATTTTAGATGGCTGATGTTATGAGGGTCACAAAAGAAATAAATTTGCTGGTCGTCAGCATAGCAATGAGACAGCAGACCAAATGAATCAATTATTTTGACAATGTCATTAGTGAACATTATAAATAATATCGGGCCTAGCACTGAACCTTGCGGAACACCAGATTTGAGGGTGAAAAAAGACGATATTTTTCCTGCGACCTGAACTGCTTGTGAGCGATCCGACAGATATGAAATTATCCACTCTATTGTATTGCCTGTGAAACCGTAAGTAGTCTCGAGCCGTTTAATGAGGTAAGAATGATCGATGGTATCAAAAGCAGCACTCATATCTAGTAAAGAAAGCAGTGCTAACTTGCCCGATTCATTAGCTAATACCAGATCCGACATGATACGAAGAAGTCCTGTTTCCGTTGAATGATTAGGTCTGTATGCAGACTGGAATTTTGATAATAGATCATTTGCTTTGAGGTGGGAATTGATTTGGCTCCATCCTCTCTGCCTACCCCTCCGGGGAAATGGCGTGATGGTTAGTTAGTTAGTTTAGTTGCAAATAAAAAAAGGTTAGAACTTTAATACATAATAGGTATTAAAAAATATACGGTAATTTCTTAAAGAACAATTGAGGACTTCTAATGCCATTAACCTTATAGCAATCTGTTTCATTTAATTAGATTTGAACGATGGAGTGTATCTGACGGTCCAACAGTTCGCTTGAATAATTCCTGTCCTCGATGAGCTCGACGTGATTTGCATAGTCGAGAGGAACAATTAATTATACTATTATTTTGGTCGCCGCCTGAACGCTCTCCTTGCCTTCATATTCGATGACACCAGTCATCGATCCAACAGACCTCGCCTCCCTGATTATATCAACTAATATTAATGGTCACATAATTCTATTATCATGGATATTAAAAGTATACTTATAGACTCTTATGTATAGTAACAGAGAAAAAACAAAGGTCACTGACATCATCCACCGACTGGCGACTCTAAAATGGCAATGGGCAGGTCACGTAGCCAGAAGCTCAGATGAAAAATGGACAAGAAGACTGCTGACTTGGAGACCGTGGATGGCAAAGAGGATTGCAGTGCGACCGCAATTACGGTAGAAGGATGATCTGAACAGACACGTCGGAATAACCTGTATACAGTCTGCAAAGGACAGAGTAACATAGAAGCGAATGGAGGAGGCTTTTGTCCAGGAGTAGACGGGAATAGGCTGAGGAAGAAGAAGAAGATGTATAGTAACACAATTTTCATCTTGTTTATCTTTTAATAGATATAACGATCTGTGAAACAGATATTATGTCTCCTGAGTAGGTCCAACTGTTCCCCCAACTCGGAAGTATGCAATAAGTATGACCTTGTGATGAACGTGTCAAAGTCTAAAGTCATGGTATTTGAAAAGGAAGAATGTATGACGGATTGTGACATTAGTGCGAACGGTGAGAAATTAGGACAAGTTACCGAATTTGTTTATCTGGGAAGCATGTTTACAAGAGATGGAAGAATGGAGAAAGATATCGGAAGAATGGTTGTAGCTGGAAACAAAATAAGTTCTTGATGAGTTCTTGTCCCGACCCTTATCTATGGAAGTGAAGCTTGGAGTTGGCAGAAGAAGGATGAAAGTAGGATAAATGCCGTAGAATTGAGGTCACTAAGAAGAATGTGCGGAAAAATAATGTATGATAGAATATCTAATGATGAAGTAAGAAAGGAATGTAAAGTGGATGAATGCGTGATAAATAAAATCAAGAAAGGGTCACTAAGATGGTTTAGACATATGTAACGAATGGATGAGAGAAGAATGGTTAAAAAGATATGTAAAAGCAGTGTGAATGGGAAAAGAAGTCGAGGAAGGCCAAGGAAGACAAGGCATCACCAAATTGATCAATCACTGAAAGGCGGCCATGATCGAAGTAGGAACAATCGACGAGCGTGCATGTCACGTTGTGTGAATGTAGAAGATGCGCGAGAATTGTGCCAGGATAGAACAATGTGGCGATCCATCCTCTCTGTCTACCCTTCCGGGGAAATGGTGTGATGGTGTTTTAGTTAGTTAGTTTAGTTAAGAAATACAATATCTTCCTGAAAGCGTAGGCTCTGTATCAGATGTTTGAACATATGGAGTAAGTATATACTTGTTAGATATTTCTTTTTTAAATCCTTTTTAATGTTTCAATCATTCATTTTACTTTTGCGTATCCATTTCAGAGATCTAAGTTCTCAGTCTATATCACTAGAGTGACTGGCGTCCCATTCCACGGGAACGTATGGTAGTGACATTCGCGAGTTTTGTGAGTACTTATTAAGCACTTGTATTATATTTCCTTGCATTCGTATAAGATTACACTTTCGCGATAAATACGCACTTACGTTTGCAAACGGAGGGAAAGTGGCCTCGATTGTTCGAAATATATAAAAAATAATCGTTTTGAGTTACAGGGAGGATTAAATTTGAATTTTTGCATCGAATTTTAAACGCGTTTTTTATTAGTCTTTCTTTGTTTATTTTTTGTTATATTTTTACACCTGAAGATGGAGGTATCCTCCGAAACATGTCGTGTATTTTAAATTTTTTTTTATTATAAAGTGGTTTAAAGAATGTTTTTTTAATTCCCAAAGTAGATAATTAAATTGTATATTTTTGTATGATTTACAACGATTTGAAATGTTTTTAATATTTTGTACATTGAGAAAGGTTATGTTATAACCGAAACATGTCTGTGATAAGTGAAATAAAGTATTGTAATACTGAGTGCTTTTAACTAACTAACTAACTAATCATCACGCCGTCTCCCCGGAGGGGTAGGTAGAAAGAATGGAACGCCACACTGTTCTGTCCTTACATACTTCTCATGCTTCCTCTACATTCATACATCTTGTCATGCACGCACGTCGATTTCTCCGACTCCTCTCGAGACCGACATTCAGTATTTGATTGATTTGATCGTGCCACGTTTTCCTCGGCCTTCCTCTATTTCTAGCTCCATTCACGCCGTTTACATATACCTTCTTTACCATTCTGTCTTCACTCATTCTTTCCATGTGTCCAAACCATCTTAATGACCCTTTCCTTATTTTGTTCATACACATTCACTTCTTATACTTGCATTTGTCACTCTATCATATACAGATTTTCTACACATTCGTCCTAGAGATCTTATTTCTACTGCATTTATTCTACTTTCATCCTTCTTTGCCAGTTCCATGCTTCACTTCCATACATAAGAGTCGGCACAAGAACACCATTATGCACTGCCATCTTAGCTTTTTTGGATAGGCTTTTGTTTGCGATGACAACTTTAAGTGCACCATTTACTCTGTTGCCTGCCCCAACCCTTCTTTCAATATCCTTCTCGACCCTCCCATCCTTTGTAAACATACTTCCTAAATAAACAAATTCATCCACTTGTTCCAGATTTTCACCGTTTACACTTATGTTGCAGACTGTCATGCTTCTTTCTTTTTTGAAAATCATTACCTTGGACTTATTCACATTCATCATCAAATTGTATCGCTTGCATACCTCATACATACTAGACACCAGGGCTTGTAGTTGCAAGTAGCACAGCGTCGTCCGCATACAACAAACAGCTTACTGACACACCGTTCATTTTTGCACCTGCTTCCAACCCTTTCAGCTTTTTCATACACTTGTCCATATATAGATAAAACAACCATGGAGACATTACACAACCCTGTTTGACACCTTTATTGATATCAAACCAGGCTGTAAGATCCCAATTTACTCTGACACTAGCAGTGTAATATAGTATTTATTCGAGTTGCGTTGATTTTGCGAAACGCTAAATCACTAGAGAAAGTCATCACTCACTCAGTCAAGGCTCACATCATGCTTATCGTTATCAATTAAGTAACAGAGCGTATTTACTACGCTTGTCGCCATTTAACTAACACGTTTTCAGAACCACCCCCGCCACAGATAAAGGGGGCAGATAAACATCTCATTCATTTTCCTCAGAAGTCTGCGACTATTTTAGCATTTCGCTTTGGCAGTTGGCAGGGGGCCTTCGGCTAGTTATCTTTTGCGTTTCACAGAACAGCTGGCACTCAAAAATGTGCTAAATACAGAAATATACACTACGGGTCAGGCCGTAGGTGCGAATAAACTACAAGTTCACCGGACATATTTTAACATATGATGAACTCGCTGAAGGGCGGAATTCATTATTTTCAAAAACTACCTCTTTAGATTAAGACACTAATTATCATTGTTTCGAAATACTAACTGATCATTCTAATGATCGAGAATAGACAGGTCTTGAAAATATGAAAGTATGTTTTGACAGCTGAGGATAAAGTAACTTTACTCCCAAATGATAGTTAATGCGTAGTTGGGTTCGATATTTAGGATCATTGTAGTTTTAGCTCAGGGATCGGATCAGAAATGAGATCATAAGGTCTGTCTATAGTGTTAAAGACATGGTAAGGTGGGAAAGAAGTAGAAGGCGATTTGGAGAGATCATGTAAACCGTCTGTGAACAGGCTGGGTTCCGTCTCAGAGTGTGACCGATCCAGCGCCATTTGCGTCTAGCGACTTGTTCTCTAATTGAGTTTTCGCCTGCCATGGTCCAGAGAATGGCATTTGACACTATTTGGGGGCAATAACTAAGAAGCAAAGCAAATTGTAATGTTGGAAATTACAACTCAGCACAACAGGCTCGACCCTCATCGTGTGGCTAACTTCATTTGCAGTAAAAATTGGTCACGCACTACCTTAGATATAATAATGCCTTAGAAAGGTGAAACAAATCATTTCCATAAATCAAAGAACGGCATTTGACACTGTTTGTGGAAATATCAAATAATGATATATTTTTTAATCCAGTGATGTCATAACACCAGAAGCAAATTATTTACAACATTTGAATTTAGTAACCGCCAATCATACTGCCTGTCCTAGAATGTCTAAACACTTATCTCAAACTTCATGGTTTCCAGGGCAAGTCCATTAAAATGGAGTAATGTTCGTAGCCGCGAGACGCGCGTAAACAATCAAATCGATGGATGAATTCTAAAGATACCGAAAACAAAAATCCGATTGTTCGCTAATGGATTATTTTGTAACGCGGGTAATGGTGAATGGAGAAGACCTCCGCCGCCTCCAGCCAGCCTCGGTAGTGTACCATAAGCGCAAATACATATATAATAATACGGCGCTTATTCGGGTCTCGCCTCCTATCTCAATAGACTAAAGAGAGCGCGTCAGATTAACCTACAAAGGTGTTTCTATTTTCCTCTCTTCCTTCTGCGCAGGAGCGTAGCCAGGATTGTTTTTACCCAACCCGACAACAGCAATAAATTCTACTTATTATTATTCTTCTCCCTCATTTCATTTTTTCATTTCATTTCATTTCATTTATATTGATAATAATCACAAACATTACAGACATACAATTCCAAATCGTTTGCAATTACATTATAAACAGAGAAGCATTAAAAAAATAAAAATTAAGGTTAAGAATAAGAAAAAATCATAACATTGATATTGCATAATAATAAAATAAAACTAAGACAAACTAAGACAGACTTCACCAGTCTGTCGATGCCAGCGAGCCTGGCGAAACCGGTCGCTGTCTAAATAAAGACAAAAGTGGAAGTAGTTAAAAAACATCGTTTTATTTAATTATTATTTAATGAACTTCCATCAAGAGATTTCAGTAAAATCATTTGATTATCTTGATATCGCATCCCTGTCGAAATATGTCGACCTCCGAGGCGATCCGATTAAGCAATAAGATTGCCCTACCCACAGGCATAACCATTGGCAGGTTGGTTCTGCAGCGTGGCAAATAAAACAGTCTGTGCTGTCTTTGATGAAGGTAATTATCAGGGACAAATAGACCTACATCACTCAAGACATCCGAGTTCTGTATACGGCCGCCAATCAGCTGAAAGAAGTGAACTTCCAAGTGAATGCATACTGGAACTCCCTTAGCATACCTAGCAAGAATTCAGTCGGAAAGAGCCACGGGTAACAACCGCGCTCCTTGAGGTAAAGAAAGCGCAGAATTTCACTATCAGAGAATATCGGATCCCAGGCGGTGACCAAATAACGGAACTATATTCCAGCCGACTTCTTACCAGGGAATTATACAACACCCGAAATACCTGTGTGTTCGAAAATATCTTGGCATTCCTAAAAACAAATCCAAGCATTTTAATGGAACTATTACATGGAGCAATTATGTGAAGATTGAACGATAATTATCTCAGCCTATTCCCGTCCACTCCTGGACAAAGGTCTCCTCCATTCGCTTCCAGGTCACTCTGTCTTGTGCAGACTGGTTATTCCGACGTGTCCGTTCAGACCATCCTTCCACCGTAGTTGCGGTCGCCCTGCAATTCTCTTTCCCGTCCACGGTCTCAGCAGTATTCTTGTCCATTTTTCATCTGAGCTTCTGGCTACGTGACCTGCCCATTGCCATTTTAGAGTCGCCACCCGGTGGATGATGTCAGTGACCTTTGTTTTTTCTCTCACCGTATCGTTTCTGACTCTGTCTCTTAGGCTTATTCCTAACATGGCTCTTTCCGTCACTCGTAGTATCTCGGCACTTTGTTTGGACAATGTTACAGTTTCAAGACCGTAAGTACCAACTGGCAGAATGCAGGGTTAATATATTATCACGCCGTTACCCCAGAGGGGTAGACAGAGAGAATCGACCGCCATTCTACTCGATCTTTGATCCTCTCTAACTTATCCCAAATTAATACAGTGAGTCATTCACACACGTCGATTCTTCCGACTTCTAGAATGGGCGACCTTTAAAATGACGACGGAAAGAGACATCCTTGGAATAACCTTGAGGAACAAATTTAGAAACGAATTTGACAACACACCAAGGTGACTGAGGTGGCTCTACGGATAGGCGGGTTGAAGTGGGGGCGGGCTGGCCATATCTGTCGGAGAACCGACAGCCGATGGGGAAGACGGGTTCTGGAGTGGAGACCGCATACAGGATTCCTTAGAGTTGGACGTCCCCCTGCCCGCTGGACCGACGATCTGAAGAGGATTGCTGGACATGGATGGATGGCAGCGGCAATGGATAGGGGGCGGTGGCGTGCTTTGGGAGAGGCCTACATTCAGCAGTGGATGGCAGACGGCTGATGCTGATGATGATAATATGGTGCCTGCATATCTAACTAAAAATGTAGCATGTAGTTATGAAATACATGACTATTTGACGAGAGGTCGTGATAGATTCCGACTCCGGAGACCCAGACTTGAAAGTACAGAGAAAGGTGTTTTTTACAGAGGATTTAAATTAAATATAATAACTAATTGTCAAATGAAGTTAGAGATGCTGGTTTTCTTGCGATCTTTCGTCTAAAATGCTTTCAATGTGTTCTAAGTACCGATATTTAATGTTTTTGTTGTTTTTCTCATTTGCGATTTTTATGTTATTAATTAATTGTTTACAGACTATTGTTTTATGAGTTGTATAATGTTCCTTTAATTTTTTTATAACTTTATTAAATAAATAAATAATGTAAGGGCGCGGAGACAAACTCAGCCTTCACTTCTAAGTGGAGTGATTCATAGCTCCTTCATATTATTAATATATACTCCTTCTAATAGTGAATTTTATTAAAGTGTCGATAACACTTATTAAGATTAAAATACTTTCAATCTAATCATTCAACAATCAGCAAGTTTGATCTTTCAATGCCAAGAACATAACTCCGAGAAGTTGGTAGGAAAACGTATATTAAATTGTGCTCTGAAATGTGTTTTATGTCACTCAAATATGTTTACGACTTAAAGTTAACCTAGAAACCTTTAACATTATTTTTCAGTCTCGAGAGCTATTTTTGATCTGAAGATCGAATCTGGAGCATTGGAGTAGGTACTATCCCAAGATATTATATATTTCGAAATTCAGAACTATTCGTGATTCATAAGTATGAGAAACTATTTCTAAAGAAAAATTTCACATGATATCACTTTTTTCTCAAACAGAGATGTTTCACATTTCGAAAATACATTCCAAGAGGATTCAAAAAGTTTCCAACCCAGTTTTATAAATTAATGAAAGTTTAAAACGTTGCTTTTAATACCCTCGCTGAAGTAGGAAATTAAACAAAATAAACATTTTAAATGTACGAGTATACAAATACTGGATTTTACCCATTGCGGATAAATACATTTTTTTTATTATAAGGATTAATTGTATCTCAATAGAGACGAAGATGTAAATACAAGTTCCAAAAAATTGTCAGATGTGGTGGTCATAAGAAGGGCGGAATGGGGAATGTTGTTAAACATAAAACGATCGCTCAACCCAACCAATGACAGATCTTAAGTCCTGTAAGCGCCTCGGCCACCATATTCTGTTCCCAGAAAAACAATTAACATCTTCGTCTCTATTGAGATTTGTACAATTAATCCTTATATAAAAAATAAAACATAATAACATAAAATAAGAATTGTCCACATGCTCATATATACGAAAACCTTCGTGGCCTAGTGGTAAGTGCATTGACTGCCACCCCGAATGTTCCGGGTTCGATTCCCGGGGAGGGCAGTGTGATTGTCACACTGTCTTTGATCTGGTTAATTCACGTGACAATAAAATGGCGATAGATTAGCTACCTATCACATGTCACCAGAATCACTAACTAACTAACTTACCATCACGCCGTCTCCCCGAAGGGGTAGGCAGAAAGAATGGACTGCCACACTTTTCTTTCCTGACATATTTCTGTCGCCTCCTCAACATTCATACATCGTGTCATGCACGCGCGTCGATTTCTCTGACTCCTCACATGGGCGACATTCAATATTTGATTTATTTGATCGTGCCACGTTTTCCTCGGTCTTCCTCTATTTCATTTACATCGTTAACATATATATTTTTTACCATTCTTTCACTATGATAGAATATATTCCAGAATCACTATGCTAGCTATAATACCCTTTACATCGATTTGGCCAACGCTGTCATGATGTACAGAGTGATTCAACAAAATAATAATAATACCTATAGGGTGATTAAGGGGGGAAACTTTCGGCTTTAGGTAGGTGCCTGCGCAAACAAGTACCTACTCTGAAATCATTTCCTTTCTCTATCGACGACCGTTGATAATGCGCGTAAACGCCGGCGTTCTTTTCCTGTCATTATAAATTCGTCACGTTTATCAACCACACAATCAAGCTCCAACACATTAACTAGATTGTACGAAAATCTATTGTTACCGATTTAAACACATTACTTATAACAAGTGGAAATGGGCAGGACAAGTCGTCAGACACGGAACGGATAGATGGCCACCCAGAGTCTTGCTGTGGAGACCATGGGAAGGAAAAAGAGGCGTCGGTCAGCCCCAAAAAAGATTGACTGACGACATTTCTTCAGACTTATCAGGGGATTCTTTGAGAATTCCGTCATCTTGGAGGCTATCCATATTTATGTTCCGGATGGCTATCTTCGAAAGCGTCAGCACAGACTGTTTTATCTCCAAGCATGCAGAACCAACCTGCCTCTGGTGATGCCGATGGGGAGAGCAATCAAACTGCTGAACATGATCCCTTCAGAGATCGATATATTTCATATTCGTGAAAGTACGTTCAGAAGACAAATACTCTTGACTTTGGAGAGTATATTGTATTCCTAATGTCGAATCATTTCTCATGCGTTCCTGGTATTATACGAGTATATTTATTATATTTTACCTGTTTTCAATAAATGTCTTAAACTAGTATTAATTGTTTGAGAAAAATAATTGCAGTCGGGGAAAGAAGATGGATAAGGGTCGCGCAGGATAATGTAATGTAATGTAAATTATTTGAAGACGCATACTTCCAGCAGTCGAAAGATAGCTATGGAGAAAAATAAGAAACTTATAACAAATAAAAAAATCAAATTCCTCACCTATATTGGTGTCGTAAACTCCTACATCAGAATGGGACCTCACTTTCTTAGCTAATTGTTCCACCTTCCTGAAACTCCACGATTTTTTAATCTTGCAAGACAGTTTCCTGTTCAGGAGACGAAACTTTGACATTCCCTCCAAGCTGGAAGACGAGGTCCTGGAACCAGATGTGCTGCTGCTGCTGCTACTGGTGGCTAGTTCTCCCGTCACCAGCTGAGACAGTCTCGAGGGCGGTGGACCAGTATCCAAACACGATGTTAAGTATTGATCAGATATCCTTGCGGTCTCGTGAAAGTTTAATAATTGATTGTCAATGTCGTTGCCCAGAAGGACAGCGTCAGGTATTTGTTCAACACTTTTACTCTTGATCGAAGAATTGTTAAAAAGCAACATGGATTTCGTCGGGCTGGGGGTCCTATCGCCTGGTGACTGGAGTTTGATTAATATCGGTTGCTCTTTAGGGAAGAACTCTCGGGAGATGAGCGTGGAGAGTGCAGGCATGCTACCGCAAGTTGCGATGCTTTTCGCGATCAATCCGTCGACTTGTACAGATATCACATCGACAGGTAACGATTGTATTTGGCTGCAACTAGCAGAACGGACCGGTTGTTCCGCCATGTTCACAATTGTAAATTAAATTCAACCCAACTCTCTCGATACTTCTCTCCTTTTGACGTCAAGAGTTAAATTATTGTTGATCCAGAGATTTCGATATGTTTAAGAACATGTATTCGGTGATCGTGCGTAATATACAAGTCAGTCTATTTCACTAGTTTATGGTAGATTGTTCCTTATTTTATTACGGTTATATTAGTTTTAAATTATCTACCACTAATTTTCGTAAAAAAAAAACCGCTTAAATTATTATTATTATTATTATTATTTTGTTGGAAAAACTCCTTACATCATTACAGCGCGAGACAAATCGATGTAAAGGGTGAAAAAAAAAGGATATCAAAGGAAATATATATAGAACCTTATGAATGAATATGCCAGTTATTTCCTTGCTGCCCTTATCGTAAGGGTATTCACGAATTCGTCATAATTGCATCCAAAGAAGTCTATCTCTTTTGCAACATCATTTAAAAGACGAATCGCTTTCAATACAGGAGAACTTCGAAGGGCCTCTGTGCGGCAATTCGGGGCATAAAATAATATATGCCACCTTGCTCTAAAATTTAAATATTGCAGTTTTTACAAGTTTTCTACCATATGGAAGGCTTCTTGTATCGTTGATTTCAAATAGTCCCTAGATTACAATGCGGTCTGCTAAAATATCGTGCTTGTAGCACACCGAACAATAATTGTTGGTGTCTCACATGTCGGTCATGTTCAAAGGCAAATTAAAACAATGTTTAGATCCGGATTATCAGTCAAGGTGTGAATTGAATTACCGGTAATAAAAATATACGAACGCACGTTAGCGCCAGACATACTAGGCAGGAAAACATACGATGAAATCAGAAAACTTTACGAAACAGATAAAACGAATTGTACCGTTTTATGGAAAAATTTGCCGCGAACTGCAGTAGAACCAAATAATTGTATAAAGCTATGAAAACAATAATCAATTGATTTGATACATATTATTATTCTAATGAAATCTCGGTTCTGACTGAAGCTTACATTTTTTTTTAAATTCAAAATATGTATAATAACATTTTGAATGTATACAAATACTTGTAGACTAATATTGGATTTTACCCATTACGGGTTAATCATTTTTAAGGATTAATTGTATCTCAATAGAGACGAAGATGTAAATTGTTTTCTAGAAACAGAATATGGTGGCCGAGGCGCTTACGGGACTTATGAACGTATAATATATTATTCCGTTTTATTTCAAACGTGTTCAGACATTGAACACTTTTTGATTGATATTAGAAAGACTGTATGTTTATGAAAACACTATAAACTTCCATTCAACAAAACACATGTTTTGGAGATTTTTACGCACAAAAAACATTGCACCATCACTGGAAAAACTTTTAAAAGACGTCAAAGATACGATACATTCGGTGTACAAGGAACACGTCGGAGAACTTCGCTGAACTCGGCGTACAAAATAACAAATCGAATTTTTTGTTCGACGAATTAGGCGGGAAACAAAATAATCAAAGACGACAGAAGCGCGTGCCGCGCGCACGTCTTCGCGGTGCGAACTTGACCAAAATTCACAACCCGTTTACTGTACGACTATTTACAATCTCAACGCTGATGTCGAGTCTACGGTTTTGTGTCAAGTTTGTTTTGGCGCGACGTTTTTGCTGTAACGTGGCCACCGGGCCCGCGTGCGAGAGTAACTAACTCCTCAGACTAGATCACGATACTAGATGCTTCAGACTAATGGCGCGACCGTAATGGGTACTTATAAATAAATATAATTTAAGAGTTTGGGATGTCGCAATCCGTTCGGATCCCAAAAAAGCGACCGAGATAAGCCGACGGCCGCCTGCCATTTCGTGTCTGGGCGGGAAACTGCCCCGATTCATAAGAACGCGGGGAAACAGACAGGAAAATTAAGTACAACAAAATGGTATGACGGGATATACTCGTACGAGACTACAAAGATTGTGTTGTTACCCACAATTCTAGGGACGATTCTGTACTTACTTACTCACTTCTGATGGACGTACAAATCTTGAAGAGTTTCATTCCATTCCAGATATACCTCCAATACATTCCAGATACACATAAGATTTTTTTAAATATTGTTGAAAACTGGGCAAATACTTATAACATTAATGAAAATGATGATTAATAAAAATGTTTTACAAACTCTCATTCATTTTTTCTTTACATTTTAACGGTTAGTCAAAAAAGAGAACAAGTCAACTGTTTTTAAATTTAAATAAATAAATAAAAACTGAGTAAATTTAGACAAAAAAAAACTTGCATTGGATGTATATATTATTGGATTTGGACTTGGATCTTCTGGCTTACAGTGGTTCAGCTCTAATGGCTATTCCTCTAACGTCTGTAGGAAACATTGTTGGAATGCGATTTGGTAGTTGTTTTATGATGGGGCTAAATGTATGGCCCGGAGTGTCCCTCCGAAAGAGGGCGAGGGGGGATTTAGGGTTTATGATAAAGTTTTACATTATTGTCAAGGAATGGAAGACCCGTTTGGGTTGGTATTGTAACTAACTAACTAACTAACCATCACGCCGTCTCCCCGAAGGGGTAGGCAGAAAGAATGGACTGCCACACCTTTCTTTCCTGACATATTTCTCTCGCTTCCTCAACATTCATACATCGTGTCATGCACGCGCGTCGATTTCTCTGACTCCTCACATGGCCAACATTCAATATTTGATTTATTTGATCGTGCCACGTTTTCCTCGGTCTTCCTCTATTTCTGGTACCATTTACATCATTAACATATAATTTTTTTACCATTCTTTCTTCATTCATTCTTTCCATATGTCCAAACCATCTTAATGATCCTTTCATTATTTTGTTCATGACACCATCATTCGCACCGCATTCACTTCTTATATTTTCTTTCGACACTCTATCATACACAGAATATCCACACATTCGTCTAAGAGATCTCATTTCTAATGCATTTATTCTACTTTCATTCTTCCTTTGCCAGGTCCATGCTTCGCTTCCATACATAAGGGTCGGTAGAAGAACACCATTGTGCACTGCCATTCTAGCTTTTTTGGATAGGTTTTTGTTTACGATGACAACTTTAAGTGCACCATTCACTTTGTTGCCTGCCCCAACCGTTCTTTCAATATCCCTCTCCACTCTCTCATCTCTTGTAAACATACTACCTAAATACACAAACTCAACTACTTGCTCCAAATTTTCACCATTCACGCTAATGTTGCAGACTTTCATGGTTTCTTCCTTTTCAAAAATCATTACCTTGGACTTATTAACATTCATCATCAGATCATTTCGCATGCATACCTCATACGAGTACATACAATTCACCAGGACTTGTAGTTCATGCTCGTTGTCAGCAAGTAGGACAGCGTCATCCGCATACAAGAGACAGCTTACTGACACTCCGCTCATTTTGGCACCTACATCCAACCCTTTCAGATCTTTCATACAATTGTCCATATACAGATTAAATAACCATTGTATTTAGTTATTATTGCAGCAGTTGGTATTGTATTTATATAAAAAGTCTGTTCGCGAGTGGAAGATAAGAGAAGCTTGCCTGTCAAAAACCAATATTACCAAAAATAAAAATAAAAAATAATTGTGCAATTTTATTAAATAAATAGTTTTTGTGGCTCCTGAAAAAATTGGTTCACTTGACTTGTTCCCCTTCTTAAATAACCGATTCAATTAATATGTGTGAAAATATCGCCTCACTTTTATTCATATATCCATCGATTCCCAGCTCTTACATTTCTGCATTCTAAGCGCGTTATATGTATTTAGATACGATCTGGAAAATAATTTATACATTTTAAATCATTTTCCAGCTTATTTAGGATTGAAACGTCACTATTTTTTTGGGGTGAGCTCCATTACTCGAAAGCAGAGTAAGAGCTCGTTTTTAAAATGATATTATTGTTTGTAGGCATTTCTTTTTATCTAAATATTTAGACAGAACTTACACACACACAATTACTCATTACTTCTCTTATTTAACGTCACATATTATTTGTTGATAGATACTATTTCGCAACTCATTCCAATTCATTTTAGAATATTGGCAAACGCGTGTTTTTTTGTGTAAGTATACCATTCACTCTCTCCTATCCGACCACGCAGCACAGATCACTCCAGCAGTTTCTTATGATTGGTAATACTCGGGAAACGGAACACATACGAGTACAAACCATTTAACGACGCGTTATAAATGTTATGCCATGTCGTAAGGTGTCGGTGGTGACTGAAATTGAGATTAGTCGCTTCACCGTTATCGAGAAGTCTCCGTTCTTTCAACTTAATAGAACCACCAGCAAGATTTGAACGCTGTGATCCTTCGCTGACCAGACGGAAGCTCCTACCCAACGTTATCAATACATCCCCAACGATCCACCTCTCAGCAGGTGCTGGAGTTTTCCATTGGGGTGATAGCGGGTCCAGAGGTAAGTGGGGAACGTTGAGGCAGTCTAGTGGGGCGGTCGTGGCATATTATTTTGATAAGAAAAAATGAAATACTTATAAAATGCTATTTTCATTAATAAACTATCTAAATATTAATATTTCTGATGCATTTGATAATCTTTACTTCAAATCAAATCACTTCGGATTACTTCGGATACTTCGGACACTTCGGATACTTCGGATGATGCCGCGAATTCCAGTAGAACAGAAAAATCGTTTTAAGCGATGAAAATAATAATCAATTGATTCGGTACATATTATAATTCAAATGAAATCTCGGTTCTGACCGAAGCTTAAATATTTTTAAATACCAAATATGTAACTATAAAAGGAAAAGCTATGTTGACTATAAGAGACCTTTATTCCATACAATACATTATATTAATTGCACTTGACCATTCATCAAACTTTAAAATCGCATTTCAAACGGCATTAATCTTTTTTTCAATTTTATGGTATGTGAAACATAAAAAAAGACTAACACCAAGGATTTCTTCTTCTGTAGCCTATTCCAGCCCAATCCTGGACAAAGGTCTCATCTGTTTACTTCCACGCCACTCTATCTTGTTCAGATTGCATCCAGGTTATGCCGACGAGTCGGTTCAGATGATCCTTCCTGCACTTCTCTTTGCGGTCCACGGTCTCCAAGTCAGCAGTCTCAGCAATCTGAGCTTCTGACTACGTGACCTACCCATTGCCACTTTAAAGTCGCTACCCGGTGTATGATGTCAGTGACCTTTGTTTTTTCTCTCACCGTATCGTTTCTGTGCGTCCATATCAATCTCCAATGTGCAGAAAATAGCTCATTTGTGTCCAGGTTTGAACTCAAGTTATCTGGACTACTAACGGTTTTTGTTTGTTCTGTACTATTATTTCTAAATACGATCGACATTCATATGTATTTCTCATTTGAACAGAACCTTGATGCGATAATGATAGTGAGTTATCAAATAAGTGATCGGAGAGTACCAAATATTCCGCACAGCTTTATGAGCTATGTATAAAGGGATTAGTTTTTCATGTTTATGATTTGTGTATACACTATCTCATCTATAGTGAGAATACATTGCGTGCCCTTTTACCAGATTAACATATCAGTTATTTGGATGACGCGCCGTTGTCAACCTATTGATTAAAGATAGACATTGACCAACTCAAATTGGAGAAGTCGTATTAGTGAAGCTAAAACTGAAGCATCGTCATTAGCAACCATCTGTTTAGTCGATTAGTCTGACTTGGCCTGGATTATTTTGTGCGTAATGTAATGAAATGATGAATAGGTACGTAAATAAAATTTTAAAAAAATATTTAAATAACTTAAATGCTGAAAACAGGGTAATTTCGACATGAAACATACTAACTAACTAACCATCACGCCGTTCCACGGAGTGGTAGGCAGAGAGGATTGACCGCCACACTACTCTATTCTGACATAACTATCGCACCTCTTCTACATTCGCACGCCGTGATATCGTGACACGTGTCTAGCATGGCCGCTTATTAATAATTGATCAAATTGGGCATACCATATCTTTCTTGGTCTTCCTCAACTTGTTATTCCATTCACACTGGTTTTATATATCTTTATAACCATTCTCCCCTCATTCATTCGTTCCATATAAAAAAAACATGTTATTATTATTATTTTGTTGAATCGCTTTTTGCATCACGACAGCATGAGCCAAATCGATGTAAAGGGTATTATAGCTATCATAGTGATCCTAGTGAAATGTCATATGTAGCCAATCTATCGCCATTTTATTGTCACGTGAATTCTACACCAGACCAAAGACAGTGTGACAATCACACTGTCTTTGGTTCGATGCCCTCGCCGAGAATCGAACTCGGAACCTTCGGGGTGGCAGTCAATGCACTTACCACTCGGCCACGAAGGTCGTTAGTGACACTTTCTTAGACACTGTTAAAATATCATAATTTATTTATCTAAATTCTATGTAATTGTTTCGCCAGACAATGTTGGCCTCATTGGGCGTAACAAACTTGTTTGACGCCAACATTGGTTGACGAAACAACTGTCACGACAAGTTTATAGGTTAACAGTTAATAATGTTGAAGTATTTAATTAATACGAATGAAAACGTATGTTTTCTAGAAGTTTAATTAGTTATATTTTATCTGAATGACTTGTTGGTATCAAATGACATTTGATAATGCCTTGGATAGGAGGAACAGGTCATTTACATTAAATTTAATATAATAAGACTTCTAGAAAACAGGCGTTTTTATTCGTATTATTTTTTTAATCTTGAGTTTTACATCGCACACTATAATGACATATGGAATAGAAACGAGAGCTGATACCATCAGAACAAAAAATCTCGTAAGAACCACAGAAATGAAGACTCTCCGATCCGTCGCGGGAACGACACTCCGAGACAGAATAAGAAATTCTGAAATAAGAAAGATGTGCAATGTGGAAGATGTCGTGCGATGGGGAAGACTGAGAGACGCTACTGGAGAGATCATGTGGAAAGAGCATGTTCTGAAAGAGTGATAAATATAGCCGCAAATAAAGTACCAACAGGAAATCGACCTGCAGGAAGACCACCTAAAAGATGGCGAGACAGTTGGACATCTGCATCCCAGGAACAGGCTCCGAGAAATAACAGGACACGGTCCTAAATAAAATAGTAGAAGAAGAATAGTTTTACATCATTGTTCAAGAAAGAATAAATAGAAGTATAATTGTATTTCCGTCAAAACTATGGATTATCTAATTTAGTTTATCAAATTTTAATTCCCAATACAAAGCGATAGTCAATATACAATACATATATTTTTATTCGTCTTGCACAGACAATATCACTCGTCTAATAGTTTTATTTTTAATAACTCTAGGAACTGTTTAGTTGCATAAATAATAAAGTTAGCGATATGCAATATTTTGTCACTTTTTATCGAATCGGCCGACACTTGTACTTACATAAAAAGTAGGTATAGGTACCTATCTATAGAAACAGATTAGATTGTTTGACTGAGAAAAGTCCAGCGTCCCTATGGTTATGGCAAAAAAAAATTGAATCTTAGTAGAACGAAATAATTGAAAATTTTTCATTACATTCAAAATATGTATGGTCTCTTGGATCATATAACTTAGAGTAAATAATATTTTGATTAAAATGTGGGTTGCATGCCTTTTAATAATGGTGAAATGTTCGTTTTGCTTTAATACGTTTTAGATAAAGCTTCAGATACGTGAATCATAAGAGTTGACTCTATTTTTGGAATAATGTATGCCTTTTAAATAAATGAATTCGTAAGGAAAACGTTTCAAGAGTGCAGGTGGTTTTTTTAAATAGCCGCTGTATAATGGCGCGTGTTAATATTTTGTGTTACTGGTTCTGTAATTTTGCATAATAAAAAGGCGGCTCCAAAGATACAAATTAATTTATTTTGGAAGATTTGAATAAGGAAAACTAATTTTAAAATCTAATGAACACACCTTCAGCGCACGTCACGCCGCACGCTGGATCCATTTGGCAAAAACATGGACATAAGGGTGGAACTCCGAATTTTGTCCTGATTTTTTAAAATTAGATCCTTTGTGTGATTCCAAACCCCTTTTACATTTTAACTTTTTTTGATATGACTGCTAATTTCGAAGAAAAAAAATGTTGTTGTTTTTTTTGTATGAAGCAAAACTGATTTTTGCAATTATTTCGGAATCAGTTAGATACATCAACATCAAACTTAGTTGGGATTATAGAGAACATAATCCTCTACATTACTTGTTCCGACATCTACTTCATATCTCTGCCCGTTTAAAAGCAGCAGACATTATAAATCTTAATTAATTATTATGAGTATAAAGTGGTTTCGGATTTTTTGTTAGATGCATAAATGATCATCGCGTTCCTTTACAATAGAATAGAGTGATTTTAGCATAATTGTGATCATTTATGCATCTAAGGAAAAATTCGAAACCACTCGTAACAATTAATTAAGATTTATAATCAGAAGAATGGAGTGCAGCATCGATTAAAGTGTTGCAGTTTATTCTTTCTGTCTACCCTTTCGGGGAAACGGCGTGATGGTTATTATTATTATTATTATTATTAATGTCTGCTGCTTTTAAACGGGCAGAGATATGAAGTAGATGTCGTAACAAGTAATGTAGAAGATTATGCCCTCTATAATCCTTACTAAGTTTGGTTTTGACGTATCCACCTGATTCCGAAATAATTGCAAAAATCAGTTTTGCTTCATACAAAAAAAAACAACAACATTTTTTTCTTGTAAATTAGCAGTTATATCAAAAAAAGTTAAAAGACAAAAGTGGTTTGGAATCACACAGAGGATCTAATTTTAAAAAATCGGGGCAAAATTCGGAGTTCGACCCCTATGTCCATGTTTTTGCCAAATGGATCCAGTGTGCGCCGTGCGCGCAGAACAGAAGAAATGGGATTTGTTCTTATTTACGAAGCAATGTGTGCGTGAATTGACAGTGGGATCATAAAATACGAAAGAAACGCGATGTAATATGATATTATACTTTGTTGACAGACGGAGTACTTAATTTGAAATTCAACTTATTCATTTTCCAAACGGATATTACAAATATAGGTACATACATTTTATTGGAGACCATGGACCGCAAAGAGGAATGCAGGACGACCGCAACTACGATGGAAGGACGATCTGAAGAGACAAGTCGGCATAACCTGGTTGAAGTCTACACAAGACAGAATGGCGTGGAAGCACATGGAGGAGGCGTTTATCCAGAGTGAACGGGAATAGGCTGAAGAGGAAATAAGAAAAGACATTAAATTTAGAACAGCAGTTCCCAAAGTGGTCTGTACGGATCCCCAGGGGTCCCTGGGATCTGTCAGAGGGTCCGTGGAAAATTAAAATTGATTTGGTGGATATTTTAAAAAATTGTCGACTTTTTTTTTAGCTTAACAGCGACTTCCGATCAGGAGAATTCGGTGGCGACCATACTTTTTTTTAGCTCCTTTGGTAAAATCTAATGTACGATTTTTCGAATGAGCTAAAAAAATTTGGTCGCTGGCGAATTCTACTGGCCGGAAGTCGCTGTTGAGCTAAAATAAAAAATATCCATTATAATTTATTGCGTAACTTCCATAATAATAAGAATGTGTCACAATTTTTTTTGGTGCATTTGTAAAAAAAAACAATATTACGAAAGTAGGGGGTCTGCACAAAATAAAAAAAATCTGCAAGGGGTCCACGGGACAAAAAAGTTTGGGAACCACTGTTTTAGAAGAATGCATCAACTTACGAACACAGAAGGCGACGACCAAGAAACTGAATACTCTCCAATATTTGGACTATTTGCCTCTTAAACTGCAGCTCAGCAGCTGATTACTTTCCCCATTGGCATCACCAGAGGCTGGTTGGTTCTGCATGTTGGAAGATAAAACAATCTAAATATTTCGACACTGTCGAAGGTGTCCACCTGGAACATAAGATAGATGCTCTCAAAGACGGAGTTTTGAAGAGATATGGATAAGTGTAAACCCATTTCTTATTTTATGCAAACTATTTATCCCCAGCTTTTCAAAGAAAAATGCAATGGGATAGAGCCACTGATAGCTACCAAACTCCCTCCATGGTGTAGAGATACATCAGAAATCTTTTCTAAGCCCTCTCCAACATGAGTGAGTGCCTCGCCTTACGTAGACTCCGTATCACAGAACTCCACTCAAGTCAGCTCCGAACCAATGAGTTGTAGAGTATTCGCAAAATATAAAGGTTCCTGAAAACTCTACCAACTGCGAGAATACATTTTTACATTTTCAGTGCAACTCCACATAATATAACATTTGGACGTGCTATGGAAAGTCTGCTTTATAAACAATTAGATCCTTTATCATCAAAACATGTATGAGTTGTTGGCTATCCATTATATATCTTTAGTAAATACTCGTAGTGGGTATTGTGAAAATATAATTAAGCATTTCTTCTATATGGTGTTTTTTTTCATTCAAAATAAATAAAAAAAAACACATTAAAATAATGATGTAATAATGAGGGCCCCGGTAGGAGACAAATGTCCTGGCTGCGAAACGTGAGGGAGTGGACCGGCATCCAAAGTGTGGAGGAGCTGTTCCGAGCGACGCAGGACAGAGATAGATTCGCCGAGGTGATCGCCAACGTTGGGGGGACCCGACAGGGCACTTGAAGAAGAAGAAGGAAATAATGTTAATGTCTATGATATTGGCTTTATTTAATAGATAATCTTAAGCCTAAATATGCTTACATGATTTTTGAAATTATATTTAAATATGGATGGACGATTATGTCGACCGTAAAATGGATGTAGTGCACGATAAGTTTGGCGAACCTAACCGTGATTTTTAAAATAAATTTGCACAATTTGCAAGCACTGTTCTGACGTCAGTCTATTCATAGTAAAATGGCAAAACATACGGACTACAAATCAACTGTCAAATTGACAGTCTGTAGAAACAATGTTGCCAGTTTAAAAACCAAACTTCTAAAAAAAACACCCTGTATGGATTTATTTAAATATAGTTAAGCACTTTGAAACATTTAGCTTATTGTAATTGATATTGTATTACTCCAGTTGGTGATATTTTTCATAATCATAATAGAGCTGGAGCCTTCCATAGGGGCGGTGCAGTGGTAAGTCCAGAGGCAAATAAGGGTATATATTGAATAAATTACTATTCAAATACTGTTTACATGAACTATCATGTTATCTATCTAACTAAAAATATTCAGTATGTTGTTATTTTATAAATAAGCATTAAAAATATTGAAATTTGAATTACGATGATCCTATTCCACTTGACTATCGCACACCTGATGCCTAACACTATCCCAAGTGAGTCCTGCCACCTTAACCTCCTCCTGCAGGGCTCTTCTCCAAGCGGTTCTAGGTCTGCCTCGCTTCCTCTTTCCACCCATAGGCGACCAGTCTAGTGCGAGCGGAGCGATGCAGGCTGGGTTCCTTCTCAGGGTGTGACCGATTCATAGCCATTCCATCTAGCGACTTGTTCTCCGATTATCCTTTCACCTACAATGTGTAGAGAATGGCATTTGACATTGTTTGGGACCAAAAGATTTTGAATATTGAGTGGAGACACCTAGTTATAAACACCTGCAATTTTTCCAATGATGTCCGTGGTAGATTTCCAAGTCTCGCATTCGTACAGTAATACCCTTTTAACACTAATGTTAAATATTAGGAATTTTGAGTTTTCTCAAAATATTGTAATAATCGGAAAAGCCACTCTTGCATTGTTGAGTCTGCTGGCAACATCCTCTTCGGTGCCCTCTGAACCCGCTATCATACTAGCTAGAATAGCAAAAGCTGGCTATGGTCACAAGGGGGACACTGTGGAGCAAGATTGGGGTGGAGTCATTTGTGGATACTCATAGGTCTACAGTTATGGCCGTTATGTATATCTAAGTCTATTTAGTATTAAAGTAATCCATCACAAGTTGGTAAACTCAAGCATATTTCGATAGATAGATAAAATATATTTTCATCTATATTTGCCTTCACTTTGTGGTGTGGATTCATATTTGAATAAATATAACTGCACTTTGTATTACAACACTTTATCTCACTTATCACAGACATGTTTCGGTTATAATATAACCTTTTTAAATGTAATACAAGTGCAGTTATATTTATTCAAAGATAAAGTATAAATAATGTTCAACAATAATGAGAGGGGGCATTGGAATTTCTTTTTCTAATAAAGGGGGTGGTTGGGAATCTATGATTTACATCTAAATGAAAACAGAGACAAATTTCATGTCTCTTTATAAAAAATATAACATGGATTCGAGGAATACACAACTTACCAATTGCACTATTGAAGAGAGTCGATGTAGGAGTGGATTAGCAGTAAATCAGATATTCTATTAAACAAATTCTTCTTCTTCTTTTTGTCCTGTCACACCTCTGTGGTGCATAGGGCCTCAAGGAACCTTCTCCACCCGACTCTATCGCATGCCTGATGCCTAACATCATCCCAAGTGAGGCCTGTTGCCTTAACCTCGTCCTGCAGGGTTCTTCTCCAGGTGACTCTAGGTCTGCCTCGCTTTCTCTTTCCCCCCATAGGGGACCAGTCTAGTGCGCCCTGAGCGATGCAAGCGCGTCTCAGAGTGTGACCGATCCACTGCCATTTGCGTCTAGCGACCTGTTCTCTAATTGGCTTTTCGCCTGCCATGGTCCAGAGAATGGCATTTGACACTGTTTGGGGCCAATAGACTTTGAATATTGAGCGAAGGCACCTATTTATAAACACCTGGAGTTTACCAATAACGTCCGCGGTAGACTTCCTAGTCTCACATCCATACAGCAGTACGCTTTTAACGCTACTGCTGAATATTTGGAGCTTGAGCCTTCTCGAAATGATACCGGAACGCCATACAGGGCGAAGCATAGCGAAAGCAAGAAAAAATTAAATAAATACTATTAATTAGATTCTTTTTGTTGCAAAATTACTCTTTACAACACTTCACTGAAAGTGCTAAGAATGAAATAATTTAATACAATGCCAATCCCCACATAAAAAAATAAGGGAATCAGTATTGAAAATCTAAACTATAGATTGAGGTGCGACTATACTAAGATTGTGATGAAAATATTAGGATTATTCTGAGACACTTTGGATGGATATAAGATAAAAGATGGTTAAATTGTTTTTATACTCGTGTTTTATTCAAAATCATTTAAATTCTACTTCAAAACACGGGATGTTTATTTTTTACAGATCTAAACTATCTCCATTGTTTCTACTCCGTGGGGTCTATCTACACGGTCTACATTATATATGATAGTATGGAAATACCTACATGTATACGTATACAATGATGATATTGTACCATCAAGTGCTTACTGTATAATATCCAACAATGTTTCATAGGAAGAGTACACAAAATAATTTCTTATAACTATAATGTTCATGAAAGATATAACAGCATACGGCTATTGCTGTCCACACTGAACTTTCTGAAATATTTGTTCTAATGGATATTCAACATAACATTGATCCCAACAAGCTTAAATAAAAATAAAACAAATCAATTTTATTACAACAGGTAGACCAATTCAGATATCTCGGAAGCGAAGTAACCAGCTCTAATGACCTCCCCAGAGAAGTAAAGTCACAGATAGATAAGGCTGCAGCGGTTGCAGGCTGCCTGAAATATGTCATATGGAGAAACAAGGGCATGAGGACTGACAGCAAGGTACGCATTTATAAGACCTGTGTGCGACCAATCCTCACATATGGCATTGAATCGAGGGCAGACACTGTCAAGACAAAGAGCATGCTCAGGACAACCGAGATGAAAACACTCCGCGCTATAGCTGGCAAAACCCTACATGATCGAGTTAGGAATACAGCAATCCGAGAAATTTGCGAGGTCGAAGATGTGGTCAGATGGGGACGTCAAAGACGGCGATACTGGCATCAACATGTAGAAAGAATGAGCTCAAATAGGATACCATACATAGCTCCCCATGGAACGCCAAACGGACAACGCCGACCAGGAAGACCCCCGAAACGGTGGAGAGAAAGCTGGAGTTCAGCGTCTCAAGAGGACCCGCCTGAAATAACAGACTCCTGAGTCTATCAAAAGTGAAGAAGAATAAGAATTTTATTACATAGAGCAAAACATATTGAGAAATTTGTTGAGCATTGTTTCATGTAGGCATCTGAGACAATGTTCAAGTCAATAATGATCTCAGTGGGCAGCTCCACAACTGGTCCTACGATCATTATTTTTTCTGCTGATTATTATCCTAAAGAAAACACAGATATTCCTATGTAAGTTGCCAAAATCACCTATCGTATATTTTATTCAATATAAAAGAGTGGACTCGCCCCCTAAACATAGCAAGGGAAATGGGGAACATTTCATTAATTTTATTTATTGTGTGAATGAATTAAATTATGGTAGACCGCAATGGGAATCAATTAAAGATTGGTGTATCTAACATTCAAACTTATCTAATGATTCTATAGATATCGACAGCTATTCTTAAATTACAAGCGTGTCCGTAAAATAAGTTTCTCTATTTTTTTTCACAATGAAAACCATTTTTATTTACGAGCAATACATCAATGAAAAGCTTAGACTTTCAGCTATTTTTCTACATAGTCCCCGTTGACTTCGGTGCACTTTTTCATCCGGGTCACCACCTTTTTGATTCCCTGGTCATAGAAGTCTCCGGCCAGGCCGTGAAGGTAGCTCAGAACCTCTTCTTTGAGCTCCTCTTCGTTTGCAAAATGCGTTCCACCGAGGTGATTCCTCAAATCAGGGAAGAGATGGTAGTCGCTCGGGGCCAAGTGCGGACTGTATGGTGGGTGTAGGACGATCTCCCATCCGAATTTCTCAATGAGCGCGGTGGGGGCACCCACCTTGCACAAACCTTAGAATAACCTAAATGTTCTTTTAGGATCTTGTCTATAGTTGCCATCTAGCTAAGCTCCCGACCCGTTAGTCTTCGATCTGCCACCATTGCCGCTTCCACTTTCGCAATCGTTTCGTCACTGACCGATGGCCGTCCGGACCGCTGTTCGTCATGGACGTCTGTGCGCCCTTCTTTGAATTCTTTACACCACTTGCGCCCCATTTGAACACTCATGCATATTTCTCCATACACTTCTGTCAGTTGAGAATGAATTTCCGACGCCGAACGGCATTTGGCACACAAAAAACGAATCACGGAGCGTAGTTCACACCTCGCGGGCGATGCGATCGGGAGCTTCATTCTTTACGGCTGCCAAACCGACACTGAGCGTCGCAGCGAGTTCGGCTGGGTAGGAATGTGGAGGGAGAAGACCAAGCTACAATCCAGTGTTGCCGGTTCGCATGTAACAGCGATCCACGCGCCCGTGGCAAACAGGGAATCTTATTTTACGGACGACCCTCGTAGTTACAAAAGCACACATTATACATTCGAGTAGAAGTTATTCTAATTTATTTGAGATATAAAAAAGTGGAAGAATCATACGGACTGAGTAGGACTGAGTAACGCCGGATCCAGCTGATACAGAATCAGGAATAGACATACAAATATATGACATGCACCCGGTTGCATTTACTACGACCTAATATAATTTACGACAATAAATTCCACCTTAATTTTCCAAGTGCGCCCTCTTTCGGAGGGACACTCCGGGCCATACATTTAGCCCCATCATAAAACAACTACCAAATCACATTCCAACAATGTTTCCTACAGACGTAAGAGAAATATCCATTAGAGCTAAACCTTTGTAAGCCAGAAGATCCAAGTCCAAGTCCCAAGTCCTTTTTCTCTTAGCCATGGCTTGGAAACAGTGAAGTGTAAAAAAATACAAATACACCAATTATTCAAAATGATCTTTCACCTCCTAAAGGCATTGTCAAGTATTTCCAGCAATTGGAAATGCATTTATTACGTATTATAGCACACATCATTAATCAAACATATATATTAAATATACATAACTAACCTACAATAACTATTGAAATAATTCTTTACAAGGATGATGTTAATTTGGTAACTCTGAACACAATGAATGAGAATATTTTCAGAAAGGTGATTGAATTATTACAATCACAATACACAAAAAAAGTTCATTCACTTCCGTGGAATACTAAATGTTTAATTTCATCAAATGATGAGGACCAAAGTTTAAAACAGATCACAGAAAGTAATAATATTTCTGATACTTTGGTTACTGAGAGTCGACCCACAGTCTACTGCGGCAAGTAATTTTTAGAAATTAATCAAGAAATAATTGACACACCAATTATAAAAGTATTGAAATTAAATATTTCGGTGGAAGTCATCGGACTCTAGAGGTGTGTATGTAAAAAGTCTATATTGAAAATCCCATAATGTGGCGCAGCCATTTCAGATACTTTATTGAAAAAACATCTCCGCACTTTGATCTTTGCTCAATAAATTTATTTTCATTCACGACGAGGGCTCGGTACAGAGAACTATTGAGCACCGAGTGGTGCTGGTGGCGGAGGATCTTAGCCTCCTTCTGGGAGAGTCCCGCACTGCCTGCCTCGATGATTCCCTCGGCACAGTTAGTAATATTTGAAGAGCCATCACAGAGACTGTCTAAATTGAGCGCAACCTCTGATTTAAAATCTCCCCCTCCAAAATAATTGCAGATAACATTCAGTAACTTGGTGATGGTGTATCTGCGGTGGGACCACAGCGCCTCGTGTGAACTGAAAAATTCCGACAAACGTTTGTTAAATGCCAAATCATATATGAGCAAACCTAATTTTCTATAGACCTTGATGTACATTTTGGAATCAACATTATCCTCGAGTATTGTACCAAGAATATCGTTAACAATTTCTTTTTCAGATTTATCATCCGTTGTATCGCTAGTTTCGTTGATATTGAGCATGAGGTTATCGACAGCTGTCTTAAATTTTTTTAACTCATTTTCAAGGTACGTGAAGGTATCGTCCAGCCGTAGCGTTGTGTCTATGATAAACTGACGATAGTGGAGGCCGCTGTGGTCGGAGACATTGCTGGTGATCCAGGTGTCAGAAAAACGCAGTTCCCCGGCCGTCCAGTAGTGGAAGAGAGAGCTGGGGGCGAGCACCTCGAACTGGCACATGAGCCAGCGGCGATGGGTCCAGGCGTGGTAGTTGTTGGAGCTCTTCTGGGCGCAGGACAAGGATAAAGCCAGCTCGGGGCTCGCTGTGTTGGCGAGGTGCGTGAGATGGACTCCCGCAGTGGCTACAATTATTAAGGTAACATTGAAAATTAGTGATAAAAACTTAGTAAAGATCACATCACACGAGAGGCGGGATATCTGAACTTACTCTCCCAATAATCCAGCAGCAGCCATTTCCTGTAGGCGAACACTTCGTTGCACTTGGACTTTCGCGATAAGACGGTTCTAGAGAAAGTCATCTCGTCGCAGAACTTGAGGAACTTCCGGCGGTACATCTCCCTTCGCTTGTTCCAGAATACCGTGACGTCGGGGTTAATGAGCAGCGCTCCCTTCAACAGGCGGTCCGCCTCCTCCCAGTTGGTGATGTTGATCTTGTTCCGGGCGGGCCCCTTGCCCGAGATGTACTGCTCCATGAGGACGCTGTAGCAGTAGCTGTACAGGCTCTTCATGCACCATCCCTCCAGGGCCAGCGAGTGCTCCATGTGGAGCACAGGGGATTTGTTGCTGTAGTTTGTTTCCACCGGTATGATGTCAAATTCACATCTGTGTGATAGATACAACCACAATTCATAATTTATTTCTAATTGAATTATACATAGTATTTGACATAAAAACACGGTAATCTGGATCTCTTATTTGGACATTATTAATGTAAATATTATAAGTTAAGATAACATTCATGAATGAATCGAAAAAAATTAACCATTTCCATCTACAGTGGAGCGCTAGAATCAGTAATAGTGCACGCAAATATCCGGTAGCCATATCGTATTTGGATTACAATAATAAAATTATAATGTCACTTATATCAGTAAAAATATTTCTTCAATGGGTACGTGAATATCACTATTCAGTACGTGTTATTTGGCAGCATTATATACGAAAGAGCAGGTCATTTTATGTGATAATTAGAGACTAAATGATACAGCAGTAATTATAAATAAATTTTACTTACAGAGTGACATCTTTTGAAAATACATTTGATATGTCAAGAAGAATTTTTTCAACCAAGGGGTCTTTATAGCTGCCCATGGCTGGCATTATGATAACAATTTAAACACTAAAAATATAGCCCGTTCGGCCGGACGGATAGAACGTAAACGCCTCGGGACAGCTAGCTGACAGATGTCATATTTATGTCAGTAGGCTAACGACAAAAAATACCGTAAATTTGTCTATGGGTAAAAGCAAATATATGTTTAACTTCCCTTACCGATGCTGTGTATCTAGTACACATAACTAACTAACCATCACGCCGTCTCCCCGAAAGGGTACGCAGAAATAATGGACTGTCACACTTTTACTGATGCTGCACTCTATAAATATTTTATTATAAATACTAGGTTATAATTTTAAGTATTTTTGCATTATTAATTTAGGCATCGATTGTATCTCAACTTAAAACCAGACTTTTCATTTGTTCTAGTTTCAGCTTTATTTTCTAAAGATATTATTCAGAATCCGGCCCAGATGTAAAATTTCGCATCGATAAAGACCTTCTGGGTAATTTCAATATTTTTGCTTGGGTGGAACACATAATATTTTTAAACGTCACTTTGATATAGCCATGTTTCATGGCATACTCGGTGAGATTGCACTAGACAAATTTTTACATGGCAGAAAATACGTTTTCTCTCTGGAGGCTTGTTTGATCTTAGTTAAGTTTAAGTTTAATTAGTGATAAGACAATTTAAAAACAATAATAGTGTATAGGAAAAACAATAATTGTGTATAGGAAAAACAATAATAGTGTAAGTGACAATTTTGGCGTTTAGCAAGACTTTGGGGGGCGTGATCTCAACCCCCCACCCTGCGGCTCCTTCAGAGGAACACCACGGGCCACAACACACAATCCTTACCTTCACTCCCGCCCCCGCCAACTCCACCACCCACCCCACCTGACCCGCCCTAACTAATAAACTAACCATTCCCCCCTTGCAAACCCAAACTAACAAAACCCACCACGTCCCTAAGTAAATAAACCTCAAATTCACTCACCATTCCTAATTGTAGGGGAGTAAAAGCCCTAGGGCTGACACTTCCGGCTAAAACATGACCAAAGTCAAAGTCGACGCGCGGGCAGTTAGACACCGGGCTTCGGTGGAAAGAACATCTTACCGGCGCTCATTTTCAAATGATTAATGCCAGCTTATAAATGTTTTTCTAGATCTCACGAATATGCATACGGATCTCGAGAAAGTGACTTGCGACATATAACTTGGGAGTAACACTTATTCTTAGCCCAATAAGTATCATGTAGTAAAATATTATAATTATTTCAATCGATACGTAAACATAATTATAATGGAGGATTGCAATAAGTCTCAACCCAGTATTTACTCTATTTAAAGACAAGTTTAAGTTATTAGAAGTAAAGCGTACTATGTACACTGCATCGGTGAGAGTAGGTATATTTTATTTATGAACCACGTATTTTAGCGGCATAAAAAAACTTTTTTTTCTTTATGGTAGCACTATATTAATGGTTGACGTTCAATTGACGTCTCTGTCAAATAAATAAATGTAACAACACGTCAAAATCATGGTATAATTTCCAATTTTTAATATTGTGCGTTTGTAATTACATTGTTATAAACAACATTATTCATCTAAAAAAATAATAATGTGTTAACTTTGTGTACTTGTAAATCTTTCTAAATGTATTATTATGTTTGTGTTAAAAACATTTTATTTATAATTTTTAGAGTGCTATCTTCAATTTCCAAAGTCTACTCTCCGTGGTGCTGCTCCTGATATGCACCTGCACCTACATGCGGTCGCTGTTCCCTAGCGTCATGGATAGAAATAAAACCGGGTAAATGTTTCTCAGTCTATTTACTTCTCATTACACAAGGTGCTAGTTATACTCGCCATATTCGGCAATCTATTTTTATAAAAAATAATAAAAAGTTGAATTTTCTGATTCGTTTGTTCTATAAATTACCTTATAATTACGACAGGTTTGACAGCTCTCTACCATCGCCTGGCCTACCAAATATATGTTTCTGAGCGAATTAAATGCAGACCATACATTCTTTCAAAGTTTATTTTGGAGATCTGAACTGAAAATGTTGGGATTTATTCTCCGAACTGGTAGAGTTTTCAAGAATCCCTATGTTTTGCGAATTTTGTATAACTCATTGGTCCGGAACCGGCTCGAGTGTGGCTCGGTGATATGGACTTCCCATGAGGCGAGATACTCGCTCATGTTGGAGAGGGTTCAGAAAAAATTTCTAAGATATCTCTAGATGAGGGAGTTTGGTAGCTATCCGTGGCTTTGTCCCACTGCATTCCTCTTGGGCATGCTGGGGACCAATAGTTTACAAATAAGAAGGGATGGGTGCACACTTACCCATTTCTCCAGACTTATCAGGGGATTCTTTGAGAATTCCGTCATCTTGGAGGCTATCCATCTTTATGTTCCGGATGGTTATCTTCGACAGCGTCAGCACAGACTGTTTTATCTCCCAACATGCAGAACCAACCTGCCTCTGGTGATGCCGGTGGGGAGAGCAATCAGACTGCTGAACATGATCACTTCGGAGATCGATGTCTTTCATATTCCTGAAAGTACGTTCCGAAGACAAATACTCTTGACTTTGGAGAGTATCTTGTATTCCTAATGTGGAACCATCTCTCATGCGTTCCTGGTATTATATATTTTTTATGTTTTACCTGTTCTCAATAGATGCCTTAAACTATAATTGCTGTTTGTAATATCTTTTGAGAAAATAAACTGATTTGATTTGAAATACTCTTTTCAGATTACTTGGAACATTCTGGAAGTGTGCCCGAATAGGCGAGAGAAAGTCCCCATACGTGGCGGTGAGCTGCCTAATGATGGCCTTCTCCATACTCTTCTGGACCTAGGCAGGAATCTAACTCTATTCACTCTTTATCTCACTATTTAAAATACATATTTTTTACCAATACTTATATTTTTTAATTACTACCCATTACATATTTGATCGTGCTAGTCTTCACCATATCGTACATGTTATGATGGAAACATGCAACACAGATACCTATTTGAAATGAATAATTTGCAGTTCATCCGAAGTGTTAATGTTTATCATCAGCCATTAGTCGCCCAACTCGGAAAAGAAAATCAAACAGCCAAATACCTTGAAGAGTAGGACTGGGCTGGGCTGCCTTTGTGAAAATGAAATAAGTTTTTGAAAACAAGCAGGTTCCAATTTGTCTAAAAAGAAAAATTTTCGACCCCTTCGCGTCTGTTTACTTACTGCCTATCCTGACATAGTGTAGAGTCAACCATCCTAATGTGTTCATAAAAGAAATGAAGAAATAAGATGCCGATATCATGGATCATACAGTTAAATTAATGTGGCAATGGGCTGAACATATAGCAAGACAGAACAATACCCGATGGACATCCAGAATACTTCAGTGGAGGGCTAGGAAAAAGTAAAAGAATGTCGGGAGGCCACCTAAAAGATAGACGACGATATTGCCCGAATGCTGGAACAACCTAGATGCGGAAGGGACAAGACAGGGAAGAGTGAAAGAAAATGAAAGAGACCTGTATCCAGCAGTGGAGGGAAGAAGGCTGAAGAAGAAGGGATTAGTCGCCATATGCTTCCCTTTTCGACTTCCATAACTCTCTATCCCTCGCCACTCTTTTGATGTCATCACACCATCTTGCTTGTGGTCCGCCTGGATTTCTGTGGCCAGTTCTCAGTTTGTTTTCCAGGACGTGTCTGGTTCATCAATCAATTGTCGTTCTCATTGTATGGCCGCCAGCCCAATTCCACCTCATTCAAATACATTATCTTGGAACAAATAAAACAGATTTGTTTCTAAATTATTTGTATAATATTGTTGAATAATATATTTATGATATATTTTTACATAATAAAATAATCAATATAAAAACATTGCATCAAAATTTGGGCTCTGAATGGTAGTGACTGCAAAAGTTTCAGATTGTACATTCATCAAAAACTTTGCCAAAACAATTCCCAAAGATCTGCCACGTGCTAGTGCTAAGCTATGGTCGCACCTCCCTGCTCAACTACTTCATACTTTCATAACTCGGTTCAAGTCTAACTGCACAAAACAATTAATTAATTGACCAGTGTATAATACACACATAAAATAGGCGGAGAGTATTTTTAAAGTATGTTCTTGGTAAAGAGTAAATTTTTATATCAAAAAAGAAGTTTGAGATCAAGAAGGATAAGTCTACAAAATAAAAGCCAGATCTGTCAGTCAGTCCAGAGGTCGACGGGCAGTAGCTAAACAATTTCAATACAAAAGTAATTCGGATACCACGACTACCGCCTTACTTTGATTTCCAATTAAATATTGCGGAGGTTCTGGTTTTTACAGCTGCTCTTCTTCTTCTTTTAATAGATCTGACGATCTGTGACACAGATATCATATCTCGTCGGATGATGAGATCCAGCTGTCCCTCCATCTCTTAGGCGGTCTTCCAGGTGGGCGGTGTCCGGAGGGGATTTCATAAATGGCTGTATATGCGAGTCTGTCACCATCCCATGGTCCCTCCAGTATCTTCTTCTGGATCTACTCCACTGAACGATATCCTCTATTTCGCAGGTTTTTCTTATGTCTACGTTGCGGACACGATCTCGGAGGGTTTTTCCAGTAATTGATCTTAGGACCTTCATCTCCGATGTTCTTAGTAGTCCCTTGGTTCGCACAAAACAGCTGCTCAAAAACATTAATATCCGGAATCTTCTATTTAAAATTTCATACATAGAATGTGATGTATTTTCAATTATTTTTAAATATATTTATGAATCAAACCCCACTTTATTTTATAATTAGCAGGATTACGGCAAATTCTAATTGGAAACAATTGATTTTTTAACAATGGAATACATATGCCGATGGATTTTCAGAAAAGTTTTCAGGGGATGTTTTTCAAATTGTGGCAAGATATATATAAATACAAACAACTATGATTACCATGTTTTAGATCATAACAAAATACAGAGAATGTCTACTTACACAGTAAATATCCCTAACCTCTAAAGATAACAGTAAATTCTACCTTTCCACATTGATTAATTGATCAGTCTACAGAACAATTCAAATTTGTCATTTTTAGCCTTTCTGAAAATCCAAATCTTGGAAGGCAACTAGAATATGGGGATTTCTTATTTATGTAAAAACTGTGAAATTAAAATAAATATAAAATACGTACTATTAGCTAGCGTGTGAATATTACGGAATACAATTTCTATGTACAGATGCGCACTTAGGATTGTTTTTCAGGAAAGGAATAACTTTGCAATGATGTGGAGAATATTGTCATGGTCAGGTTGCAAACCTATTGTTTAAGTTGAGGTTAAAGCAAAGTGCAACTGTGATACAGTATTCTGCCTACCCTAAGTGCGCCACTGTCTGTGTTAATTGAAATATTTTACAGTTGCTAAGTAATAATGACTCCTATATTATTGCGAAGTGCTACAATTGTATTGGATGACTCGGCTATAGGAAATTTAAAAAATAAAAAATCTAAGTAAAACGCGGGTATAAAAGTTTCAATTAGATAATATATGTACTATAATATAACCATAATGTAATACTAGTTGTGCCATATTTAAATTGACATTAAAATATTTAATTGTCGAGTAACGCAAACACTCGCGCGTCGGCGCGGGTCCTTATAATCTTTTTGGTATGACTGCTTTGTTCAACAGTATGGCACGTACGAGGAAATAACGATAATCATTTCAAACACTTCTAAACAAACAACAGACCAAGGGTGTATTAACTGTCCTCTGAAATGTCACAACACCCTTGAGCAAACATCTAGACACAGATAATACGCACATCAACCCCTCTCCCCTCTAGCACTTTTCTTTTGTCTATGCCACTCCGCCAATCTGTACGCTTAGATAATACAACACAAAAAGGTGTGGACTTTATTACAGATGCCTTAAAGTCTAATTTTCACATTCTAGTTTCATTCAGACAATCTGAATTTACAAAATCTATTTTTTTCTACCAGTCTAATGCAATACAGAGGAATAAAGAGAGCCTTTTTAGTCACAAGTAAAGTCGAGTGAACTCGCACAAACATATTCCTTATATTCAGCTTGATCATACATATTTAATGTAAATGCTAGAAAATTAAATCAGACAAAATCTTACACTGGCGTGAATTATATAAAAGGTACACGCTACGCTTCAATGTCAATACATAATAAACAGTATAATTTTTAGAAATACTCCATTGTGGGAGCCGCTTAAATGCATCTTTATATAAATTTAATGTAATTTGTTTTTGAATTTATACAAATACTTGTAGACAAATACTGGATTTTACCCATTGCGAGTTAATCATTTTAAAGGATTAATTGTATCTCAATAGAGACAAGGATGTAAATTATTTTTTCTTTTGGAAACAGAATATGGTAGTCGAGGCGTTTACTGGACTTATGACCTGTCATTGGTTGGGTTAAGCGATCGCTTTATGTTAACAACGTTCCCCCATTCGCCCTTCTTACGACCACCACGTCTGACAAATTTTTGAAAGATGTATATATGCTACCATGTTAAGAAACACTTCACATTTTTAGGTCAATCTAGACTAGCGCCAACTATTTTTTTTTATTTCAAAATATATTAAACATAATTTCAGGTGTGAATTTGAAAAAGCATTGCTTGCATTGTGGCATTGATGACAAAAAAAAGGTCCGCAAGCAATGTGTTAAGAGAAAGTTTTTTATATCATATAAGTTATCATTTTACCGTCAATCAAAATTGATTGAAAATAATGTGTTCCGGATCTTTCCACAGTTCAAAAGTTCCAAAAGTGATTTCCGATACATATCAACTCTGTATGATGTAAAAATCCATATTAAATATTTAATATCAAGGATAACATATCTTTACGAGATGTTTTATAATACACATCTTTTCTTTAAAATACTGAATTTGCGGTTTTACCATTTGTAAAAAAACTAAAATTATTTTTAAGTATACATGGATTAGTCACGTAAATTAACCACTATTATCGGTGACCTTGCGAGCACTCACGCCCACATATAATAAAACATTTTCAACAGTCTGCTGTCAACGCACAAGTGCCTTCTTCAAATATATTAATAAGTAATGGGAACCACTCAAATTATATCAATTAAAATGACATTTGGCACACTACTGTATTACACACGCTTGGAATGGTTAACCCTTTTAACATTTTAAAATGTCCAAACCATTGTGATTATAATAAACTGTGGAACATCACTCTTAAGGTGTGTTTACAGTGCGAGCTAGCGTGCGAGTTGGCAAAGACAGTAACTGTCCTGCAGCTACTGTCATTGTGTAAATGAATCATGGGAGTTACTGTCAAGGCGAGTAGGACAGTAACTGGAGTGCAAGCTACTATACAATATTTGGTTTTCACTGTCCACTCGCCTTCCCCCTCCACACCACACGACCCACACAACAGTAGCTCGCACGCGATTGTCATTGTGTGAACTACAGCCGAGTTACTGCCTTACCAGTCCAGATATGTTCAGTTCCCATGTGAGTGTATTGTCTGTTTTTTAAAAGTGTTTTTGATAACGTGTTTTTCGTTTATTAATATTAAATTTGGCCACGAACTGTCATTTTCAGGTCTCCGTGTAAACAGTCGAGGTACAGGCAGTAACTGTCATGGCAGTTGGCATGACAGTTGCTGCCTACTCTCCAGGCAAGCTACTCGCACTGTGTAAATACACCTTTAGGTATGAAAGGGTTACACCAAGTCAATTGTTGTATTGGTATAAAGGATTAGTGATAATTACACAGTAACAAAGATATATTATCATACAATAATCATAAAATAGGACATTAATAATAATAAAATGCGTTGTTGTAGTGATAAAATTACATTTAAAAAACTATTTGGCATCATGACATCATTGTTTGAGCACGTGTCTTACTTCGAAATCAGACATCTTAAAACAATTGATCGTGATGTTCCTACACGTAGACAATACACATCAGTGTATTCGGTGCAAGAAGTACATAGTGTACTACCCTGGCCACAAGTCTAGGGCCTAGGGGGTGAGCGAGAATAATTGAAATGGGCAATTACTTGAACAATGGATAATGAATCAGTGGGTAAGTGTAGCCCCTAGTTACAGAATATTACCCTGAATATATTTTCCCGCTAAAAACATAAACATTCAACATTTTATGAATATCAAATGGTGATTGAATATCTAAAAACATGGAATTTTATACAAGTTCATAAGACTCAAATATTTCAGTAATAATAATACAGCGATTTGAAATAAATCCCTTTCAATTCATTTAGCAAAATGGTATTTCAATCATTACAATACTTAATGCACACACAAATACTGAATACAAAAAATATTTCATTTATATAAATATATATTTTAAAAAGAAATTAAAAGTACCGGAATATTCTTCCGTTGCAAGTCACAATGAAAATTTATAGAAAAATAATAAAAAAAACAATACTTATCAATACATAAATCATTCTTTCGATACAATTTCATAAAAGACACGGGAAGGAATGATTGTACTACAACTCTGCCTACATGACCAGTACAAGTACATACACACTTCTTGTCAGAGAGTGGTACCACACTTTATAATAAATTCATTGTTTTATTTTAAGACAAATTTTACAACACGGAAAACTTCATATGGCAGTAAAACTTCAAAAATTTTCACAAACATCCAATTTCAAAATTGAGGTGCATTAAAATTTAAACTCACTTTGCAATATTTTAATTCATTATATTAAATAAAATAATATTTTTTAATACGGCAACAGTGTTGCTTAGATTTCAAATTCACGAGTCGCCCATTTATACATAGTGCGAAATTTCTGATGAAATTTGACACGATACAAAAAATGATTTACCACGGCGACATAAGTTTCTGGGATGTTTTTTTTATTACAATGCCAGTTTTGTGTCTTGTTAGGCGCTTGCTGGAGCAGTCTACTTGGGAAGGGTGGACTCGTCCTATCTGATCATCTCTAGGTACCTATGCTTGTGCTTGGTGAGCATGTCCGTCACGGTGACCAGCTTCTTGATGGCGGGCTGGTTCTTAGCCAGTAGTTGGAGCTCAGGGAGGTGAGACACGCAGACGTGATGAAGCGTAGCCAGATCTTTACCTGCAGCATTTTAAAAAGATTTTTACTTCAACGGTAAAATGAAAAGTAAGATACAAGTTTGAATTATGAAATATGTTATGATGTCTCACCGGAGTCTAGGTTGGTGTTCAGAGGAGATGAGGGGCCAGGGTCTCCGATAGAGCTCAATTGATCCAAGAACACCACCATCCTCTCCTTGTTCTTTAAGATGAAGGGGTTCACTACCTCCATGTATGGCTCCTGATAAAATGATATAAAAATACTACTATGATATCAGTTTGTAATTTGACTTTATTAAACTTTTTGCAGACATGTTTCGGTTGTGACACATCTTTTATCAATGCACAAATTTTAACAATAAAATAAATTCGGCACTCTTAAATAGGTTTTATTTTAGAGTTATACAATACATATTCAAAATTAAAAAAAAAACACATTAAAATAATGTTAATGTCTATGATATTGGCTTTATTTAATAGATAATTTTATGCCATTATTGTTTAAATATGATTTCGGGCACATGAGCGCCACGGCAAGCTCGAATGAAGCGCAATCGTGAAATCCAATTTTCGGCAATTGTCGTCTTTGTGGATGCGTATTATCCCCAAGAGTGTACGTGGTGCGAAAACGATCCATGGTCTTCCGAATAACTTGCTCGGATGGACGATTATGTCGACCGTAAAATGGACGCAGTGCACGATAAGTTTGGCGAATCGATCTATGATTTTTTAAATAAATTTGCACAATTTGCAAGCGCTCTTCTGACGTCAGTCTATTCATGGTAAAATGGCAAAGCGTACTGACTACAAATCAACTGTCAAATTGATAGTCTGTAGAAACAAAGTTGCCAGTTTAAAAACCAAAACTCTTAAAAAAACACCCTTTACCAATAAGGGTGAAGTTATGTCTGCGAAAAGTAAAATAAAGTGTTGTGTAAGTAGCAAGTGTTATTCTATTTAATTATATCTGAATCCAAAACATAAATATAGAAGAAACATGTATTTTATCTCATCATACCTATTGACAAAATAACTTAACAACTTAAATAACTAAAAATGAGTTTTTGTAACTGAGAAAGTGTTAAATAATTTTCGTTTTCATGTGACATTAACAATATACAATAAAATTGGATATTACAGTACTATTGGATATTTTTTAATGTTAGTTAGTGATATTACCTTCCCCCCGAACTCTACGAGGTTGGCCAAGTTCTGTAGGCACTTGGCCACCATGACGAGGGAGCGCGTGGCAGCAGGCGGGGGTGGCTCGGCCACCAGTCCCCACGCCCGCGGAGACAGCAGCGCCGGGCACACCAGACGGAGGAAGATAAAACCTGACACAAACGTAATACTCAATGCAGATTTTACAAGTGAAATTTGTGATTTCAAAGTATTATAGATTTTCATAGATTAAACATGATTTGAGTTATAGATGTATTACACACTTTCACCTAAGGCAACTCTAAGCATTCAAAAGAAATATTCCCGCTGCATTTAAAACAATTCCTTCGTCGTCTCGACTATTGCAATGGCATTTATGTCAACATCCCTAAGAAACTAATAAACTTCAATCTGATTTTAATGCGGCAGCACGACTTATAAAAGGTGTCCCTAAAAATGTCCATATTTCATAACATCTAAAAGATCAAATATTCAGAAAGAATCCAGTATAAACTATGCTGGAAAGTTTTTAAAGCACTTCACGGAATGGTATCAGCCTATATATCTGATCTCTGTATTTCTGGATAGCCTTAATTTGAGGCAATCTATGCTTCAATCAGCTCAAACTCCTCAGCAAAAACAAACCCCGTACAAATTTTGGAGATCAGGCTTTCACAGTCGATGACCCAACAGGCCCTTATAACAAGCACCATGAGAGCCGGTCGCCTAGCATGGGTTGGGCACGTATGCCGAGCCGAAGAGACCAGAGCAATCAAGACTCTGTACGCGTCTAGACCGACTGGAGTAAGACCTCAAGGAAGGCCTAGACAGCGCCTAATGGACAATGTTCTGGCTGACCTGGCTAGGTTGGGTGAATCGGACTGCTGGGAGCAAAAGGCGCAGGATCGAGGAGCTTGGCGAGAAATCATCAAGGAGGCTAAAACTCTTCAAGAGTTGTATGGCCATAGAAAGTAAGTAGTAAGTAGACTTTCACAGTGGCAGCTTCGTCTGCCTAAAATATGCTTCTAGATGTATTGACAATTGACTGTTTTTAATTACAACTTAAAGACCCATCTTTTCAAAATATTCCATAAAATATAAACAACCAATATCCGATCACTAGTTTCAGGAATAAATAACATTGTCAAAGCACCCTTAAGGTCAGCTTGAGTTACTTACTTACGAAAACATCGCAGTATACAAATAAATGAAGAGAACTTGGAACAGGTGAGGGAATTTGTGTATTTAGGTAGCATGTTCACAGCAGATGCCCAAACGGATAGTGCCGTCGAAAGAAGGATTGGTGCGTATAACAAAGTGAATGGAGCTTTAAGAATAGTTATTGGAAACAAGAATCTATCAATGAAAGCGGAAACCGTTCACAATGGAGTTCTGGTCCCATCCCTACTGTATGGAAACGAAGCAAGTAGAGATGAGGTCCCTAAGACGTGTGGTAGAACGATATACAACAGAATCTCAAATGCTGATATAAGAAAGGAATGTAGAGCGGAAGAAGATATTATGAACAAAATTACGAAAGGATCGCTGCGATGGTTTAGACATATGGAACGCATGGATGGAGAAAGAATGGTTAAGAAAGTATGCGTTAATGATGTAAATGGAGTACGGAGTCGAGGCAGACCGAGGAAACATGGCATGACCAAATTAATCCAATTTTAAAGATTGTTCATGTTAGAAGTCGGAGGAATCGACGTGTTTGTATGACTCTTTGTATGAATGTGGAGGAATCTAAAGAGGTTTGTCAGGATAGAGTAGTGAGGCGGTCCATTCTCTCTGCCTACCCCTGCGGAGAAGCGGCGTGATGGTTGGTTTGTTTGTTTGTTTATTATGCAAGGCAGTATAAAGATAATTGAGTTACATATGTAGTATCCAAGGCAGTACCTGAGACCACTCTGGTGCGAACGAAGCGCTCGGTGGGCCACTTGGCTACCACGGCGCGCTGCAGGCAGTGGCACAGGTAGCGCACGGGCGGGGGGCACGCGTCCGGGGACGTGAAGATGGACAGGGTTATCTGTACATCAAATATATGCTCCATATTAACATAACAATATACATACACACAGTCAAAATATACAAATACATATATGAATCAGGTAAATTGAAACTCGAATCGAAAGAAAAATCACAATTGGCAACAAAACATTCTTCTCTCTACTACCAGCGCTTAAATCAAGAAACGTACACTGGAAAACCAAAATTATCCTGTATAAAACAATCATCCGAACAGTGGTGACCTATGGATGTGAGGCGTGGACAATGACAGCGAAATCTGCAGAGCGACTGGATACTTTTGAGAGAAGGGTGCTGCGCAGAATTCTGGGACGGTGATGGCTGGAGAGTGCGGCATAATGACGAGCTGTACTATATTTACAAAGCTCCCAGTCTTTCCACACTGGTCAGACTGAATAGACTAAGATGCCGTCATTGCGAACCCCAAAAAGATTGCTGGAGTGGCACCCAGGTGGTAGAAGACCAATTGGATGACCAAGGCTGCGATGGGAGGATGAAGTTGGGAGAGATGGGGCGAAATTTTTATGAGTGTTAGATTAGAGGGTCAAAGCGGAGGACAGGAGGAGTTGGAGGCGAAGAATACTGGAGGCTAAGGCTCACTCACATTTTCAAAACACTGTACCTTATGTTAACATTTTTATTTAATTATTTATACATAAGACACAAATGAGACATAACAAACGAAAAACATTAAGGCGACTCATTTGGACACAAAACGGTGTTACAAAGATAAAACAACATGAAACCAAAAAATCATACATATCAGAAGGAACCCAAGTATGTCGACGTCAGTGAGGCAGTACTCTTTCCAGAATTTGTAATATATTTTTTTATGAATCCTCACTGACACTGAAAATGTCCAAATTCGAGACGATTAGATTCAATGTCCTCTTCCTACTGGCATCACCAAAGGCAGGTTGGTTCTGCGTGACAGAGCAAAGAACAATTGACGTCGGCGCTGTCGCAGGTAATTTTCAGGAACAAAAAGACCTATTTGCTCCAGAACATAGGGGTTCTCAATAGAGCCCCGAATCAGTTTGAAAAAATGCATTGACATTAATCCTTCCCTCCTCAGTTCGAGGGAGTTATACTCCAGCATTCCCAAGAGAAATGCCGTTGTATTTCAACTTATTACGTCTAACAAGGAAGGTACCTCCATGTGTGGTATTACTATAACACCAGGCGCCTCGGGAAACGACTAAAGTCGACCAAACCTTCCACCACAATGGCAAGAGAAGAAGGAGATTTAAGGCCCGCTTTAAAGCAGTCCCCACGACATATGTTTAATAATATTTTGCCATTGACATGAAGTAGAAATAGGTTAAAGTAAGTTTAATTGATGGAAACAAACCCTATCTGTTTGGTAAGCTAATAAAATTGTGAAATAATTTAGTCCAGACTAGATGAAAGCCAAAAGCCTTTAAAGATATATTGGGCAATAAGGAAGCAGAACTTTTTTTAATTCTGAAATTATCGGCACACTATTTGTTATTTACATTAATTAATATATCATTGATGGGTGCCTTATATGAATTCTGCTAATTCTGCTTTCGATATACCGGGCGTATGCAAAGCAGAAACTGTGCAGACTTCACGAGGAAGTGGCAAAAGTGAGTCTCAAAATTAACATGTCCAAGACAGTAGACTTACAAGTGTCCACAAATGACTCCACCCCAATCTTGCTCCACGGTGTCCCCCTTGTGACCACGGCCAACTTTTGCTACCTCGGTAGTATTATAGCAGGCTCGGGAGATACGGATAAAGATAGACTCAACAAGACAAGGGAAGCTTTCGCAATGGCGTTTCATTCATTCAAATCATTTTGAAAAAGCTCAAGCTTAACGCTAATATTCAGCAGTAGCGTTAAAACCGTACTGCTGTACGGATGTGAGACTTGGAAATCTACCACGGACGTTATTGGAAAACTCCAGGTGTTTATAAATATGTGCCTTCGCTCAATATTCAAGATCTATTGGCCCCAAACAGCATCAAATGCTGTTCTCTGGACCATGGCAGGTGAAAAGCCAAATTTCATTTAAATAGTGTAAGATACTGCATTTAAGGTACTGACGACCTTCGTGTAAAGGAAAATAAGGAGAAGATGAAGAAAACGTCTGTTTTCTAGAACTTCTACAATATTGAATGGGAATGAATGTTTAACCTTGGTAAGACATTCAAAATCTATTGGCCCCAAACAGTGTCAAATGCCATTCTCTGGACCATGGCAGGCGAAAAGCCAATTAGAGAACTAGTCGCTAGATGCAAATTGCTGTGGATCGGTCACACTCTGAGATGGAACCCAGCCTGCATCGCTCAGGGCGCACTAGACTGGTCCCCTATGGGAGGAAAGAGGAAGCGTGGCAGATCTTGAGCCACCTGGAGAAGAACCCTGCAGGACGAGTTAATCTCGTCTCACTCTCCTCACTTGGGATGATGTTAGGCATCAGCCATGCGATAGAGACGGGTGGAGAAGGTTCCTTGAGGCCATATGCACCACGGAGGTGTGACAGGACAAGATGAAAGAGATGGGTGTCTAATTAATTAGTTTACCTGATCTAGAATAGAGAGAAGAAATTCCGCATTGCTGCAGGCATCATCAAGGGGGTCCATCTTAGTCGGATTAAGCTCCGCAGATTGTTTACTCTCCATCAACTTCTGAACAGTTTCCGATATAGCAGCCTGGAAAAGTAATAAGTAATATTGAAAAAGACAATTTGTAAAACTGGTTTTGGGTAAAGAAAATAATTAATTGGCTTTGATGCAGGGAAAATTAAGATTAAATGGTGACCTGTAGGAACTGGTGGCATTCAGCCTTCATGTATATGTCCATGAGCGTGGTGCTTAGAGAAGTTGCACGAAAGAGAGTGGGGGTGTCGGCCTCCCGAGCGATCTCCGCATGCAACAGTTCGCGCAGAAGGTCATGGGCGCGGTGCTCACATCGGAAAATGCGCAACAGGGCTAGAACACACAAACATACATCATTATGTGTAATACAGCGTCTCTCCTCACTCGGCCTGCAAGTGGATTAAGATGCAATAGCTACCCATGGCCAGAGGCATCCGGTCAGCGTGGCAGAGCTCAGCCAGGGCCTTGACCACCAGTAACCCTGGCTCCAGGATCAGTTGCTGCAGTGGACTGTATTCGGCACTAGGCATCACCAGGTCATGCATGTATCTGATAAAACATACACAATTATGTTTTAAACTAACTAGCCATCGCACCGTCTCCCTAAGGGGTCGCGGGTAAAAATAATGGATTGCCACACTGTTCTTTCCTGGCATACTCCTCTCGATTCCATCGTGTTCTCGATTCCATCGATTCCATCGTGTTCTCGATTCCATCGATTCCATCGATTCCATCGTGTAGGCCGACATTCAATATTTGATTTATTTGATCGTGCCACTTTTCCTGGTCTTCCTCTATTTCTAGTTCCGTTTACATCGTTAACATATACTTTTTTTACCATTCTTTCTTCATTCATTCTTTCCATGTGTTCAAACCATCTTAATGATCCTTTCAGTATTTTGTTCATAACACCATCATTCGCACCGCATTCACTTCTTATATTTTCATTCAACACTATCATACACATAGTATCTACACATTCGTCTAAGAGATCTCTTTTCTACTGCATTTATTCTACTTTCATCCTTATTTTGCCAGTTCTATGCTTCGCTTCCATACATAAGGGTCGCTACAAGAACACCATTATGCACTGCCATTTTAGCTTTTTTGGATAGGTTTTTTTTGTGCACCATTCATTTTGTTGCCTGCCCCAACACTTCTTTCAATATCCCTCTCCACTCGCCCATATTTTGTAAACATACTACCCAAATACACAAACTCATCTACTTGCTCCAAATTTTCACCATATACAGAATATACTGACATATTCTGTTACCCTGACGAAGCTCCGGCGGAAGTGAAACCGGATGGTGTTTATAATGATAAAAGTGGTTTATATACAAATTCTACAAGTGTATTATTATTATATTAAATAATATCAAACCACAAATTAAGTGCTTCATACAAAAGTATAAAAATAGTATGTTCATAAATAACGCAGATTAAATTACAGTTGTGGGGTAAACATTATTATTGTATCCGAGGGTCTTACCTGGTGCGCAGCCTGATGGAGCCCCATTCCCCAATGGGGGTGATACCGGAGAGGGAGTACCACTCCTCCACCTCCTCGCCATTTGCCAGCTTCGACAAGTCAACGGTTAATTCCGCCATCTGTCAATATTAAGGAGCTGCTGATTGATTTTACATTCCAAGTAGTCTTTTATTTTAGCTTAATATCAAAAAAATAAATTTCATAACATCAAAAAATGTTACGTTACAAGTCTTGGTGTCGGGAATGTATGAGCTATGCAATGTATGAACGTCGAAAAGTCAACTTTTTTTTACAAATTTCAAGCATTACTGATTATAACAGTTCTTTATTGACACTTGAATCTGATCTGGGCTACATTCAAATAATACAATTTATCACAAAATATGGCGTGCAAACATTCTTTTGAAAAGCCACTGTTTTTGATGAAATGAGTAATAAAAAATACCTCAGTGTCTTTCCCCCTTTTCCCCTTATTGTGGACTGTGAGAGTGAAAGAGACCACATCTGGCGGGATATCACTGAAATAAAAATATATATTTATTAATATTCTATCAGGTCCAGAGTAAAAAAACACAATTCGCAAAGTACGCATTTTATATATTAGGGGAACTCATAAGTAATGTCGCTTTTTTAAATTAAATTCAAAATATTTTTTCTTAAACCCATGGAAATACTTCTTCTTCTTCTTCTTCTTTTGATAGATCTGACGATCTGTGACACAGAAATCATATCTCGTCGGATGATGAGATCCAGCTGTCCCTCCATCTCTTAGGCGGTCTTCCAGGTGGGCGGTGTCCGGAAGGGATTTCATAGGCGGCTGTATACGCGAGTCTGTCACCATCCATTCGGGCTACATGGTCCCTCCAGTATCTTCTTCTGGATCTACTCCACTGAACGATATCCTCTATTTCGCAGGTTTTCCTTATGTTTGCTTTGCGGACACGATCTCGGAGGGTTTTTCCAGTAATTGATCTTAGGACCTTCATCTCCGATGTTCTAAGTAGTCCCTTGGAAATACTCTTATACAAAATAATTTCCTGCATTTTTTATCACCTTCGGCTACCTTTCTATAAAATCTCCAATAACCTATCATAAAATCCCGTGGGTTTAAACTGAAAATGGTCAGAAAGATGGATTTTCAGACTATTTTCAGAACTGAAATTCTGATCTCTTAAAAATTGTTCCATAAAACGAAATACAGTGAAACTCGGATTTTACTTCCTCGTATTTAACATTTTCCCGCCAATTGCGTTTAATTATTTCAGTCCCGATATATTTTGGTACATTTTTTACCCGCTTTTACATTTTCCCCCCCCCCACAATTTACATCAAATATATTCAAAATATGTGAGTTTGATTTGCAACGCTTCGTTTTTTTGACATTATTCGCTATCATCATTTAAAAACAGTTTTAACGTTTTTTGTTTTGTTTTATTAGTCAATTACAATATTTGCTTCCGTTTTATATCCGTTTCATTTTGGTTCATGAGTTTCCTAATCTACGTGATTAAAAAAAAAAAATTAAATGTTATTTTTTTTAATACCCCTTATTAACATTTTCCCTCCATTTACATTTTTTTTCTAAGTCCCTTAAAAAACGTAAAATAGGGGTTTCACTGTAGATGAATCTTTAATTTACGGTTTCATTCTACAGAATCTCAGTTGTTCTTTAATGTTTTCAGAAGCAATTTAGACAGTACACCGGTGGGAATGCTCCCAAAATGAGGAAGACTCACAACTGTAGAAATAAATTAATAATAGTATCGTCCTAAGTAAAGCACATAGATAGCACTCACTCCAGAATGAATTCCTCATCCCAGAAGGGGTCGGGGCCACTCTTGAGGCGAGTGCGGGCCACCTTGGCCTGGTTGAGTTGCAGCGAGCAGTAGGGCTGCGGGACTAGGTTGTAAGGCAGTCGGTGAGCCCCCAGCACGTGCAGAGTCAGGCATCGCAGAGAACGCAGCCGCGGCACCTGAACACGCCACGCACATTAATATTGCATTATTCCCTATTCACATTAATTGTGAAAAGAGTGTACTAAAAAAAAGGAACAATTCAAACAATAATTTAATCAGAGCATTCTTATGCTCTAATTCTAGTTCAATTTCCGGCATGAGTGTTATGACTGCTATTTTGTGAGGTCCAAAAAGGAAGCTTCTCTTAATTCGCTTTCTATAGATCTTGTGATATGTTCGGACAGGATATTAATTTTGGTCCTGTGATGAAGACGTCCAACTTTTTCTTCATCTCTTTGGTGGTTGTTCTGTTAGTATGTGGCCCTCTGGAGTCTTGTACATCACAATCTCTGGGAAATCTCACTGGGTCCATCCTCTCGACGTGTTCTCTCCAGAATCATCTTCTCAAATCAAATTTATTTTCTCAAAAGATATTATAAACAACAATTATAGTTTAAGGCATCTATTGAGAACAGGTAAAATATAATACCAGGAAAGCATGAGAGATTGTTCGACATTAGGTACACAAGATACTCTCCAAAGTCAAGGTGAATGTACTCTCACGAATATGAAAGACATCGATCTCCATGTGTGCGTTCAGCAGTTTGATTGCTCTCCCCACCGGCATCACCAGAGACAGGTTGATTCTGCATGCTGGGAGATAAAAGTCTGTGCTGACGCTGTCGAAGATAACTTTCAGGAACATAAAGATAGATAGCCTCCAAGATGACAGAATCCCCTGATAAATTTGAAGAAATGGGTAAGTGTGCACCCATCCCTCCTTATCTGTAAACTATTGGTCCCCAGCATACCCAAGAGGAATGGAGTAGGAAAAAGCCACGGATAGCTACCATATTCCATATCTCTGCCTACTCCATATACAATCTCATCAATTAAATAATTGCGTAGATTTTCACAGTTGGCAGCAATAGGTTTTGTGTGATTTTGGGTAACAACATGTGATTTCTCTGACGTGGTGGTGGTAAAGGTCATTACCACCACCACATTACCCTGAAGATGAAGACTGCAACGATCTCCGAAACGTCGGTCGAGAAGGAGAAATCACACGGTGTTACCCAAAATCACATAAAACAATCTCATCAATATTGCAGATTATGCAAATCTCTATGTTAGGTGTCCTGTCTCTGAGGGTTCAATCCACTATTTATTATTATTATTATTATGTGGAGGAAGCTAGCGAGGAGTGTCAGGATAGAATATAGCGGCAGTTTATTCCCTCTGCCTACCCCTGCGTGATGTTTTGTTGTTGTTATCATTATTTTATTGAATAGCTTTTTACATCATCACAGCACGAGTCAAATCATTGTTACGGGTTTTGCTAGTTATTGATTCTCATAGTCGCCATTTTATTGTCATATAAATTCACCTTGCACTGGGCCCTGGAGAGTTGAGGCACGCAGAGGGGTTTGAGAGCATTGAGCCAATCTTGGCAGGCGTCGCTGGTAGGGGCGGCCAGGTAGGACACGGTGGCCAGGCAGGGCAGGGCGCGCTCCACCAGCTGGAAGCAGTTGCCACGCTCCCACAGAGAGTCATGGACCTAACAAATCATAACATATTTTAATATATAAACATCATTTCTTATACACAAAGGTATTACTAATATCTCTGACCCAAACTGTAAATATAATGAATAAAAATATAATCATTCCACATAAAATGACCATAGACAATAACAAAAAATAAGTTACTTTACATTCTAACATTGTGTCATGCACGGATGTCAATTTCTCTGACTCCTTAGGTGCCCGACATTTAATATTTTATTGATTTGATCGTGCCATGCTTTTCTTAGTCTTCTTCTATTACTTGTTTTGTTTACATTGTTAACATATACTTAATCATTCTAAATGAATTATTTATAAAAATTTCAAAAATGGTGTAGGATGGCAACATCGCAAAACCTGTATTTTATGCACATACATAGATAGATATTATTTTTTTTGGTATGGAATACCAAATGAATAAAACCAAATAAAACCGATGAACAAGGGAGAAAATATTGTAATTAACTTAAAGAATAAAACAAAGCAAAAAATGTTAAATCTGTATGTATGATGAACGAAGCGTTACAAATCGAGTCTCAAACCGAATGACAGATGCCGAATGTCAGTCAATCAGCACGTTGCGCGCCGTATGTCGGCAAATCACAATGTCACTCGCTGACCAATCACGGTCCTACTGTATCGACTCATTATCAAGCGGGTGTAACTAAAATATTTTGAATATTTTCGACTTAAATTGCAGGAAAAAATATGTAAAAGCAGGTAAAAAATGTACTAAAATATATCGGGACTGAAATTTTTTTACGCAATTGGCGGGAAAACGTTAAATACGGGAAAGTAAAATCCGGGATTCAAATTCAAATAATTACTTTAAAAGCCTAACATTGTATAGTATCATGAACATTAGTCACACCCTTAATTAAACGCCGCAAGGGCTTTTACAAAAATGACATGTTTAGTTACAAAGGTAATATAAAAGTTTGGGCAAATAGACAGACAACTAACATATAACGGCACAACACAAAAACGAGAATAAGGATAACATAAGAGAAATTAGAAATTACATGAGATAGAAAAGAACATAACATAATATAAATTAGAATTATGTAGAAACTAACTAACTAACTAACTAACCATCACGCCGTCTCCCCGAAAGGGTAGGCAGAAAGAATGGACTGTCACACTTTAACCGATGCGGCACTCCATCCTTCTCTTTTCGCCCTGCGGGAGACGCGATGTGATGGGTTGCGAACCTCATCGCCACCAATAGGCATCTCCCGTACACACTCCGATCTTCCAACATCCACAAAATAAAAAAACAAAGAAACTAAAGATAATTTAATTTACAAAAGAAATAAATAAAAATAGTAATAATATATAGAATCATCAAACTTCAACCCCCCATCATTTTCATTTCATATATGCCTAGCAAAATTTGATATAGGTAACAGAAGAAGACACAACCATTAGAGGATTTTAACCAAATATACATTATAAAAAGATTTCTTAGAATTTTTTATTTATTTTCATTATTAAAATAAAAGAGTGGATTTTTTTTACATTACTGATTAAAAACATGAAACCAATAATAACCTGATAGAGGTAGGCGCAGGAGAGATCGATCAACCCCTTGGGCTTGGTCCTCTTGGGGGACTCGTAGAAGTAGAGGTGCGTGTCGATTCCCTCCACAAGGAGTACGAAGTAGAGCAGCTTCCACTTCTTGGCGATCTTGTCCGACTTCTTGTGCAGGTAGCCTTGGTGCTTGATGCCCTTCATCTTCTTGAGTCCGATCTGGTCGCGGCACTCCCTCAGCGTGGCGTAGATCTTCTCCGCTGCAGCGCCGGAAGCGGACATCTGTGTTTTCGTCTCCGTTTCATGACCCTCCGCTGCCAACTAGAAAATATAAATGTCATGCATGTCTAAATACAATGTTTAAATCAGATTGGGAGTTTGGAAATGCATACAAAATGAAAATGAAATGATATAAGTGAATGACATATCAGAAGAGCACTGAAAAACAAATACATGTAAATAGTTGTTCTTATGTTTCACATAATAAGAAGACTCGAATAAAATGTTGCAAGAAGTGAAAAAAGGGTAAATAATTTATATAGCATCTGAGTTTTACTGTAAAAAGTAACAAAAAGAAATATGTTTTCCAGAAAAATACAAATATTAAAGTATTTAATCATTAATATTAGAATTTTTGTACAATATAAAAAAAATGGAAATAATAGAGGCACATCTAGAAAGCAAGTATACTGAGGCTCTCACGACCAGATGGGTTTTATTTTCGACATGATTATTTCAGACCCTTCTCCTCCGCAACCAGACCGGTTCAAGGTCAATATGTTGAGAAGTGTCGACGCGACAACACGTTTCATTAACACGTTTCACGCAAGAGTTTTGGAGCACATGGAGATGAATTTCTCCGCTCCATGGTTACTGGAGATGAAACATGGGTTGCACACTACTTGCCTGAAACCAAAAGGCAGTCTCAACAGTGGCGTCACACCTCTTCACTCTCCGCCAAAAAGTTCAAAACCACAATTTCAGCCAAGAAAATCATGGCATCCGTGTTTTGGGACTGTCAAGGCATAATTTTAATTGAATATATGCCTCAAGGAGAGACCATCAACTCTGCAAGATACTGTAAGACCCTAATAAAATTGCGGAGGGCGATTCAGAACAAGAGGGAGTCTGCCTGCTGCACGACAATGCCAGAAGGAACTGCTCGCATCGTTTAAATGGGATGTCCTGAACCATCTCGCGCATTCCCCTGACCTAGCACCTTCAGATTACTATCTCTTTACCTCCCTGAAGCTGCACATGGGTGGAAAAAGGTTTTCAACCGACGAGGACGTAAAGGAGGAGGTGGAGAATTGAACAAAGGGGTTGATGGGAAACTACTTCAAGGAAGGCATCAAAAAGTTGATACCCCGCTTCACCACCTGCATTGAGAGGAATAGCGACTATGTCGAAAATAGCCTACATAATATGTACTACGGTAACATAATGTTTATGTTTAAATACACATACTTTCTGGAGATGCCTCGTAGGTCATTATTATAAGGGATGACCACAGGATTAAACACATGTCACATACGGATCAGCAGTCAAGCGTTTAGTCCCATAAATGACTTCCTGGTCAGTTAAAAATTAAAAACCAGAAACTAATTATAATGCCTGATGATTAAACACCTGTAAAAATAATTAATACATTTTCTTTTATGGTAATGCCATGTTTAATTTTATTTTTTGGTAGTGACATAATGCATTAGCAAGGTGAAACATCTCATTCCCATAAAATAAAAGGAAACTTCTAAAAAAGAGACATTTTCATTCGTATTAATTATTTAATATGGAGTTATACATCATTGTTCAAGAACCAATAAATAATTTGTAAAGATATTGAGTACATAGAATCTTGCAAGAGTAATAGTTACCGGCTGCATGAGGGTATGTCCTTCCACAATCTGCTCCTTACGGTAGCGGTTGATGACGGCGTCCAGGCACTCGAAAGTCCGCCCGCCCATGAGGTAGCGCACCCCCTTTTTCTCAATCCGGAAGCGCTGGATCTGGTTGTTGATGTGGAAGAACAGGGAGTAGTCGCCGGGGGAGTTATCCGAAGGCCGCACCAGGAAGCTTCCCGGACCGGCTGTTATATTTGATTAACAATCTTCATTTATAAAAAAAAATACACAATAAAAACAATTAGAACAAGGCTTTTTTAATTTGATTTATTTTTTATAAAAATTATTTAAAAATAGTGTATTATATTTTCACAAAAAACAGTACCAATGATGAAGTCAGTTTATGATATATTGTTTAAAGTTTCAATCCTATGGATTGGTTTGCGGCAAAGTCTAATAACTTTACTGATTATTGGGATGCCACTTGGGCCTTTAATGTGGTAGTTTCCCGTTGCTTTCCACATATTTAATACAACAGATTATTTGAGCCGAATTACTGTATACATTTTTTAAGCTATTGATTCTCATGACGTATGATAGGAAGCTAATTCTAAATTTCTTCCCGATCAAAGGCAGCAAGAGAATTTTTTTTTTACTGTCATCGGCGGGAATCGAACGGGACCTGCCGTGTGGCAGTCATAGCTGTTGCCATTCTGCCACGATAGCTGTCTATTTGTGATTAGGCAAGTTAAAATATTCATAACTCAAAATGTAAAAATGTCACATTTTAAGTTGTTTTATAATTGGACACATTATTTATTTACCAAGTGATATTTACTAAGACACATTATATATGAATTTTAAGATATTTTTATTTGTTCCTAATAATCAGGTGGTAGTCTAGGGGATAGAACGCTTGGCTCCTGATCCAGGGGACTTGGGTTCAAGCCTGGACATGACCAGATTCCTTCTTCTTAATAATGAGCTATTTTCTGCTCACATTGAAGATTGTAATAATAAATTCTAATATCATTGATTTAAATCCTTGGTATTAGTCTTTTTTTGAAAAAAAAAAAATAATAATAAATAAACAATTGTCCATTTAAATTTCAAAAGGTTTTGATTAATGTACCTTTCACAAGCATATCCACAGCCTCACTCTTGGTGCAGTTCGGGTGGAACCAGGAAAACACAGTGTTGGGGTCGATGGATGGATCCAGGTCTTCCACTAGCTCACGGAAGATCATTCCCTGCTCCCCGGTCCTGGAGATAGAGAACACGGTACTTGGTACTAGATTATACACATCACTTTTTCATAATAATATCATCAATTGAGCAGATATCATCTGTTTGTTACACTGACAAAGATTTTAGGATAAAAAAATATTGGAAGTACGAGGCATATCCAGAAAGTAAGTGTACTGAGGCTCTCACGACCGGATGGATTTTATTTTTGACATGTTGGCTACACTTTCGTGTAGCCTGACCCTTCCCCTCCGCAACGAGACCGGTTCGAGGTCAGTACGTTAAGAAGTGTCGACGCGACAACAAGTTTCGTGAAAAATGTCAATCCAATCTCTCGCCAAGTGCGAAATACGCGGTGTCATCCGTTATCTCGTTTGGAAGGGAAAACCTCCGGTTGAGGTTTATAATGAGGTGAAAACTGCATATGATGATAAAGCTATGAATCGTACGAGCGTGTACAAGTGATGTTGCGAGTTTAAAAACGGTTGTACGTCTGTGCATGATGATCAGAAAAGTTCAAAACAAACTGACAAAGGGAGTCCAAAGTCCCCAACCCAAAGGCAGTGCCTCCAGGAGGAATTTTTTTGTTTAAATAAAAAAAATTGTGACCTACAAAAATTCAGTACATTTGTTTTCTAGATATGCCTCGTATAAGAGTGTTTTTAATGTTGAAATATCAAAATGTTTCCGCCAAAACAATGGATCTAGTATGAAACATCTCAAATAATATTTTTTAAATGTAAATTTCAAAATAACTGATTTGACTTTCAGTTTTACATCATAGCTCAGGTGACATCGAACTATTTCTGTGTTACCTGAGCTGTGATATGTATTTGAAAATCTTAATTCAGGGAAAATTAAACTATTTGAAAAGGGGAATATTTTCCTTGTGGTAACACAGGTGCAGGATATTATAGAAGAGTGGGTGAGTGAGAACCTGTGAGCGGTGACCCACAGCCAGCCATCCCCCATGTCATTGTGGCAGAAGAAGATGTCCCCCTTGTGGAAGGTCAGCTCGTCCGTGTCCGGCATCTTGGTATACGGGAGGATGGCCACTACCCTCTACACAGACACAGACATGTCACATTACATTACAAGGCCATCTTATCAACACATCACATAAGATGAATACATACTTACTTTTTATAAACATTATTACAATTTATTGATGGTTGAGGTATTAATTTTGTAAAACTCCATTACTAATTTATAATAGTAAACATGATTGTTTAGTGGTTTTACTTGGATTTAATTTATATAAATTGTGACAAATTTGTTTCGTCTTGTGAGGGCATTCTCAAACTGAAATGAAATGCGAGGGCATTCGCAGTTTGAGAATGCCCTTGCAAGGCGAAACAAATTTGTCACAATTTATATAAATTAAAAGTCAAAGTTGAAAAACTGCAAAACAATGACGTAAGAAATAATTTCGTAAGAAAAGTGAAAGATAGATTGAGTGAGCGGGATGTAAGTGAGTTGAGTATTGACGAGACCTGGAAATACTTGAAGGAGAGTTTGTGTGAATCAGCGAAAGAATCGTGTGGTGTGTGTGTACAAGGAAGAAGGAAAGGGGATGCATGGTGGAATGATGACGTAAAGATTGCTGTTAAAGAGAAGAAAGATGCTTGGTTGAATATGTTGTCGATAAATAAGAATGACAGAGTTAAGTATGAAAGAGCAAAAGATTTGTATAAGGTATGCAAGAAGAGAGTGAAGTCGGTAGTGAAAGCGCGGAAAGAAAAGCTGAAGGAGGAAGAAGGGCTCAAAATGACAAACAACTTCCAAGCAAATTTAAAAATGTTTTGGAAAGAAGTAAAAAAAGCCCGAAATCCTCCTGATAGTGGATGTGTGAAAGCAATTTTAGACAACGAGGGAAGAATGTTAACGGAGAGTAAGATCATACAAGAAAGATGGATGGAATATTTTAAGGAGATGTATGGTGGTGATACAAGCGTGATCGAAAATATGACAGCTAGTGCGAGTGCGGGACCTATGAATGATAATATTGAAAAAATAAGTACGAATGAGATGAAAAGATCCGTGAGTGCAATGAAAAGTGGAAAAGCTGTTGGGTTTGATTGTATTGCCATAGACTTTATTAAAAGCGGTGGCGAAGTGGTTTCTACATGGTTATGTAAGTTATTTAACCAGTGCTTGGAGGAGGGATATACGCCGCTAGACTGGAGGAGAGCAGTAATTATGCCCCTGTACAAAGGAAAAGGATCGCGTATGGAATGTGGAAACCACAGAGCTATTAGTCTTTTGAGTGTCGTTGGTAAAGTCTATGGCAGAATTTTAATAGAAAGAGTAAGAAAATTGACGAGTGACAAAGTTTGGGATGTGCAAGGTGCCTTTATGAATGGCAGAGGATGTATGGATCAAATTTTTGGACTTCGTACATTGACAGAGAAGTTTCTGGCCAAAAATCGCAAACTTTTCTGTGCATTTGTCGACTTACAAAAAGCATATGATTACGTTAATAGAGAAAAGTTGTGGAAAATATTGTCTGAATATGGAATAAGTACAAAACTGATCACGGCCATTAAGTCACTATACACGGAAAGCACTGCTAGTGTCAGAGTAAATGGAGATCTTACAGCCTGGTTTGATATCAATAAAGGTGTCAAACAAGGTTGCGTAATGTCCCCGTGGTTATTTAATCTGTATATGGACAATTGTATGAGAGAGCTGAAAGGGTTGGATGTAGGTGCCAAAATGAGCGGAGTGTCAGTAAGCTGTCTCTTGTATGCGGATGACGCTGTCCTACTTGCTGACAACGAGCATGAACTACAAGTCCTGGTGAATTGTATGTATGAGGTATGCATGCGAAATGATCTGATGATGAATGTTAATAAGTCCAAGGTAATGATTTTTGAAAAGGAAGAAACCACGACAGTCTGCAACATTAGCGTGAATGGTGAAAATTTGGAGCAAGTAGTTGAGTTCGTGTATTTAGGTAGTATGTTTACAAGAGATGGGCGAGTGGAGAGGGATATTGAAAGAAGGGTTGGGGCAGGCAACAAAGTGAATGGTGCACTTAAAGTTGTCATCGCAAACAAAAACCTATCCAAAAAAGCTAGAATGGCAGTGCACAATGGTGTTCTTCTACCGACCCTTATGTATGGAAGCGAAGCATGGAACTGGCAAAGGAAGGATGAAAGTAGAATAAATGCAGTAGAAATGAGATCTCTTAGACGAATGTGTGATATTCTGTGTATGATAGAGTGTCGAATGAAAATATAAGAAGTGAATGCGGTGCGAATGATGGTGTCATGAACAAAATAATGAAAGGATCATTAAGATGGTTTGGACATATGGAAAGAATGAATGAAGAAAGAATGGTAAAAAAATTATATGTTAATGATGTAAATGGTACCAGAAATAGAGGAAGACCAGGAAAACGTGGCACGATCAAATAAATCAAATATTGAATGTCGGCCATGTGAGGAGTCAGAGAAATCGACGCGCGTGCATGACACGATGTATGAATGTTGAGGAAGCGAGAGAAATATGTCAGGAAAGAAAGGTGTGGCAGTCCATTCTTTCTGCCTACCCCTTCGGGGAGACGGCGTGATGGTTAGTTAGTTAGTTAGTTATATAAATTAAATCCAAGTAAAACCACTTAACAATCGTGTTTACTATTATAAATTATTATAATTGATTATTAAAGTTATATAACAAACTAACTAACCAACCATCACACCGGTGGACCATCGTACTGCTCTGTCTTGACATACCTCTCGAACTTCCTCTACATTCATACATCGTAACATGCACGCTCGTCGATTATTCTGAGCTCGAATGCCATGCCATGTTTTCATTAACCGTTCTCAACTTCTTTTTCCATTCTCACTTGTATGTATACAATTTATTAACCATTTTTCTCTTATCCATTCATTCCATATGTCCAAACCATCTAAGTGATCCTTTATTAATTTTATTTAGGATGCAATCATCTGCTTTACATCGTCATTCAGTATTCTATCATACATTGTTTTCTCACACATTTTTCTCTGTCATTTATCCTACTTTCATCATCCTTTTGCCAGCTCCAAACTTTACATCCACACATAAGGGTTGGCAGTACAATTCCATTATGTACTGGAATCTTTGTTTCAGTTGAATATTATATTTGTAAGAAACTTATGTAAGAGTTATGGTTACCTTCTTGTCGTTGACAGGTTCTGGAGGAGGAACAGGCTCCAATAGTCTCTCCCTTTTCAGTAGATCAGTACAGTGGCTGTAGAAGCCCACCAGGTCCAACAGGGAGTCAAACTGCCGTCCCCCGATGTAGTAGTCGCCACACACCGCTGTTATTCTAGATTAAACAGTTTCATGTTTTATTGTAATTAATAAACAACACATTTCTTAATTAGTAATCAATGCGATTTACGTGAAAATAAAACAAAACTAAAAAAAATCATTACTATGCACATTTACAAGGGTCTGCGCAAATAATCTTTTTTTTTGACAATCCGATGTGTGATTTGTCGGAAACCATAAGTAAATATTTAGATCAGGAGCTCCATTCTTTATGGCTTCCAAACCGACACTGAGCATGGCAGCGAGTTCAACTGGGTGGGGATGTGGAGGGGGAAGACCAAGCTACGATCCAGTGTTGCCGGATCGCACGTAACAGCGATCCGCGCGCCCGTGGCAAACAGGGAAACTTATTTTATGCACAAACCTATTTATATGGAGATTAAATAGAGTTTGAGAATATGGATATCTACGAGCTGCATACTAAACATACCTAAAGTGGTTGATGCCTGTACGTCCCAGGTAGCTCAATACATAAGATCCGGGCTTTCGATCACTCTCTCGAACTGGAAATAGAAGCAATATCACACTAATATATTTCACAGCAGAATATCTGGGTAGAAACTTAACCACGCATGTATTAATGGCTGCAAAAAAAATCTCATCAGCCATAAAAGTATTTGTTAATATCTAGTAGTAGTATACAACAAGTAGGAGTAATTAAACATAAGTATCCTCAATGGGTTGTGTGGAAATATTCCCACAGTTACGAGTGGTATTGTATTGGCCTAATGTTGGGCAAACCAAACCAACTTTCTAACTCGGAATATAGTTCTATAACACACAAGGTAGAATGGTGGAATGTGGTTCTCACGGTATATTTCTTAGAAGTGGAGAACATAATATGGTGTAACAGACTTAATATGGTTTTGATACTTAAAAAAAAATGTATATTTTTAACAAACAAATTAAACTAACTAACTAACTAACCATCACGCCGTCTCCCCGAAGGGGTAGGAAGAAAGAATGGACTGCCACATTTTTCTTTCCTGACATATTTCTCTCGCTTCCTCAACATTCATACATCGTGTCATGCACGCGCGTCGATTTCTCTGACTCCTCACATGGCCGACATTCAATATTTGATTTATTTGATCGTGCAAACAAATTATATTTATGTATTACTTCTATATTCACATGTAAGGCAGATGTAAGGACAAGAAATGTAAGGCAGATGACTGCATCATGAATAAAATTAAAAAAGGATCCCTGAGATGGTTCGGACATATGGAACGAATGGATGAGAGTAGAATGGTTAAAAAGTTGTACACAAGCGGCGTGAGTGGGAAAAGAAGCCGAGGACGACCGAGGAAAACATGGCATGACCAAATTAATCAATTACTAAAAGGCGGCCACATTCGAAGTCGGAACAATCGACGTGCGTGCATGTTACGATGTATGAATGTAGAGGAAGCCCGAGAGGTATGCCAGGACAGGCCAGTGTGGCGATCCATCCTCTCTGCCTACCCCTCTGGGGAAATGGCGTGATGGTTAGTTAGTTAATTAACAATATTTAAGTAAATCATTGATTTACATATATAAACTTAAGGCATTAACACTGTGGAACTCCACAATGGCCAATTTCCTCTTTCGAGTTTATTTTTCTCTGCATCAAGGGTGTCAAACTCAAAGGCTAACTCGGGCCAAACAAGGTTTAACTGAAGGTGGGCCACAAAAAAAACAATGTTCATAAAAAAAACGTAAGTAGATTAATTTTGAATAACACATTATTAACATCTCTTTTCACCCCCGCGAGAGACGCAGTGTGATGGGTTGCGAACCTCATCGCCACCAATAGTCATCTCCCGCGCACAGTTGGAAACTAAAACGTCCACAAAATATATCTAAAATAAATACAATGACATCAAATAAAATAACAAAATAAAAATAATTTAACACACAGAGTTAAAACGTAAAAATTAAATTAACGTTTAAATGAATACAAAAATTGGATAGAGATAGGAATAGTTAAGTTCTGGACATAAAGTAATAATATACCTATATATTTTTATTTTATATTCACAGGCATCTGTTTATATGTATGTTCATATATTCACCTAAATTTACATGTTTGTAAAAGTCACGCATGTTATGAGGTATTTTTTTAAATCATAAAGTTGGTGGGAGATACTCCATTCATTTAAGGGTTAAAAATACAATATTATTAAAAATATATATTTTTTTATGATACATGTTACTCCCATATATTATAAAACTAATATAAAACAAAAGTTTTCATCAATATTAAATAAAATATTGAAATCAGCTCTATATTTAAGATCCATTTCAATATCGTCATTTTTGAGTTGGTAATTTCAATCGATTTCATGTCCTCTATCGTCTGGCAAAACAATTTGAGTCGATAATGTATAGGTTTAATTAATAAAATGTCATTAATTAAATTTAAAAAAAGCAGAAAATTCCAGTATGAATGTCGAGTGAAATATTAGAATGCAGTATACAAACCTAGATAGCTGCCGATCTTGTCTGTGCCCAAGAGCCGCTCCTCCGCTGTGTAGCGGTCCAGCCTCCCGTGGTACCACTCCGACTCGGGCGGGGCTAGCACAGCCTGTCTCTCTCCTGGCACGACACAAGACCAGTTCATTAACTTGTTACACAACCGTCACAGTGAATATATTAAGCTTTAAAAAAATATGTAAACTAACTAACTAACTAACCATCACGCTGTCTCCCCGAAGGGGTAGGCAGAAAGAATGGACTGCCACACTTTTCTTTCCTGACATATTTCTCCTGCTTCCTCAACATTCATACATCGTGTCTTACACGCGCGTCGATTTCTCTGACTCCTCACATGGCCGACATTCAATATTTGATTTATTTGATCGTGCCACGTTTTCCTCGGTCTTCCTCTATTTCTGGTTCCATTTAAATCGTTAACATATAATTATTTTACCATTCTTTCTTCATTCATTCTTTCCATATGTCCAAACCATCTTAATGATCCTTTCATTATTTTGTTCATAACACCATCATTCGCACGGCATTCACTTCTTATATTTTCATTTGACACTCTTATCATACACAGAGTATCCACACATTTGTCTAAGAGATCTCGTTTCTACTTCATTTATTCTACTTTCATCCTTCTTTTGGCAGTTCCATGCTTCGCTTCCATACATTAGGGTTGGTATAAGAACACCATTATGAAAAAATATGTATTAAAATTATATAGATCCTTCTTATTGTCTCATTATCTTCAAAAGTTTCAATCCAAGGGATTGGTTTGCAGCAAAGTGTAACATGTTTTGCTGGTTCTTGGGATACCACTTGGGTCTTTAACGTGGTAGTTTCCCGTTTATTTCCACATTTGTATACACCAGGTTATTTGAACCCAATTACTGTTTACAACTTTTTAGCTATTGATTCTCATGACATGTGATAGGTAGCTAATCTATCGCCATTTTGTCGTGTACGTACTACACCAGACCAAAGACAGTGTGACAATTTTCTTATAATATGGATTCTTATAAGAGCCTGGACACGGCCCGAATCCTTCATCATAATAACGAGCTATTTATGCTCAATTTGATGATTGTACAATAAATTCTAATATCATTGATTAAAATCATTGATGTTAGGTCTTTTTTTAAATAAAAAATAAAAAAATAATAATATAATTGAACAAAATGATATTTCTTAGAAAAATGAATTAAGTTTTTAATATTCCATAATTTATCAGAATACTTTGTCTTACTTTTAACCCCTAGAGTGCGGCTGGCTAACATTTGCATAATAAAAAAATGGTTTAGAACTACAGCCGACTATATATGCTGCTCGTACTTGAATGTATCTTATAAACCTTTTTACTTTAAATACTTACTACTAAATTGCAAGTAATCTAACTGAGCTGCAAATGTAGCCAACCACAGTTTGACACCATTTTTTTTACTGCAAATGAAGCTAGCCGCACACTGGGGGTTAAATTAGTGATACATATAAGAGTCACTAAAAAAGAAATGACACGTACCGTTAGTTCCAGGCCCGTCCACATCATCTAGCTCCAGCTCCCCAGCCATGTCTGCCAAGTCACCCACACCTCCCCCGCCCCCGCCCCCCAGACTGCCCATCCCCCCACCCTCCCCCTCCGAGCCCGTGCTGAGGGGGGAGCCCAGCTTGTCCTTGGCGGGGGGCATGCGGATCATGTCCGCCATCATAACACGCTTCACACTAGAGCTCCTGCAATGTTTAACACTGGGGTTAGTAGCAACGCCAGTTTGTGGCAGTCAGCAGTCGGTTTCTATCAAGGACACCAAAGATAAATGTTTTAGATTTGACAAAGAATCGCACTGATGCCTCAGAGAGGTACTCAAATTTGTAACGAGATGGAGATTACGATCTTCAACAGTGAGAGACAATCTCAAGTCGGTGAATTCAGTATCTGTGTTTTTTTTTGTCATGAGAAAGATACGAGATTAAAGAAACATGACTAGTTATTATAATATTTTTTTATTTATTGAACGTATCCTATCAAAAACTTATCCAAAAAAATTTGAATGGCAGTGCACAATGGTGTTCTTCTACCGACCCTTATGTATGGAATGGAAGCATAGAACTAGCAAAAGAAGGATGAAAGTAGAATAAATGTAGTAGAAATGAGATCTCTTAAACGAATGTGTGGATACTCTCTGTATGATAGATTGTCGAATGAAAAGAAGTGAATGCGGTGCGAATGATGGTGTTATGAACAAAATAATGAAAGGATCATTAAGATGGTTTGGACATATGGAAAGAATGAATGAAGAAAGAATGGTAAAATAATTATATGTTAACGATGTAAATGGAACCAGAAATAGAGGAAGACCGAGGAAAACGTGGCACGATCAAATAAATCAAATATTTAATGTCGGCCATGTGAGGAGTCAGAGAAATCGACGCGCGTGTAAGACACGATGTATGAATGTTGAGGAAGCAGGAGAAATATGTCAGGAAAGAAAAGTGTGGCAGTCCATTCTTTCTGCCTACCCCTTCGGCGAGACAGGGTGATGGTTAGTTAGTTAGTTAGTTTTTATTTATTTATTTGGTTCCTTTGCTTTATGATCTTTGCTGGTGTTTATCTAAAGGATGACATTCTGGCCCCTATCCAAGGCTACTCCTGACCTCTCCACACTCCTCCCTACCCAGGTACTCAGGTCCAAATGTCGGACTTAACCCCCCACATCCGCCAAGAAACCCTTCTCTCACCATCCAACAATATCCGACCTCAACATCCAAGAAACAAATTTACAACATGTGGAGAAGCAATAGCCTCCGGGCTGGTACTCCCGAAAAGACAATATCAAAGAAGAAGAAGTATGACATTGTTTATTTCATTTACTACTATTCATTTTATTTGTTCTATTTTTGAAAACTCTTTTATGATGACTCAGTCAAACTCTTTGATCCATAGACTATTTAATTATGTTCCAATTTTTGCCTTACAGCTGAGGAACCCAGGAAAAATAGCAGCTGGTTTGGGGGAACATACTATGGGGAGAGCAAATTATTATTTGTACAATAATATAAACAATATGAGGAAGAGATTATAACATTTAATATGATCATTCCATAAACATTTTTTTACTGTCAAGTTTTATAAATTGAAGACGAAAATTTCTCCAATACTTAATTAGGCAATAACACATAAAATAAAACAAAATATATTTCTATTTGATTTAGTTATCTAAGAAATATGACACAAAAGAGACAAATTTGGTTCGCTTAATCAATTATACGATACTTTTTATTATGTTCGAGATATTGTACTAAGAAAACTGAATCATTTCCAAGAATAAAATGTTTGCACAAATTGCAGGCATACCTTTCGCATAAAGAACATAAAACCGAGCTAGAACTATCGTCTCACTTGTTCACACTTCTGAGAATAGCTAACTTTTAAACAAAAAATAAACTTGCATTGTCCGGCAATGTTCCCACGGCACGGGAGACAAACGAAAATGTTGTTGTTATTTTTTATAGTAGATCTCACCAGTTATGCAAATTTGTACACAAGATGAATGAGTATGGTGAAAATAATAGAATGATAGATTAAACGAACTAATCCATCGTTGCAAATAATTTGTTTCGGACGCCGACTAAACAAACGAAGGATAAAATACACAATAACTCTTTCAAGAGGTGTCAGGATCCGTACAAGGAGATTATTGACGTTTCGGTGTCTACTGTCTTCGGAGTCTACCATCACGTCGCCCTCTTTTTTAAATGTGGCAATACTTAACTATACATTTTCCATGGAAAACGGTGGTGGACAGTGACAGTGGTAGTAAATCAAAGCAATTTAAAAAATCATAGTATTATAATTATAATATAAATCGGCAAAAACTCGAATGTCATCAAGAAAGAGTACGAGAACATTTTGAATACAATAGAGCGAAAGAGAAATACTTTTATTCTCCCCGAAAGTAATTCGATATGCGCACGATGCGCATGCCTTTGAACGTTTAGGGAAACGCTTTTATGGGAGTTATATTAAAGACACATCTGTTTTGTTGTTAGTGCATTTATTGACTGAACGGTGTTCGGGAATAACTAAGATCTACGAGAGGGCACCACTACAAACTTTTCTGATTTAATTGTATCTCAATAGAGACGAAGATGCAAATTGGAAACTGAATATGGTTGATCAAGGTGTTTACAGGACTTATGACCTGTCATTGGTTGGGTTAAGTGCACACTTTATGTAATTACAATATTCCCCATTCCACATTTGTTATGACCATGCCTGACAAATTTTTGGAAGTTGTATGTATGTTAAAGTCCAACGCCAGAATTCACATGTCAGTTTCAATGCGCCATCTAACTAAACTAACTAACTAACTAACCATCACGCCGTTTCCCCGAAAGGGTAGGCAGAAAGAATGGACTGTCACACTTTTACTGATGTGGCACTCCATCCTTCTCTTTTCGCCCCGCGGGAGACGCGGTGTGATGGGTTGCGAACCTCATCGCCACCAATAGGCATCTCCCACGCACACTTCTATCGTCCAACACCCACAAAATAAATCTAAAACAAATGCCATCTATGAAGATTTTAATGATATATGTTAATCTCTAAGATTAATCTATATACTCGTATAATCTACATACTAACGCCATCTATGGAGATTTATGTTTATTAAGCATTAAGCAGAACATCTTTTTTTTAACACAATGTGAAAGGCTACTCCGCTATTAGCGCATTGTTAGAAACCGCCTGGAGATGTCACTCCTATCTATATGCCAAACTTCAACCAGATATGTATTACAATATTTTTTTTTAATGTATACATATACTTGTATACGAATACTGGATTTCACCCATTGCGGGTTTTCAATTTTTATGATTTAATTGTATCTCAATAGAGACGAAGATGCAAATTGGAAACTTAATATGGTTGATCAAGGTGTTTACAGGACTTATGACCTGTCATTGGTTGGGTTAAGTGCACACTTTATGTAATTACAACATTCCCCATTCCACCTTTGTTATGACGATGTCTGACAAATTTTTGGAAGTTGTATACTCGTATATGTTAAAGTTGTTGTATATATGTTACAAACTTTTCTGATTATTTTGAATTATGTTCTGATTATTTTTAAATGAAAGAGTAGCGTAGAAAAATTAAGGAGAAAATTTTGGTGTTGTTAATTGCGCAAATTTTAACGTGTGTAAAATAAATAATTTTATATTTATATAACTTACAACTTGTCACTGATTACGATTGTATAGTGAATCAAACGTACAAGGGGTAGAAAATCTTTAATTCCGTGAATACTTCACGGGTTGCAACTAGAAGAATATTTTTTTTGGATGTCCACATGCGCGATGTGTCGAGAATTGGTTAACATATCCGGAAATGTAGTTAATGCATAATCGAATAATGTTTATGATAGCTGAAAATATTTCGGTGTCATTTAAAAACTATTATAGTAATAAAGTCACTCGATTAAATAGCCTATTAATATTTTTACCTTAACCTTTTATAGAATTGTGCTATAAAAATGTGAAAAGAGAAAATGATTGAATGTTAACCCTAAAATGCACTTTGTGATAATATAACACTTTATTATTTTTTAAATATAGATGGTTACATTTTCCTACAGTGTAAAAATTATTAAAATATTCTATAGATTTTTATACCACCGACCGTAATATGATTTCAATCTTAATTTTTACAAAAAAATATTATTTATTATATTTTAAAAAGTTTGTTACCACTGCTTTCATCATTTTGAGCTTACCGCTAAAAATCTATCTGTCAAAATTTTATCTGTGTATTGTGTAAATTTGTTTTTTGGTTTTCGGGACGCGTGATTTGCTTTATTTTATGTATTTAGTGTTTCAAAATGCATAAAAATAATATGAGTTTTGATACACTGAATCCAAAAACGCCGCTCAGCGCAAGATGGGCCCAAATGTCGAAACAGGAACAAATAATCGAAACGAAGAGGTTGGAAATTCTGGCCAAAATGGAGACCCAGAAGAAAGCCAAACAGAAACCATCTGAAGCGTGGGTGATTTCAATTAATGAAAATAAAGAGCGGCAATCAAATATATGTGTTTCTTATGATTAGCTTTACATTTCAGCAGCAAGTCGGAATCGTCTGCAATGAACAAGTTTTCTAATGACGGCAGCTTTCTGAATCAGTTTAAAAAGTTGGCTGATACAAAGCAAGGCAAGAAACCGGAGCCGGCGGCTATTCAACCCCCTGAAGAGGACCGGAAGCGAAGTGTAGATGAGGATAAGAGTCGGGGTCGCCGTGACGAAAGGCAAAGTTCCTTCGGGGCTAGACACAGCGACAACAGGGAGAGAAGCCGAAGCCCCACACGGGGGGGCGATCGGAGAAGAAATATCTACAAGTGGGATTCCAGAGACCGCCCAGACTCTAGGTTCTTAAATATTTATTAATATTCAAATATGCATAATAAAATCGTTTGGCTGAATTTTAAATTTAATATCTTATAATCAAATGATTTTACTGAAATCTCTTGATGGAAGTTCATTTTAAATAATTAAATAAAACAATGTTTTTTTAACTAATTCCACTTTTATCTTTATTTCGACAGCGACCGGTTTCCCGGGCTCGCTGGCACCGACAGACTGGTGACACTATTGCAGACCGAGTCCTTTAACATATAACTTTTATACCAATATTTAAATTCAGTAAATTTTACATAATTATTTTAAGATTATTTTTGTATTGAATCATGTTTACCACCCCTGATCTGTATGTGCATAAAGGACTCAGTTTGCAATATTGTCACCAGTCTGTCGATGCCAGCGAGCTTGGCGAAACCGGTCCCTGTCAAAATAAAGACAAAAGTGGAAGTAGTTAAAAAACATTGTTTTATTAAATTAATATTGATATCTTATATTTTATAAAATTTGATAAATTTCACAAAGGTGTTGATATTTCAGGGAAGGCAAAAATCGGCGCTGGGACTCTGGCGGACAGCACTCTCGGCCCTCCCCGTCCCCTCCTCCAGCCCGCGAGGAGCCGCTTTCCCGCCGCCCCCCCTGTCCTCCCCCACCACCTCCCTTCTACCCCATGCAGGGCAACCCTCCTCCTATTATGATGCCCCCCATGTTTCAAAACCAATTCCAACAAAATCCTAAGTTCCCCGGCTACAACTTCCCGCCGAGTAATGCGCTGATGCAACAAATGATAACGCCACCGCCTACAAATGATTTTCATATGAAAAACTTCAGCACCCCGCCACCCTTCAGGCAGATGCCTCCGCAAGGCCCCAATCAAAACCACATGAACAACCCCTTGAATATGCAACCCAAGTTTGAAGCCGGCAATACGTGCTCGTACCCACCTCCAATCAATCCCTCCAATATGCCGCCAGTCAACAACTTTAAACAGAGATCATGCGATTCTACCGCTCCTCCCAATGACAGCCTCCTGCCCGGTGTACATCCTCCACTTAGCATGCCGCCTGGATTTCCTCCGATGTTTTCAAATATCCGGCCACCTGTAGGTGTCCCAAAAATCAGTTCCAACATGGGAATGAATATGAATATGAGTCCCGTTCCTACGTTCATCCCGCCTCCCATGAGTGTCCCGCTGCACACCATTCCCGAGCCTAAACCTCTGGATGCCATTTCAATACCCCCTCCTAAACCTCTAGAAGCGATGAAGATTCCGCCTCCGGCTCCACTGGAGGCCGTAAAGATACCGCCTCCGAAGCCGATGAATCTTCGAACTATTCCTCCACCCTCGCCGATCTGCTTGACTCTAATACCAAAGCCGAAAGAATTGGACGTGTGCTCCATACCACCGCCTCCCGCTTCAACAGGTAAACATTCACGGCTCCCCCTGTTGTGACTGAAATGTACTTTGCACAATAAAAAAATAATGAATTGCTCTTTTTATAATAATTTATTATTAATACATATATTTTAATAAAATATATTTACGTAAATAAATAGGTTGAGCATATTTTGGTTTTGGAATGATAACCAGGTCAACATAATGTTGTCTAGGGGACAGAACACTTATTTCCTGATCCAGGGGACTTGAGTTCTAGCTTGGACATGACCCGATTCCTTCTTTATTATAAAAAAACATATATGTATTTAGTTAAAATCCACTGTTGTTCGTATCTTCGATTGGTTTCGGCAGCTCACTGCCATCTTCTGGTGAGATCTATCCCAGAAGATGGCAGCAAACTGTTGAAACCGGTTGAAGACACAAACATCAGTGGATTTTAACTAAATATACATCTTAAAAAGATTTAAAAAAAAATTCATTATTTGAAATAAAGTGATATTAGATTGGCCTGGTTATCATGGTCCGCGGGTTCCGGCGCTGTCCCGGTGTTGTGTGTGAGCCGATGCTGATGGGTATTGTGTAGTTCTCTCTGCAGATGAGCGTGGCAGGAGTTCCCTGGAGGCCGTTGCGTCCGAGGTTGCACGGGCGGGCGACGATTTGGAAGATTTGCTGAAGGCGCAATGCCAGCACGACCCATCCGTCTGGTAATAGCCCCTCCCAGGAGACACAGCCATTCACATTTCTTACTTTTTATTACATCTACTTAGTTATGCGCGTCGGAATCTCTTTGATGCCAAATTCTATAAACACTACACACTAACCCTTTAGCGCCCAGATGTATGTATTTCTTTTATTTTTAACTCATTTGTATAATCACAGCGGGTATTTTAAACTTTGAATAAACATGTTATGGGTTCGCCATTATAAATGTATATGTTATATACTGGGCGTTAACAGGTTAAGAACTAACAGGTTCAGTACTTTATCTTATGGAAATCACCTTTGAAATGTATATTCTGAGCTGATGCGAGATTCTACTTGCTAATCGTTTTTTCCAAAGAGCTTCCGACTGAGAATGGTATAATATGTTACAGGTACAAAAATGCTTCAGCGTCATGCCATTCACTTAAGCAGAATAACTTATTTCCTACAATACTCCGCGGTTTGCTTAATTCGCCGCTGGCTAAATTCAATCCGAATGTTTTAGGTTTTTACAGGATGAAACCAGCGCCGACTACAAGGGATATAGAGAACTGGTTTCAAAGTATAGGAGAGAGATATACAACTTGCATGAAATAGTCAAGAATGAGAGCAAGTACAACCCGGAGGATTGTTCCGATTTTTTCCCCTCCCCGAAGAAGTGCGTAGCACAAGAAGAAAAGTACGAGCCGGAATTTAGTTTGGATTATGAATCTAGCGACGAGGACTCCAAACCGACTATTAAAAATGAAGTGAAATCTGAAAACGAGAGTGCGGGGGATTTTTACAAGTTAAAAGCGAAAAATGCAATGTTCAGCAGCAAAGTTAAGTCTGAAGGAAGCGGGTCGGACTCGGACGGGCAAGATGAAGGGAAAATGGAGAAGATGAAGAGACGAGAGAGGAAGCGGAAGTCCAGGTGGGGAGATGGCCCGAGCGCGGTGGGGTTGCCAGGAGTAGCGACTGTCACCAATTTAGGGGGTAGGAACTATTTTAATTTTATTATTAGTGCTCGCATAATCCATTAAACGTCATAAAGTGACTTCCTTGTAACGGCACCAAAGATCTTGATAAGATAGAGGTTGTTTGTTTAGCTATCATGAGTTTGATCTTGTGCGTAGTGTAGATGCTTCTTTGTGTAATGAACTATAGTAATTTTTTTCATTAGAACTCTATTTTTTCCACATAATTCAAATTTATTTACCACATCAACTTTGCTGACAATAAATTATATTTCTTTTCTACACGTATATTAAGTATGGCTTGTGTAATGATTCTAAACATAGAATAACCATTGAAAGTAAACATATTTGACTGATGTATTGAAATATATCAAGTTCAGCTGGTTGGCCACTGTGTAGGCAGTTTAATATGACAAAGTACCAACAAGTAAAACACAATAGTATTGTATGTTATAATGGTAAATGAGGGATTACTCTTTGTCATTTATTGTCGTTGTTAGTTGGTTGTTAAGTTTGTTGTTTAAATTTATAATTAATATTTATCTTTTGGACACCTTAATATTTTTTAACATTATTTTTTTTTATTGGGTTGTATAAATTTAAATACTGAATGTGTGTATTCATTATAGAATATGTTGTTGAATCATTTTCTATATTTATTTTATTAATTGATTAATATGAGTGTGAAAAAATGTACATTTGGTAATGCTTTAGACAGGCGAAACATGTTTTTTCCCATAAAATATAATAAAACTTATAGATTACCAATATACGCCATTGTTACTTCACATGGACTAATCGGGTAAAATTAGAGAGCTCGAAACGGTATATGAACATCGATGTTCAAATTTTCGGCGAGTTTCTCCCTTGCTCTCTAAAGAGGAAGGGTGGTATTGAGGAAAGACAGGTCTATATCATTTAATAAGTAATGTTAGCGTCCTTGCCCGATGACAGCCCACCGTTACCGCACTCCTTTGGTACATCAGAATACTGCGACTCCAGCTCTATTATTCCTTGCACTACTCCAACTTCATCTCTTTCATTTCCAGACCACGACCTAAATTGTTACCATCTTCCTTATCAATAATGACCCTTTACCACCAAGTTATCCACCGTCATTCAGTCCTTTACCCCTCCCGCAATCAATGCGGATAAAAAAAAAATCCTCCCTGATAGCCTACTGCGTACTCCGCCAAACAAAATGGTCTCACGCAGGTTGCTATCTCCTACCACAACTCCATCCAGGCACTGCTCGTATTATCTTCCCCTCGGGAACAGACTTTTTTATAAATACAATCCCAACCCTAACTGGTCTTCCATTCCTTGACAATAATGTATGACTTTATCATTAACCTTAAATCCCCCCTCGCCCTCTTTCGGAGGGACACTCCGGGTCATACATTAAGCCTCATAAAATAACTACCAAATCACATTCCAACAATGTTTCCTACAGACGTAAGAGGAATAGCCATTAGAGCTGAACCTCTGTAAGCCAGAAGATCCAAGTCCAAGTCCTATTCATATTAATTATTGAATATGGGGTTTTACATCATTGTTCAAGAAACAATAAATAACTAAGAATAACTGTATTTGGAAAGATATATTTAAATGATCTTTGTAAAACAAATAAATGAAGGTAAAACTTGTACAGGGGCTGTTCAAGCGTCTCCGTTGCCCACCTCGGTGCCCCTGCTGCCTGTGCCTGGTGTGGCTGCAGTGATGGCAGGAGGGATGGGGATGGGGATGATGGGGAGGGAGAAGCCGCAGTTGAGCAAGATCACGCGGCAGGAGCCTGGCCTGCTGCAATATGCTCTGTCCAGTTACGGCTCTGTCAATCTGAGTGAGGAGGACTGGAAGAAGTGCGAGGAACACTACAAGATTAGTCTACTCTACCAGGTCAGCTTGACTTATCTTCAATTAAAACTAACTAACCATCACGCTGTCTCTCCGAAGGGATAGGCAGAAACAATGGACCACCACACTGTTCTTTATGGACATCTCACGTTTCCTCAATATTCATATCACCGTGTCATTCATACTCATCCATTTTTCCGACTCTTTACGTGGCGAATATTTAATATTTGATTAATTTAATCGTGCCACATTCTCAGTTTTCCTCTTTTTATTGTTCCGTTTACATTATTTACATATACTTTGTTTATAAAAAAAAAACTAGCTAACCATCACACCGTCTCCCCGGAGGGGTAGGCAGAAAGAATGGACTGCCACACTTTTCTTTCCTGACATATTTCTCTCGCTTCCTCAACATTCATACATCGTGTCATGCACGCGCGTCGATTTCTCTGACTCCTCACATGGCCGACATTCAATATTTGATTTATTTGATCGTGCCACGTTTTCCTCGGTCTTCCTCTATTTCTGGTTCCATTTACATCGTTAACATATAATTTTTTTACCATTCTTTCTTCATTCATTCTTTCCATATGTCCAAACCATCTTAATGATCCTTTCATTATTTTGTTCATAACACCATCATTCGCACCGCATTCACTTCTTATATTTTCATTCGACACTCTATCATACACAGAGTATCCACACATTCGTCTAAGAGATCTCATTTCTACTGCATTTATTCTACTTTCATCCTTCTTTTGCCAGTTCCATGCTTCGCTTCCATACATAAGGGTCGGTAAAAGAACACCATTGTGCACTGCCATTCTAGCTTTTTGGATAGGTTTTTGTTTGCGATGACAACTTTTATTATTTTATTATTATTATTATTTTGTTGAATCGCTCTTTACATCATAACAGCAGGAGCCAAATGGATGTAAAGGGTATTATAGCTATCAAAGTGATTCTCGTGACATGTGATAGGTAGCTAATTTATCGCCATTTTATTGTCACGTGAATTCTACACCATACCAAAGACAGTGTGACAATCACACTGCCATCGCCGGGAATCGAACCCGGAACCTTCGGGGTGGCAGTCAATGCACTTACCACCCGGCCACGAAGGTCGTCATCATTCTCTCTTCATCAATTCTTTCCATGTCTCCAAACCATCTTAATGACCCTTTCTTTATTTGGTTCATAATACTTTCATTTGCACTGCATTCACTTCTTATTTTGCATTTGACATCATACACAGATTTACCACTTCTATTTTCATCCTTCTCTTTGCTAATTCCATGTGTAACTTCCATACATAAGGGTCGGTACAAGAACACCATTGTGCACTGCATGATTTTTTGGTTAGGCTTTTGTTTATGATGACAACTTTAAGTGCACCATTCACTTTGTTGCCTTGATATCTTTATTTTCTATCCAAACTTGATTCAGCTTTAGTCAGCTGATGGGAACAATGTGTGATGAAGGATCAATGTGTGCTCAGGAGATGCTAAAGAAGCGGCGGGAGCTGGAGCAGCTGGCGGCCCGCGGGCACCACAAGTACGAGTACGACTCTGACGAGGAGGTGGAGGGGGGCACGTGGGAGCACCGGCTTCGCATGCAGGAGATGGAAGCCACCAGCCGCTGGGCCGGGGAGCTCACACGCGCCGCCTCCGGCAAACATCACATCGGGGACTTTCTGCCGCCAGATGAACTCAAGAGGTATACGAGTTGGACTGGCATCAACTAGGACATATCTAACCATAACGACATGACATAGCTCTGACTAGAACTATTCAGTTTCCCCCAATGTTGGCTATCACTGCTGCAAAAGCATCTCTGTCCTGCGCTACTTGGAACAGGTCCTCAACTCTCCTCGTTCCTGTCCAATCCCTTATATTCCGCAGCTAGGACTATCGCCTTCTGCTAACTCCTCGCTGTCCCTCTTAGGGATGGGCGAAATGAATCACTTAAGGGATCTGAGCTGAACGGTTCCGATCAGCAAAGTGAGCTGACTCTTTTTAATAATTTATGATTCACCATTTTGAGTCGTTCGTAAAAATGAATTTTTAAAACGAGATGAAAAAAAAGGTCGCCAACGATTTTGCAGAAAATCAGAGGGGACCTTTTTTTTTAACTCGTTTCAGAAATTCATTTTTAAGAAACGACTCAAAATGGTGAACCAAACTAACTAACTAACCATCACGCTGTTTCTCCGAAGGGGTAGGTAGAAAGAATGGACTGCCACACTTTTCTTTCCTGACCTATTTCTCTCGCTCCCTCAACATTCATACATCGTGTCATGCACGCGCGTCGATTCCTCTGACTCCTCACATGGCCGACATTCAATATTTGATTTATTTGATCGTGCCACGTTTTCCTCAGTCTTCCTCTATTTCTGGTTCCATTTACATCGTTAACATATAATTTTTTTACCATTCTTTCTTCATTCATTCTTTCCATATGTCCAAACCATCTTAATGATCCTTTCATTATTTTATTCATGACACCATCATTGTGAGCGGATCATCACCGCGAGCGGATCGTACATCCTCAGTCCCTCTATCTTGCCTGTGATTAATAGCAGAATGAGGTAGTATTTTTCTCGCCATAGCTCATGACCCAATATGAGACCTTTCTAAACTTCACATTGAACAATAGCTATCTATTTGCTCCGGCTCTCTACATTACGGAGTATACGGAGCATTCTGTGGTATATCCAATCTTAAACGCCTTCAACCTATTCATTATTTTCAGAGTCCAAGTTTTGCAGCCATATAGTAGAACTGACCATTCTTTGTCAGAGTTTCAGGTTTAGATTATCTTTGCAAAAGGAGGTTTTCATACAGCATGTGCAACTTCAATTCTGTATTTTATTTCAATATTCGGGTCAAGGGTTATAACAATTAATATCTATCTATTGGCTTTTGATGTTAATATAAATAAATGTATAATCGATGTCTTTCATATTCGTGAAAGTACGTTCAGAAGACAAATACTCTTAATTTTGGAGAGTATCTTGTATTCTTAATGTCGAACCATCTCTCATGCGTTCCTGGTATTATATATTTATTATGTTTTACCTATTCTCAATAGATGCCTTAAACTATAAAAAATGTTTGTAATGTCTTTTGAGAAAATAAACTGATTTGATTGATTTGATTGATTGATTGATTTGATCATTTTTTTCCAGATTCATGGATAAATATTCTGCAGTAAAAGGAGGCCAGGAGCCCGACCTCAGTGACTACAAGGAATACAAGCTGAAGGAAGATAATATTGGTAAATGTTTCATTGTTGATCTTTCATTTTGTTGACCGTTATGTGTGGAAGTGAAGGATGAAAGTAAAATAAATGCAGTAAAAATCAAATCATATAGACGAATGTGTCGTAAATCTGTATATGACGGAGTCAAATGCAAATATAAAAAGTGTACGCAGTGCGAATGAAAGGGTCATTAAGATTGCGTAGATTTTCACGGTCGGCAGCAATATGTTTTGTGTGATTTTGGGTAACAACGTGTGATTTCTCCTTCTCGACCGACGTTTTGGAGTAATCTTCAGGGTAATGTGGTGGTGGTGATGAAACATTGGTTTATCGTCTCCGAAACGTCGGTCGGGAAGGAGAAATCACACATTGTTACCTAAAATCATAAAAAACATATTGTCATTAAGATTGTTTTGACACATAAAAAGATTAAATGAAGAAATAATGATAAAGAAAGCATATATGTTAGCAATGTAAAAAGAACAAGATATAGCAGAAGACTTACGAAAGGGTGGCACGATCAAATCAATAAAATATAAAATGTCGGCCATGTGAGGAGTCAGAGAAAACGACGTGCGTGCATGATACAATGATATCAATGTTGAGGAACGAGAGAAATATGTCAGGAATGAACAGTGTGGCAGTCTCTGTCTAACCCTTCAGCAAGGGCGTGATGGTTAGTTAATGAAATTTTTCATTTAATGATTTTTCCTAAAATTGTGGAATCAATATTTGAATAATTGATTTTTTACAAATTGACGTTATTACAAATATTTAATGACTGAGAGTTCATTTTGGAAAAATACAAAGCAGTAGTCCGTTGTCCACAGATTAGGATATTCCCTTATTGGCAAGAATTACAAAATATATTATTTAATTACCCGTCAAGCAAAACACATTAAATGTATTAATTTAATCACACCAAAAATTTAAATTTAATATCATCCCAGATATATTTTTTATGGAAGAAGGTATTCCCAGAACTAATGTCGTTGTTTCAATAGGGAACTTTGGCTCCATATTTTTGTGTCCATTGACCAGTAAAGACGTGTATTGTAATTTTCTTTTTCTTTGAGCCTTTCTTTTAAACAAAAAAAAAATCTTCTACCTACAAACAATGGCAGAAACGTGTCCTTCGGAAACTCATTTAAGAACCTGTATGATATTTTTTTCTTTCATTAAAAAAAAACTGCGATATTCGTATCATAAGCCTGTTTGAAGTCAATGAATGACTGATATACTCGTACATGGACATCAAATTCCCAGCATTTTGCTAGGATCTGCCTTCCTTCTGAACCCAGCCTCTACTAGTGGTACTCTCCGATGATGTTTTCTGCAAAGTGTTCCATTCTGTTTTTAAGTATTGTTGTAAAGATTTTGCTTGATTTTTAGCATATAAACGACATTATTTCCAGGAATATCTAATACTTCAAAAAATATTGTTGGTGATTCTGTTTCTAATTTTATTGTGTTTTTAAATGAAATGCTTATTTCACTAATTGTTTCTTCCGCAGGATTTAAAATGCTTCAGAAGTTAGGGTGGACTGAAGGAGAAGGACTCGGTGCTGATGGTTCTGGAATTGTTAATCCAGTCAACAAGTTAGTTTCTAATTATGCCCCCTTTATTTGAATGTGGCCAGGTACCTTTTCAAATTATCTTAAGTTATATTTATACTGGCAACATTGAATTATAATAATATTGGGATCAACTCAAGCATTACTTGGAATCAAATTGAAAATCCTTCTATGCTGATATGTTTTTGTGCCTATTTTCAGATTTCTGCTTGTTTTAACAAGGAATTTTTTCATACTTTTGCATGAAACACTTAATTTATGGTGTGGTATTATTAAAAACAATTTAAAACACTTGTGATTTGTTTTTATACCACTTAATTTGTTTTTTGGAACCAACCGGGGCCAATATTTGATGACACTTGCATCTTCTTCTTAAAGTGCCCTGTCAGGTCCCCCTGACGTTGGCAATCACTCTGGTAAACTCTTCCCTATCCTGCGCTGTCCGGAATAGCTCCTCCACAGTTTCGATTCCCGTCCATTCCCTCACATTGCGCAGCCAAGAAATCCGCCTTCTCCCTGCCCCCCTGCGGCCCTCCGTTTTTCCCTTCAAAATCAGATGCAGCAGGCGATACTTCTCTCCTCGTAGAACGTGACCCAGATATGAAATCTTGCGGACTTTGATCAATGTCAGCAGCTCTCTATTTACTCCTGCACGATTCAGGACTTCTGTGTTCGTCATTCTGTCTGTCCATGGGATCCTGAACATTCTTCGGTGAAGCCACATTTCAAATGCCTCTAACCGGTTCATTGTATTTACTTTTAATGTCCATGTCTCACACCCATACAACAGAACAGACCACACATAACACTTTAACATCCTCTGTCTTAGTTTCAAGTTGACATTGTCATTGCAAAAGAGTGACTTCATTTTATTAAATGCTGTTCTTGCTGCTTCAATCCGACATTTCAACTCTACATCTGGGTCAAGGGTGTCTGTAAGCATGCTGCCGAGGTATCTGAACTTTTCCACCTTTTCAACATTGTAACTGTTCAGTTGTATCACCGAATCAGTATGATATGCATATATAATACAAATTCTTGAAGGATTGTGTAAGTAATTTCACTATGTTTCCAGAGGGGGTAACAGGGAGTCCAACCAGGGGCTGGGGATAGACCGCGGGGACAACTTGGAGGAGGGGGATGACGAGTTTGATGCCTACAGAAAGAGGATGATGCTCGCTTATAGATTTCGCCCCAACCCACTCGTAAGTGACACATTTAAACATATTGTCAGCTCTTATTCTTCAGCTTCATTCCATAGATTAGTTTTGGATTTTGGAAATTTATTAATTTACTTGGACATTCTATATGAGGGTATTAGTTGCAAACCTGGCAAACTCCATCATTAGATGTTTTGAGTAAATCGCAAAAAACTGATACGCTAATAAAATGCGCTTTTTTACGATATTTTTTTTTTTCATCTCAACCAGTTAGTATTTTAAAAGTAATCAGCCATGAAATAATCATCATTATGTTGATAATTAAAGTAAAATAATGAATTTCATTTTGGAGTTTGCCAGCTTTGCAACACTCAAGTGGAGGTTGCCATGTTTGCAACAAAATTCTTCAGAATGAAACCGAATTTGAAACTGAAAATCAATAAAAATTGTGTGCAAATGTATTATGAATAAGACCCTTTCATATCTCACTTTTGATTGTTGGTGGAGTTTGCCGGTTTGCAAATAATACCCTCATATTTGAACATTACATGTTATATATTTTCAATGTGGTATTAAATTTACAATAAAAGAAATACTAAAATTTTGGCAGGTTTTAAAAAATTATTTTTATTTTATTAAATGGCAAGAAGGATTCCAAAAGAACTATAGCTTCATATCGAATCATGCATTTTAAGAGTTTTATTTTAATTAATATAAATGAAAATGTCTGTCTTGACTCTTGAATGACTGTTTCGCCCTTCTAAGGCATCAATGCTTTAGAAGGGTGACACATGTCATTCTATCTAAAATGTAATAAAACTACTGGAAGACGGACGTTTTCATATATTAATTATTTAATATGGAATTTCTACATCATTGTTCAATAAAAAATAAATAGTTCTATTTCAATAGTTAATACAAAAGAAAACGTCAGTTTTCTAGATGTTTTATTATATTTTATGGGAATGATATGTTTCGCCCGTCTAAGGCATTATCAAATGCATTTGATAATGATAATAAAAGACATTTGATAATGCCTTAGAAGGGCGAAACATGTTATTCCCATAAAATATAATAAAATTTCTAGAAAACTGACGTTTTCATTCGTACATATTAATTATTTAATATCGACTTTTACATCATTGTTCAAAAAACAATAAATACATTTCAATAGTAACAGCCGAGTGGTAAGTGTAACTGCCACCCCGAAGGTCCTGGGATCGATTTTCAGCGATGGCAGTGTGATTGCCACATTGTCTTTGGTCTGGTGCAGAATTCACGTGATAATAAAATAGCGATAGAAGCTACTTATCACATGTCACGAGAATCAAAAAGATAGCTATACCCTTTACATCAATTTGGCTCGGGCTGTAATGATGTAAACATATAATAAGAATGCAAGTTTCAATATATCTGATCTGATGAAATTGGTTTTGATTTCAGAATAATCCCAGGAGGCCCTATTATTGAATGTGCCGGTACCTACAAAATCCCACGGATCGTGAATATTTGATAGTTTTCTTATTGGCGTAAAATATATTTTTCAAATGGAGACGGCAATATTAGACATACTTCAGAATAGTATAAGCGCTTGCGTCTGTTTGTATTTGGTTATTATTTTCCCACGTGATATTTTGATGTTTAGCAGTATAAACTTTACGGTCTGTACGCTCGTACTCGACTGTAAAGAGAGAGTCCTTTTGGATAAGTGAAATGAGGTTGATGAATGTCCATCCTTTCCTATTTTCTGTAGTGTATGTGGTTCCAGTGATTAAAAATATAAAAGTGTTATTCACTTTATTTTAAATTGAAAAAGAGAGTACATACTCCTATTACATATAGTGACATAAAGCAATAAAAATGTACAAATCTATTGTGGCTTTTAGCATTAAACAAGTTTACCCAATTACATGCTCTTTTATTTAGACATTATTTTATTAAAAGTATTAATAATCTGCAAGGTCGAAGATGTGGTCAGATTGGGACGTCAAAGACGGCGATACTGGCATCAACCCGTAGAAAGAATGAGCTGAAATAGGATACCATACATAGCTCTCCATGGAACGCCAAACGGACAACGCTGACCAGGAAGACCCCCGAAACGGTGGAGAGAAAGCTGGAGTAAATAGCATCTCAAGAGGACCCTGAAATAACAGACTCCTGAGTCTATCAAAAGTGAAGAAGAAGAAGAAGAAGAATTAATAATGGCTAAGGTAAGGTTGATTATATTGAAAAAAGATACTTTAGATTTTTAAAAAAAATTTGATTTTGAATTATCCCAACTCAAGAATTGTTATTGTAGGTACTTGGTGTTTTTAATAAAAATGATGTGTAGGTAGGTACTGAATTTTTTGCAAGTAAGAAATTTGTTCTCTTTTTAAATTACCACCTATACTTTAGTTTGTTTGTGGTCCTATAATGAATTTTTAAATATTGTCTCCTTCCACTCCCTGTAATCTTCTTCTTAAAGTGCCCTGTCAGGTCCCCCCGACGTTGGCGATCACTCTGGTAAACTCTTCCCTATCCTGCGCTGTCCGGAATAGCTCCTCCACAGTTTCGATTCCCGTCCATTCCCTCACATTGCGCAGCCAAGAGATCCGCCTTCTCCCTGCCCCCCTGCGGCCCTCCACTTTTCCCTTCAAAATCAGATGCAGCAGGCGATATTTCTCTCCTCGCAGAACGTGACCCGGATATGCAATCTTGCGGACTTGGATTAATGTCAGCAGCTCTCTATTTACTCCTGCACGATTCAGGACTTCTGTGTTCGTCACTCTGTCTGTCCATGGGATCCTGAACATTCTTCGGTGAAGCCACATTTCAAATGCCTCTAACCGGTTCATTGTATTTACTTTTAATGTCCATGTCTCACACCCATATAACAGAACAGACCACACATAACACTTTAACATCCTCTGTCTTAGTTTTAAGTTGACATTGTCATTGCAAAAGAGTGACTTCATTTTGTTAAATGCTGTTCTTGCTGCTTCAATCCGACATTTCAACTCTACATCTGGGTCAAGGGTGTCTGTAAGCATGCTGCCGAGGTAACTGTTCTCCGGAATTATTAACCATATTCAGTAGGTCCTGAAGATCATCAATACTGTCAGCTAGTAATACAGTATCATCTGCGTAACGAATGTTGTTAATTACAACTCCATTTATCTTCACACCTTTCTCGGTAGTACTTAGGGCTTGTTTAAAGACATAATCGGAGTAGAGATTAAACAATAAGGGGGACAGAATATATCCCTGTGGCACACCTCGCTGAATGGTGATTGCGTTAGATCTCTCACTCCCATGTCTTATCTCGGCTGCTTGAAACCAGTAAAGATTTTTGATGAAATTCTGGTCCTTCGTATCAATGTTGCATAAGTGCACTCCCTGCAATAAGTGTTTTTTTTTTAAATCAATTTATAACCATTCTTTGATATAAACACATTAATAGTATGATATAGCAATTTCTTTTTTAAACAGTTTTTGATAAAATTACAATTATAAACTGTTTCTTCTTCTAAACTTTTTTACTGTAGCATCACAGCAAAGTAAATACATTTAAGGTTGTTGTTAAAGTTTACAGTTCCATGATGACATTCTGTCTTTAATCAGAAATCTCCCAAAAAAGCTGCAAACAGATATATATTTGCTTATCGAGATAACAAGACAATCTGTGGCAACGAGTAAATCCTCCAGTCATCTAAGCATACTTTACAAGGTAAGTCTATGTACTCGTACATGTTTTACCTCAAGCAACTAAATACATTAAAACTTTTATTGAGGGAAGGATCATTGAAAGAGTTGATGCGTATATATATCTGGGACATATGGTCAAGCTTTGTGGAGACAACCAAGAAGCCGAGATCGAACATAGGTGGGGTCTTGCATGGGCTGCTTTCGGTAAACTGTCCTTAAGTCCAAAAGATTCGCGAACCACCTGAAAAAAAAAAAATTTCACTTGTGCATCATCCCAGTACTGATATACGGACTGGAAACAGTTAAGAGAACACAAGAAGAACAATATAGAAACTCCAAGTGACCCAGTGGGCAATGGAGATGAGGATGTTAAACATCAGTCTGCGAGATCAGAGAAAGGACTAAAGTTGCGGACGTTGCGTGCAAAATAACCTCGTTGAAGTGGAATTGGGCCGGCGTAGCGAGGACAATGAATGATCAGTGAACAAGACGCACCCTGGAGTGGTGACCGAGAACCGGCTATAGAAATCCTAGCAGACCACAAGCCAGATGGTCTGATGACATCAAGATAGTGGCAGGAGGTCAATGGCACAGAGCGGCGAGAGATAGAGAGTTGTGGAAGTCAAGAAGGGAAGCCTATATTCAGCACTGGACGACTAAAGGCATGATGATGAAACTATTCTTATAATTATGCAGTATTCACGGAATTATTATTAGTATTATTAGAGTTCTGCTTTACAATTTTCTAGTGAACCGGGTACTAATTCTTAGGATTTTTTTAATATATCCTTTGGTTGCCGAAATCCGATATATCAGCTTTCACTACACTAGCGAGAAGCGCCGAATCCGGCAGATCGAAGCCATGGTTTATAAATGAATCATAATACGTTTTAGGCAGAGTGTGATGGAATGAGTCAGTGCTAAATTTGTATATATTTTGAATAAAAAAGCATATTTGTAATTAAAAGATTTCATTAAATGTAAAAGAAAAGTGATGTTTTTGTAGTTAATGGGTATGGCGTAAAAAAGAACAGTGTAAATCCAGCCACTAAGGGTCTCGTGTAGTGTCTGGATTTGGTTGGATAATTTTTTTGCGCGCCGAGATAAAGCTAAATGGGGCGTAAGAATGGTGGGTGGTGGGTGTGCACTTTTTTACAGCGTGCGTACGAAGTAAATTTTGGTGTCACTCTCGGCCTAGAAATATATGAACACATGCTAGTTGCAGGAGTTTATGTTAAAGTTACTGACAAAATATGAAATAGATTTGTTTTAATTTAGATAAATTAAAAAGAATTTTTACAGACTGTTTATAAATTATATAATACATTTTATTATTGAATCCTTCTTCTTCTTCCTCTTAGTTTAGGTCGTATGACCTGTTTGTGACGGTGGGCTGTCCTGGGATGATGACGTCCAGCCATCTCTCCATCTCTTCGGCAGCCTTCCTGGTAATATCTTGCTGCTTGGGTTTTCATCTTTAACAATTTTTGCAATTCTTGTATTTTCCATGCGGTCCACGTGGTCTCTCCAAAAGCGCCTTCTGCTTCTTCCCCATCTCACTGTGTCCTCAACACCACAGACAGACCTTATTGTTTTATTTCTGATCCGATCTCTGAGGGTTTTGCCTGCGATGGAGCGTCGGGTTCGCATTTCTGCTACTTGAAGGTTCTTAGTTCTATTGGTATCGGCTCTGACCTCTATTCCTATTATTGAATTACTTTCTAAATTATACTTACTTCTCTATCATTGAATTACTTTCTAAAATCGCGGCTATTTTGGCATATTTATCCTAAAATTGCCGGCAACCAAATGGTTAAGTGGTTTTAAGTTGTTGTTGGCAAATTTACTAAGAAGCAAATCTAATTATAATGTTAGGAATTACAACTCGGCACAACAGGCTCCACCCTCATCGTGTGGATAACTTCATTTGCAGTAAAAAAAAAATTATCACGAACTATCTTCCTCTTCTTCTTCTTCGATGGCCCTACAGCCCATATCGAGCCTTAGCCTCCAGTATTCTTCACCTCCAACTTCTCCTGTCCTCCGTTTCGACCCCCCAATCTGACACTCGTAACAATTTCGCCCCATCTCTCCCAACTTCATCCTCCCATCGCAGCTTTGGTCTTCTACCACCTGGGTGCCACTCCAGCAATCTTTTTGGGGTTCGCGATGACGGCATCCTCTGCACGTGACCGGTCTATCTCAGTCTGTTCAGTCTGACCTGTGTGGAGAGACTGGGAGCTTTGTAAATATAGTACAGCTCGTCATTATGCCACACTCTCCAGCCTTCACCGTCATTCACAGGTCCCAGAATTCTGCGCAGCACCCTTCTCTCAAAAGTATCCAGTCGCTCTGCGTGTTTCGCTGTCATTGTCCACGCCTCACACCCATAGGTCACTACTGTTCAGATGACCTTACAAACTACCTTAGATATAATAATGTCTTAGAAAGGCGAAACAAATCATTTCCATAAACTATAATAAAACTTCTAGAAAACAGGTGTTTTCATTTTGCAATAAAGTGTTGGGAAAATAAAATATTTTTCAAAAGTTTCTCAAACCTCAAAAGTCCACAGCACAAGGTGAAAGGGAAAAACTTTTTTTCCTGTAATTAAGCAGCAATTATTTCTGAGATGGCAGTGCCAACGAACAAAATAGACCACAAGTAGATGTAATTTAATATAGTCATGTGAACAAACACTGGTCTTAGTTTTGGAATCTGTTTCTTTATTAAGTTGTCGTTTGGGGCTTGCGGGTTATTTGTCTTCAGAACCCGAGATCATTAATGGAGCTGTCTCTTCCATAGGTGTCGGGTGGATAAGGATTACCGAGGATCTAGTCACCGCAGTGGATAGGACACGAAGAAGAAACAAACACTACATATCACTTAACGAATTTACTATTGAAACCAATAAGATATAAGAACTAGAGATTGAGGAACAGTTTTTTTATGAACTTATTTTGTTTTACGATGGACAATCCTCACTTCGCAAGGACTATAAACTAATAAATACTCGCTTGTAACCAAATAAGCTGGGCAGCTTTCGGAAACATGAGTTACATCCATAAAAACCAGAAAATACTGATCAACCTGAAACGAAAAGTCTATGTAGCCTGTGTTCTGCCAGTTGGTACTTATGGTCTTGAAACTGTTACATTGTCCAAACAAAGTGCCGAGAAACTACGAGTGACCCAAAAAGCTATGTTAGGAATAAGCTTAAGAGACAGAGTCAGAAATGATACGGTGAGAAAAAAAACAAAGGTCACTGACATCATCCACCGAGTGGCGACTCTAAAATGGCAATGGCCAAGTCATGTAGCCAGAAGCTCAGATGAAAAGTGGACAAGAAGACCGCTGACTTAGAGACCGTGGACGACAAAGAGAAGTGCAGGGCGACCGCAAGTACGGTGGAAGGATGATCTGAACAGACACGTCGGAATAACCTGGATGCAGTCTGCACAGGACAGAGTGACATGGAAACGAATGGAGGAGGCCTTTGTCCGGGAGTGGACGGGAATAGGCTGAGGAAGAAGAAGAAAAAAATTTCACATAAACATATATTTTTTTCAATATGCAGTTTATAATCTTGTTCCTTTCATATCCGAGGTTGATCAATATCATGACTATTTTTACTTTGTAGAGGCTCTACTCAGGGGAGTTGCGCCATAACATTCTCCAGGGCTTTCTAGGCAGAATTTTCTTCTTCTCCCGCCACTTTATTTTCCTTCAATTTTACAGTTGCAGAGCACTTTGTATTCATCATTTCTCATAATGTGCCCGAAGTATTCCAGATTCCTGCGCTTTAAGGTCATGATCATTTATTTTTATTTTAATATTTCATTTATTTTAATTCTTGGTTCTGATTTTGAAAATTTGGTTTGGTTCATATGGTGCTCCCGTCAATTTGGAGATATTTCGTGTATATGTGAATTGTTTTGGTCAATTTGATTATTGCTGCTCTTTATGATAGTTATTTGTGACAAAAAATACGTTTTTACTGTTTTGGTGTTAAAACTATATAAGTTTTTTCGTTTATAAAAAGAATTTTGACAGGTGTAAAAATAAATTTTTCATTTGTTCCAATGACAATTTGAATAAATTCTTCAATAATATTTTAAAGTTCTTGCTGGTGTTGGATTGTTTTAAGTGCCTAATTACAGTAAATTAAAAAAAACAGTGGATAACGTGGAATAAAAATTAAATAAACACAAATGTCCGGATCGTCCAGCTGACGACAAGTGCACCATCTAAAATAACATTATGTGTTAAATTATTTTTCTTTGTTATTTTATTTTATATCATTGTATTTAAGATAATTTGTTTTAGATTTATTATGTAGACGTTGAACGATCGAAGTGTGCGCGGGAGATGCCTTTTGGTGGCGATGAGGTTCGCAACCCATCACACCGCGTCTCTCGCGATGGCGAAAAGAGAAGGATGGAGTGCCGCATCGATTAAAGTGTGGCAGTCCATTCTTTCTGCTTACCCTTTCGGGGAGACGGCGTGATGGTTAGTTAGTTAGTTAATAAAATAATAATACACTTTTAGTATTTATATTTAAACCCACTTTATTTGGTAATACCAACCGGTTTCGCTCCTGCCAGAGCTTCGTCAGGGTGAGAGAGTAAACAGTTTACTCTGAACGAAGCTCTGGCAGGAGCGAAACCGGTTGGTGTTACCAAATAACGTGGTTTAGATACAAATACTAAAAGTGTATTATTATTTTATTCAATAATGTCACACTTCATACGAAAGTTTATCTTTCTTTCTTCATTCATTGTAGTATGTACTTTCTTTTTCGTGACTCTTTCTGTCCATATGTATGTAATCAGTTTATTTACTTTACTTGTCAAATATAAATAAATCTTAATTTAGATCTGAGAACAATATGTATTCTTTTTGTAATTAATACGAATGAAAACGTCGGTTTTCCAGAAGTTTTATTATATTTTATGGGAATGACATGTTCCACATTTGAAAATGCCTTAGAAGGACGAAATATATCATTCCCATAAAATATAATAAAACTTCTAGAAAACTGACGTTTTCATTCGTATTAATTATTTAAAATGGAGTTTTACATCATTGTTCAAGAAACAATAAATATACTGTTTTGTGTTTAATAAAAGGAATAAAAATGTTTTCTGATAAGAGAAAAGGCACCCCAGGTACAGCATCAAATGACACCCAATCTAATCATATCACAAACAATGCCTTCTATTCTATCTGTAAAGTCATTCACAGAATCCTGATTAGTAAATTTAAAATCGATTTCGTAGTTGGAATCGTGTTTCTTTATCATTTCTTCTATATTAATCACCTCTTCCTCGCCTCTCATCTGTAAAATGAGAGAAATCATTGAATATGTGAATCCATACGGTAGAATGTCTTGAAGCTGTTTTTCGAAGATGTGTCTCGGGTAGCATTGGTTTATATCGCAGTCCAGTTTGGCCAGGGATGTGGTGAGGGTCTGGTAATAGAGGTCCAGTAGCCCTTCGTAATGGTCCTTCCTCAAGCTGTCGTCAGTTGCAGAGAAGATGAGATGGGAGATGTCCACAATGGGGGAGCAGTTCTTTACCATCTGCCAGTCTACGAGCCGCAGGTCGGTCGGCATTCCATCCTAAACAAGCCAAATATAATTTTAATCTCATCTGCTAGAAAATATAACTGTTAGTGAAATATCTGACAAAAAATTCATTTCATAAAATTCTAGATTCATCGGTAAGTTATCAATCTACTTTAAAAAAAATTCTATTGTTAAATAATTAGAAAATATAAAGTAGAATCATCGATAGTAGGCATTGGCAGTGGCGGTACTTCCATAGAAGCCCAGAAGCCCAGCTTGCGTAAGAAATTTTGAATCAAAACCCCAAAATCTAAGTAATCATGCCCCCGCATAAACCAACAACCCACCAAATTACCTTCCAACAATGTTCCCATCAGATGTAAGAGGAATAGTCACAAGAGCTGAACCTCTGTAAGCCAGAAGAGTTTTTGATTCAAAATTTCTTACGCAAGCCTGGCTTCTGGGCTTCTATGGGAGTACCGCCACTGGGCATTGGATATTATTATTTAATACACATTAAACATACCGTATATTTAAAGAGGATATTGTTTTGCCAAAAATCACCATGACAGAACACGTTATACGGGTAGCAGGTTTCCGGCTTCGTACAGCGGCATGAGATGTCGTACTGCTTCTCCGCATAGACTTCCAACCTTTTCCTGTATTCCGGGTTCCTCACGTAAATCAGTGAGGTCTTAACTGTTGTGTCCACAAATAACTTATGGCTTTCGACACTGAAGAAATCCTTCGCAACATCTGCCGCCAGTTCATTATATAATTCAGGTTTATATTTTCTCAGCGCAAATGATAAACTGTGATAATATGCAATATTTCTGATTGCAAGATTCATGTGATCATAGTCAAGGGGCTTTTTTCTTACACACAGTTTGTATCCGGCGACAGTCAAATCTTCCATCACAACATACTCATTAGGTTCTGTGCGCCCCGTTTTATAACATTTGATAAAGTTGAATTTCTCTTCTTCCGGTAAATTATAGTCATTTTGTAATTTTTCAAGTGCCGATAGCATAGTTTCATAACTGTATATTTCACGTTGGTAGTACTGGGCGACGGGGATTCTTCCTCTTATGATTTCCGATTTAGGAGACAACTTGAATATGATGTTTTGTGTAACATCTTTGTCCTTGGTCTTCCCGGATATTTCTATTCTCAGAAGTGACCCCATGTAGTTATCTCCAGTCCCCAGGCCTGATAAAACACTAAATCCATGCTCAGCGATATTCAGATCTTTAGCTACTTGTTCCACAATTTCCGAAATCTCTGTATCCATCATATCTATAGTTTATTTTATAATATGATCACAGAGAACCGGTAGACTCGAGCACAAAAATGAAACTGAAATACACTTCCAAGCAAAACAAGTTTTATGACTTTCAAGGTAAACAATTATTCCACTCGGTTATTTAAACAATCTTGTGTGTGTACTTATCAAAGCAAATAATGTATGTTATGTATTATGTACAATGTTAAATTAACATATTCAACTATGTTTAGGGATACACGGTATTGGGAGTTATATTAAAGACACGTCTGTTCTGTAGCTAGTGGATAAATTGACTGAATGGTGTTCGGGAATAACTAAGGTCTACCGAGAGGGCACCATTACATATGTAATACATTTGTGTACTTGTGAACTACCAATTAGTTCTAATAGATGAAATGACACCACCTCGGAGTGCCGCCATCTGAAATATACCAGTCATGTGGTGGGTATCAAATTAGAGACATTGATAGCTCTTCAATTTTGTTAATTAAATATCATCTTGAAGACAAAATAATAAGTCTGTCTAATTGTAAGTACAAGTTATTTACCTCTAGATAAACATGTAAACACAGACAGTGTTAGCTAGCATCTTAAGTTTGTCAAAGACAATTATATCTTTAATGATATTAATTATCTAGATCATAGTTTCCCAATATTTTTATTTGTACCACCCTCTTCAAAAATGAAATACTCACATCCTTCTTTTCAGAAGAAAAACACCAAAAACTAACTGACTAACTAACCATCACGCCATTTCTCCGGAGGGGTAGGCAGAGAGGATGGATCGCCACAATGCTCTGTCCTGGCATACCTCTCGGGCTTCCTCTACATTCGTACATCGTACCATGCACGCGCGTCGATTATTCCGACTGTGACTGCCTTTTAGTAATTGATTAATTTGGTCATGCCATGTTTTCCTCGGTCGTCCTCGGCTTCTTTTTCCACTCACGCTGCTCGTGTACAACTTTTTAACCATTCTACTCTCATCCATTCGTTCCATATGTCCAAACCATCTCAGGGATCCTTTTTTAATTTTATCCATGATGCAGTCATCTGCCTTACATTTCTTTCTTATTTCATCTTTAATGATTCCTGCACATTCTTCTTAATGATCTCATTTCTACGGTGTTTATCCTGCTTTCATCCTTATTTTGCCAGCTCCAAGCTTCACTTCCATACATGAGGGTTGGCACTAGAACTCCATTGTGTACTGCCATCTTTGCTTCTGCAGATATATTTCTATTTGCAGTAATGACTTTGAGTGCGCCATTTATTTTATTCCCAGCACCAACTCCCATTTTTTAAATCAATAATGTATCCTGTACTTTTCTTTGTTTTTTTGTAACAGCTCACTCTTTCTAACGGTGATAGCATGACTCCCCTCAAGTGATTAATAGCACCATAATATAATATTTATTATCTATGAGTATTTTTTCAGAATAGAAAGAGATGGTTATTTTATTTATATTTTTAAATAGGGTGGTACACCAAAAAAGGTTGGGAAACTATGATCTAGATAATAAATATCATGGAATATCATTATTGTATGAGGTGAGACATTTCCTAATGTTAGTTTAGTTTCAGTTTAGTTTAGTTTATTTCATTTCATCAATAGACATTACAAAATTAATTTTTAAGGCATCTATTGAGAACAGGTAAAATAATATATTGGTAAAATAATAATATACTACCAGAAACGCATGAGAGATGGTTGAACATTAGGAAGACAGGATACCCTCCAGAATTAAGAGTATTTGCCTTCTGAACGTACTTTCACTGATATGAAAGACGTCGATTTCCGAGGAGACCGCGTTCAGCAGATTGATTGCTCTTCCCACCGGTGTCACCAGAGCCAGGTTGGTTCTAGCGGCGGATAGGTAAAACAATCTATGCTGGCGCTGTCGGAGATATCTGTCGGGAACAAAAAGACCTACACCCTCCAGCACGGCTGAGTTTTCAAAATATCCCCTAATAAGCCTAAAGAAATGGGTTATGAGAAACCCGTCTCTTCGAAGCTGCAGAGAATTAGACCCCAACATTCCCAAAAGAAACGCTGTGGGATAGAGCCATGGATAGCTACCATACTCCTTCATGTAGAGATACCTCAGAAATTTTTTCTGAACCCTCTCCAGCATAAGGGAATATCTCGCCTCGTGCGGACTCCATATCACAGAACCACTTTCGAGTCTGCTCCGAACCAATGAATTGTATAGTACTCTGAGCACATTGGGATCTCTGAAAACCCTTCCGGTCCGAATAATGAAGCCCAACATCTTCAGCGCAATGCCACAAATTCTCTCAACATGAGCATGAAAGGTTAATCTACTCTCATAGATGACCCCGAGATCTCTCATAGTGGATACATGTGCCAACTGCTGGTTATTCATCGTGTATCTATGATATATAGTTCTCCGTGCTCTCGTAAAAGATAACATTACGCACTTAGAGACATTGAATTTCATATGATTACTGTGACTCCAGGTAACAATATTATTAATATCCGACTGAAGGCGTAGACAGTCGTCAGGATTATTTATGTCTAGGAATAATTTCAGGTCATCGGCAAATAAAAGAAATCGCGAGAAGTTTATTACCTTCGCAATATCGTTTATGAATATAGTGAAGAGGAGTGGGCCAAGGTTCGAACCCTGTGGCACCCCTGAATAAACAAAAAAAGGTTCCGATTGAAAAATTGTTTCCTCCCCTCAAGGTAACTAGTGAAAAGCATAATAAGTTGAGAAGAGAAACCAATTTGAGATAGCTTTGCTATAAGAATGTCATGGTTCACAGTATCAAATGCCTTTGAGAAGTCATTATATGAACAGTCAACTTGGTGACCATTGTCCAAGGCCCTTGTTATGTATTCTGTGAAGACCATGAGATTTGTTTCAGTAGAGCGCCCCTTCCTGAACCCATGTTGTTCTGTTATAATATATGGGTCAACTCTGGGAAATATCAATTTATGTAGAATAGATTCGAATAGCTTGGCTGGAGCCGACAGTATTGCTACAGGTCTGTAGTTTTCGACTGACTCTTTTGTTCCGCTCTTGAAGATAGGACTGATCCTAGAAACTTTCCAGAGATCAGGAAAAGTATTTGTACTTAACGATAGGTTAAATAAAAAGTACAGCGGATATATTAAGAGCTCAGAGCAGCCTTTGAAGAAGAAGATGGGAAGAAAATCCGGACCAACCGAGTGCGAATTCTTCATTGCTTTGATGGATGATTTAATATCATTTGTGTCTATGTTAGATATGTCAAAGCTATGAGCGCACTTACTGGTATTCGAACCGGTCGCTGAATTTAAATTAAGCCGCGAGGGGATATTGCTATAGACAGATTGAAAGTGCTTAGCGAATGCGTTCGCTATGTTTGCGCCCTCAACCTCTCTATCCCCATGCATCATGGTATTTAGGATGCCACCGTCTTTACGTAGGCTTTTTATGTAGTTCCAGAAAGTCCCGGGGTAATTCATAAGATCGCCCTCAATGGTGCTTACATATGCTCGAAAGGCTGACCGAACATTCCGTCTCACCACCGAGCGGTGCTTACTGAAAAGTTCATACTCATCCCGAGAGCCAGTGGCCTTCCACTTCACATGATGTGCATGTTTGATCTTAATTTCCACGATGATTTCCCTAGAAAACCACCTCGGATATCTCCGTCCACCATTGCTCACGCGTTTTCTGGGAAAGCACATATCAAATAAACTGTAAATCACACTATAAAAATATTGTAAGGCATCATTTACGGAGGACAAGTTGTACAGGTCACTCCAGTCAAGTTGAGTCATCAGCTGGTATAGCTTCAGAAAATCACCCCGACTGAAGTTCCATCCCCTGAAGATTTCATCATGCCGCGGTACTCTGGTTATATTAGGATTATTTTTACCAGAGCACTCAAACTCCAATGCGGGATGATAATTATCCTCAGGTACTAATGGAGACACTGATCTAGAAACTTGCAATTTGATATTGCTCAAAATCAAGTCCAAGGTTCTGAAATCAGAATTCAAAATGCCATTGTGCTGCGCAAGCCCAAAGACCGCGCATAGGTACTCCAAGTCTTGCTGGACATTGTCGATCCCATGAGCGGAGTGTAGGTTAAAGTCGCCCATCACGATGACATTTTTACCTCCGACCAGATTGAAATTTGTATGCATCGCATCAAAGAAATGTTTATAGACTACCCAATTAGACCCCGGAGGAATGTATGTTACACAAATAAAAATTATATTTCTAAGTCCAGTCAGTTTTACCCAAAGGTCCTCGTTGATTGATTCAAGATTTGAGACACGCTCAGCCCTCAGCGCATCCCTCCTCTCAATCGCCAATAAGCAACCGCCACCGCGAGTGCGGCTGCCACTGTTTTCCCGATCTCTACGAAACACATAGTAGTTCTCTGTATCAAAAAGCTCCGAGGAGAGGACGCTCGAATTCAGCCAAGTCTCGGTGAGAGCGATTACGTTAGCATCACTCACCGAAACATTGGAGAAAAATTTCGCGCATTTCGTTCTCAATCCACGAACATTCTGATACAGGAAGGATACGTGATTTGGCGAACCGAGTCAGCTGGCTCTCGGAAGTCGCGGAGCCAAAACAGCGGTCTGCCACTCCTTGATGAAGGAACGGCGAGGCCAGTGCTTAGGCTCTAGAACCTCCAAGATAACCGAACTCGGTATTCCGACTTTAAACGATGCATAGGAACTTCCTTCCTTGGGCTTAATCTTATGCACCGTATATGATGCCTCACACAAACTGTTCAGATATGCGGACATTTCATCAGCCGAGGTTTCGGGGTGGAAGGGAAGAAAATGATAGTATTTAAGCCTACAGGTAGAGGAAGAGGATGGGAAGGGGGGGGAATTGTCAACCCTCCGAGAACCTCGGACTGTGGCAGGCCGTCTCCTTGACACGACACTCCACGGGCCACCATCACCGGCCGCCTGCCCATCGACGACCAGCGGCGCAGAGGTTGTCCCCACAGCGACATTTAATGGCTTAAGGGGTACTGACGGAGCGAGCTCTTTCCGGGAATCACGGACGTCGGTTGTCGCGTTCGCAGATTTTTTCGCAACTGACACTCCGGATATAGGGCGTTTCCCTTTAATCGCAGCATTCCCCTGAGCCACCCGTGATGCCTGTGCAGCATACGTAGTATTAGAGAGGCTTTAGAAAAAAATCTGAGGTGTGTTTACATGAGAGAGTATGGTAGTTATGCATGGCTCTATCCCACGGCATTTCTTGTGGGAATATTGGGTACCAATTTTCTGTAGCTTCGAAGAGATGGGTTTCTCATAACCCATTGCTTAAGATTCTTCTTCTTTTTTTTGTCCTGTCACACCTCCGTGGTGCATAGGGCCTCAAGGAACCTTCTCCACCCGACTCTATCCCCATGCCTGCTGCCTTAACCTCGTCCTGCAGGGCTCTTCTCCAGGTGGCTCTAGGTCTGCCTCGCTTTCTCTTTCCCCCAATAGGGGACCAGTCTAGTGCGCCCTGAGCGATGCAGGCTGGGTTCCGTCTCAGAGTGTGACCGATCCACTGCCATTTGCGTCTAGCGACTTGTTCTCTAATTGGCCTTTCGCCTGCCATGGTCCAGAGAACGGCATTTGACACTCATTGGGGCCAATAGATTTTGAATATTGCTTAAGATTAATCAGGGGATATTTTGAAAACTCAGCCGTGTTGGAGAGTGTTCCAGACAGATATCTCTAACAGTGCCAACATAGATTGGTCAATCTGCCAGTCGCCAGAACCAACTTGACGGTGGGAAGAGGAATCAGTCTGCAGAACATGATCACCTCGGAGATTGACTTCTTTCATATAAGTAAAAGTACATTCAGATGACAAATACTCTTGACTTTATATGGTATCGTGTCTTCTTAATTTCGAACCATCTCTGTTTCATGTATAGTTTGAGACATCTATGTGAGAACAAGTAAAATAATTGTCCTCACATTGATGCCTCAAACTATAAATGTCTTTTGAGAATATAAATTGATTTATTATTTAGAAAATGTGTACAGATTTTTAAAACAACTTCATTAATAAATATTCTTATTATAATTTTATTGGATCGCTCTTTACATCATTAGGTACAGCGTGAGACCAAATCAATGTAAAGGGTATAGCTATCATATTGATTCTCATGACATGTGACAGGTAGCTAATATATCTCAATTTTATCGTCCCGTGAATTCTATACCAGACTAAAGACAGTGTGACATTACTAGCATCGCCAGGAATCGAACCCGAGACCTTCGGTGTGGCAGTCGTAGCACTTACAGCGCCCTTGAGATGAGCAATTCATAAAAATGGCGCTTTATAAATTATCCAATTTATTATTATTATTAGCACTCGGCAATGAAGGTGGTCAAAATCAAAATAATAAAATATTTGTGTATTTCTTAAATTTCGACTAACAAATACATACGTAATATGCTTAGGAAATTGAAAATAACTTTGTTTAATAAACAAAATATTAAAAAACACGACATGTTTCGGAGGATATCTCCATCTTCAGGTGTAAAAATATAACAAAAACTAAACAAAGAAAGACTAATATAAAAATGCATTTAAAATTAGATACAATATTCAAATTCAAATTTAAAAATTAACCTGGGCTATTTGTTATAAGTACTATTTATTTTTATATTTTTTTTATCTTTAATAATAATAATACAGGATGATAATATAAAAAACATAACAAATTGTAATTTAGAAAAAACATACATTTGAAAAGACATAATTTATATAGAAATTAATAAATGATTAATTTGCATTTGATTGGGAATGGGAGCTTGGGAGATTAAATGTAGACAAAGTATTTAAGGATAATCATTTATTTATTGTATCGAATTTTAAATGCGTTTTTATATTAGTCTTTCTTTGTTTTTTTTTTTAATTATATTTTTACATCTGAAGATGCAGGTATCCTCCGAAACATGTCATGTTTTTAAATATTTTGTGGATTAAACAAAGTTATTTTCAATTTCCTATGTATATTACTATGGAATTCCACAGTGTTAGCCTTAGCGTTAAATAAGTTAAATACATTCGTATTGCAGTCGAACTTGGTTATTCCGAGAAATATGGGTGTGGCTGAATTTGCTCGTTATAAGGATTTCTCATTATATCAGAGATAAATTTTGATAAACAAAAAAAGCATATAATTTAATTAAATGACTCCCAACCTAACTATGTCATTTACAACTCCGTCAATTCTATCTGTAAACTCATTAGCTAAATACTGATTCGACAGTTTATAATCAACTTCAATGTTTGCATCCATTTTATTTAATAAATCTTCTATGTCGATAACATCATCTTCATCTCTCATTTGAATGATCAAAGAAATCATAGAGTATATAAATCCGTATGGAAGAATCTCTTTAAGTTGCTTTTCGAAAATGTGTTTAGGGTAGCATTGGTTTATATCGCAGTCAAGTCTAGTCAGAGTTATGGTGAGGGTCTGGTAATAGAGGTCCAGCAGTTCTTCGTAGTGGTCCCTTCTCAAGCTCTCTTCAGTCGCCGAGAAAATAAGGAGAGAGATGTCTACAACGGGGGAACAGTGCTTCACCATCTGCCAGTCAACCAACCTCAGCTCGAGCGGCACTCCATCCTAAAGAAAATATGTCATCATTCATTTTGTTTTGTCTGAATAGGGAATAAGTACAAAACTGATCACGGCAATTAAGTCGCTATACACAGAAAGCACTGCTAGTGTCAGAGTAAAATGAGATCTTACAGCCTGGTTTGATATCAATACAGGTGTCAAACAGGGTTGCGTAATATCCCTGTGCTTATTTAATATAACATATATATGGTCAAGTGTATGAAAGTGCTGAAAGGGTTGGATGTAGGTGCCCAAATGAGCGGAGTGTCAGACGCTGTCCTACTTGCAGACAACGAGCATGAACTACAAGTCCTGGTGACTAGTATGAATGAGGAATACATGCAAAATCATGACTGTCTCCAACATTAGCGTGAATGGTGAAAATCTGGATCAAGTAGATTAGTTTGTATATTTAGGTAGTATGTTTACAAAGGATGAGCAAGTGGAGAGGGATATTGAAAGAAGGGTTGGGGGAGGCAACAAAGTGAAAAGCCTATCCAAAAAATCTAAAATGGCAGTGCACAATGGTGTTCTTGTACCGAATCTTATTTATGAAAGCAAAGCACGGAACTGGCAAAAGAAGGATGATAGAAGAATAAATGCAGTAGAAATGAGATCTCTTAGATGAATGTGCAGAAAATATGTATATGTTAGGAGTGTCAAATGAAAATATAAGAAGTGAATGCAGTGGGAATGAAAGTGTTATGAACAAAATAATTAAAGGAACATTAAGATGGTTTGGACACATGGAAAGAATTAATAAAGAAAGAATTAAAAAATAAAGTATATGTTAATGATGTAAATGGAATTAGAAATAGAGGAAGACCAAGAAAAATGTGTCACGATCAAGTAAATCAAATTTAGAATGCCGGCCACGTGAGGAGTCGAAAAAATCGACGTGCGCGCATGACACAATGTATGAATGTTGAGAAAGTGAGAGAAGTATGTCAGGAAAGAAAAGTGTGGTAGTCCATTTTTTCTGTTTACCCCTTCGGGGAGATGGTATGATAGTTAGTTAGTTTTTATTTTATTTTGTTTCTGTGTGCCATGTGCGGGAATGAATTCCAACTGATTTCTTGCTAGGGATGCTAGGCCACCAGTCACTCGAGAGGAGACGAGACATTCACTCGGGTGTCCATTTCTTTCGACTGATAGGCGGTTGTATACACAAATCAGAAATCCTGAGTGATGTAGGTCTGTTCGTCCCTGATAATTATCATCGACAAAGGGGCCATAGATTGTTTTATCTCCCACAATGCAGAACCAACCTGCCAATGATGATGCCGGTAGGTAGAGCAATATCTTTGCTTAATCGTATCACCTCGGAGTTTGACATATTTTGTGATAGTTTGGCTCATCTGAGGGAAGTACTATCATTGTTGTATTTGTCATTTGTCATGCATCTTATGTTTCTCGCTCTTTTTATTAATCTATTATGTATTACTTATTATTGTGTATCTCTAACTTGTATCTTTAGTGTATTGGAAAAAAATTCGGTAATGCTTTAGATATGTTTAAAATAAATAAATGAAAGTAATTGATTGTATACCTTGTATTTGAAGAGAATATTGTTCTTCCAAAAGTCACCGTGACAAAACACATTAAACGGTTGACAGGTCTCCGGTTCAATACAACGGCGAGAGACATCGTACTGCTTCTCCGCATAATCCTCCAGCATCTTCTTGTGTTCAAGGTTCCTCACGTAACTCACCGCCGCATTTGCCATTTGGTCCACGAATATCTTCAGGGTCGCATGATCCTGAACATCTTTCGCAATGTTTTCCGCCACTTCTTCGTATAAATCCGGTTTATGTTTTTTTAAAGCAAACGACAAGCCGTGATAGTAGGCTATATTTTTCATTACGAGTTTCATATGATCCAAGTCGAAAGCTTTCCTTCTAGAGCACAACATAAATCCCGAAACTATTAAATCTTCCAGCACTACAAACTCGTCAGGCTCGGCAGTTCCTCCTTTATAATATTGAATGAAATTGAATTTCTCTCCTTTAGGCAAATTGTAAGTATTCTGCATATCTTGTAGCGCAGATAGCATCGTTTCATAAGCGTGTATTTCGCGCCTGTATAACTGTGCAATGGGCAGTTTTTTTCTCATAATCTGTGATTTGGGAGATGTTTTGATTATAATATTTTGCACCACTTCTTGGTCATTGTTTGTTCCGGATATTTCAATTCTCAGAAGGGACCCCATGTAGTTATCTCCTGTTCCAAGGCCAGATAAAACATTTACTTTATGATTGGAAATATTTAAATCTTTAGCTACTTCTGTCACCAGTCCTGTGATGTTTGCTTCCATTTTGATTGTATAATCTTTGAAATAATACCGCGATGACACCGGAGTTCTTTTAAGATAGTAATATAATTTATATGATACAACTTGAACACTGAACAAGAAAGTAACTAATTCATCCGAAGGATTTTATGACTTTGAGAGCAAACAGCTATCTGCTTATCATTAAAATATTATTTTTACATATGCATAAAAAAGATAATAAATACCTTTTAAATCAAATCAGAGGTGAGATAATAATGCCTCTTCAGTTGATATTGAGGAGTTTAATTATGGCTTCATTATCATATCGTCCACTAAGTGTGTTAACCTGTTAACTCCATTTTGGTCAATTGTTCAGGAGAGTGAAAAACAAACGTTTTTTTAGGATTCGCAGTATCAAAAATAAAAAATCCCGTTGGTAGGCTATTTTATCTATGTATGAAAAAATAACTATGTCGGAGTTATTAGCAAAAATCGGAGTTAGCAGGTTTTCTTATTTAGAATAATTTTGTTGTTGTTGCTCTTTTACTGGAGTTTTGCAGACTATATTTTAAAATAATATGTAGGTGATCCACATAAGTGGACTTCGACGCTGAACCAGCATATTTCATGATGAAATATAGTACGCGAATAACCGAAAACGCCTGACTTAGGACCTACTTATCAAAACTGATGAGTCGGGGCCCAGATTTATTCAGTTTGGTCACTAGGTCACTAGAGCAGAGCATCGTGTGAAAATAGAAGCAAAGCATATACAAGCGGTACATCCGACCATCATGGACATTATTCCTTCTTGCGACTTCTAACCGACACGAGTCTATGCCGTCAAGCCTACGTACGAGAAACCTCTGACCCTCCTACCGAGCTACGCAACTGTCTACACTGCTACGCCACGTAACTTCCGACGAGTCTTCGCTCCCGCCGACCGACGCTACTGCCCAGTGAGCCGTCAGTCCCAGCTGCTATCGACGTCCAGGCGCACGCTCCATCACGAGTACATAATACTGTTAACGTATGATTACTTGTGACCTGCAATGAACGCTGAAACCTCCACTGCTTTTAACTCTCACCACATCCCCCAAAAATATATAGTGTAAATAGAAGTTTTATCTAATGAAAAACATAAACATACGAATATAATGACACAAATTAAGAAATATTTGTGAAATGTATACTTATCTCGTATACGAATCCTGGATTTTCACCTGTGTCAAAACCTTTTCACCTTTTCCAAAAATGTATCATGCATGATCATAATAACAATGGTGGAATGGGGAATGTTGTAATTACATAAAGCGTGCGCTTAACCCAACCAATGACAGGTCATAAGTCCTGTAAACACCTTGATCATCCATATTCAGTTTCCAGTTTGTTTCTTCGTCTCTATTGAGATACAATTAAAAACAAATTAAGATTTTGGGAGAAACAAAAATGTCTCATCATTAGTAAGGCGGAAGATGATCATAAAAATGTCTACAATCACCTGAAGTCATAATTAAACTCATCAATATCAACTGAAGAGGCATTATTATCTATCTAATCTAAGACTGGTCCAGTCTATCGATACCAGTGAGCCTGGCGAAACCGGTCGCTATCGAAATGAAGACAAGAGTGAAAGTAGTAGTTAAAAAACCTTGTTTTATTTAATTATTATTTAAAATGAACTTCCATCAAGAGATTTCAGTAAAATCGTTTGATAATCTCTCATTGTAAGGTAGATAGGATTATACGGCGTTTTAGTTGGTTACGACACCTTCAGTGAATGGAAGAAAACCAAATTCCAAGAGATTCTCGACACTCAACCAGTTGGAAGACGAAGACCAAAGCTTAGGTGGATGGGGATGGCGCGAATCTCAGGGCGTTTGAAGTTATAAATTGGAAAATGCAGGCGATGGACTGGGGAGAGTGGTGAAACATTCTGGAGAAGGCTGGGACCCAAAGTGGGCTGTAGCCCCACTGAAGATGATGATGATGATGATGAGATTGTTTTAAATGCCTAATTACAGTTATTTAAAAGAACGGTGCAAACGTAAATATAAATTAAATAAACACAAAAGTCCGGATCGTCCAGCTGACAGCAAGTGCACCACCTAAAACAGTGGTCCGTACGGAGCCCCAGCGGTCCCTGGGATCATTCAGGGGATCCGTGGAAATTAAAATTGATTTGAGGGTCCCTCAACAACGTCAAGGGGTCCGCGCAAGTTTTTTTTTAGCCCATTCGGGAAAATAAAACGTTCTATTTTTTCTACTGGCCGGAAGTCTCCGATGAGCTAAAAAAAAAAGGTTGACAACGAATTCCAGATTCCAAAAGGATGGAGTGCCGCATCGGTTAAAGTGTGGCAGTCCATTCTTTCTGCCTACCGCTTTGGTGAGATGGCGTGATGGTTAGTTAGTTAGTCAAGTGGAGGTGGGTATTTAATAAAATTAACCTTGATTCAATAATTTATTTATTGTTCAATATGCCCATACACATAACTAAACGCGATTATTCATCTGTGAAACCATGGATACACTATACTATACTCAATACAATCTTCAATACCATTAATTCAAGCCGTATGCAAATTCAAGATTTCTATAATATAATGTATTAAACTGTCATAACAAAGAATTAAAGATACAATTAAAAATTGGTCTTAAAATCAGGATATAATTGCCACTACACAGACTATATAATAAACTAAGTTTCTTAAAGTCAGAATAAATAATTTAACAAAAATATAAAACTCTCCAATTAAAGCATCAATTTTCTTACTTCCAGGAAAATTATAGAGATCCTCAAACAAGAGGGCGACGAGAAGCTTACATGTGCCTAAAAGGCTATGATAGCCTCACATCTACCAAATTACTGAAGTTATAATTCTTTCGGTGGGTAGAATTGAGAGTTGCGGGCGTACCCTGTTACAGAAGTGCGACATGATGAAGTTAGTCATCAATGATAAAGAACGGACAGAGCGTGCCAACTCATGAACTGCAAAAACATGAAACGAGACATGAATGAAGTTAGTTTTAAATAGTATAAAAAGTACTAATAAACTGACACATTTTAGTGGTTTAATTTTTAATATATTTTGCAATATTATTAATAAAAACTTTTTAATAAGACAATAATTAGTACAATAATACATTTCTTCTATTATTTTATCGTGTGCCAATACTAATGTAGAGTATTGGCACACAAAATTTTGAGTTATTTTTGTTTTGTTTCGCCAAAGAAGTATAACTTCTCATGTGCGTACATAAGTACACACATTTTTTTTTTATGATTTGAATACAATTTTTTTAACAGTTTTTTTAAAACAAAAATATGATGGGGAATTTCGTTTGATTTAAGATATTTTAGTGACATCTTTTGAGTCAATCTGTGGTAATGTGCCAATGAGAGACATATTATTAAAAATATGTAATGGAGTCGCTTTTAAAATAAGGTGCATTTAGACGTAATTAAAGACTTGGATCTTCTGGCTTATAGAGGTTCAGCTCTAATGGTCCTCTTATGTCTGTAAGAAATGTGATTTAATTGAGTAGGAAGTTAGTACATATATAACAAGTAAAATGAATTAAATATTAGCATTATAATATTTATAGATATTTTCTGATTAGACCAATATGGGAATGAGACCACGGATTGAAGTAAAGAAGCATTGTTCGGCGAGTAGGCGTGGCATAAGGCAGGTTCAAGGCTTGCAGCGCTCCAGGAAGCGGGGGTAGAGGCAGACGTCACGGATGTGGTAGCGGCCCAGCAGCCAGCAGAGCAGGCGCTCCAGGCCCAAGCCGTAACCCCCGTGGGGACAGGTGCCAAGGCGGCGCTGGTCCGTGTACCAGTAGTAAGGCGCCGGGTCGATGCCCTCTCTCTTGTAACCTGAATCATGTAGAATACACATTAGATGACTGATAAGACAATTCTGTAAGTTAAATTTTTTCACACTCAAATCTATTTAACCCACATTGCGCGGCCGACTTCATTTGCATTTAAAAAAAATGGTCTCAAATTGTCGCTGACTACATTTTTTGCTCAGACGGATAGTCCCTGCTCATCATAATATTACGTAAAATTTAGTTCTAAGGAACCTAAAGTATAACTAACTAACTAACTAACCATCACGCCGTCTCTCCGAAGGGGTAGGCAGAAAGAATGGACTGCTACACTTTTCTTTCCTGACATATTTCTCTCGCTTCCTCAACATTCATACATCGTGTCATGTACGCGCGTCGATTTATCTGACTCCTCACATAGCCGACATTCAATATTTGATTTATTTGATCGTGCCATGTTTTGCTCGGTCTTCCTCTATTTCTGGTTCCATTTACATCATCAACATATAATTTTTTTATCATTCTTTCTTCATTCATTCTTTCCATATGTCCAAACCATCTTAATGATCCTTTCATTATTTACTAAAGTACTAAAGTAAAAAGGTTTATAAAATTCATTCAAATATGAGCTGCATAGTCTGAGACCGCAGTTTGAAAAAAAATATTTTGAACTGCAAAATATAGCCAGTCGTATTGTAAAGGTTGATACAATGTTTATACATAATATTTTGAATAACAATAACCACAAACCAAATTTTATCTTAATTTTAGATAATCCATTGTTTTGGTTGAAACAGTATGATTTAGTTGAAAAGTATTTTTTTGATTGAAACATTATTAAAAGTTTTAATTTTGAAACACTTACCATAGCATCTCAATTTATCTCGATTGAAATTGTCGCCAGGCAAAACAGCTGTCGTGAAAATCTCATAAAAATAAATTGCGATACGTATAAGTGTTTCAAAATTAAAACATTAATATCTTAATGTTAATAAATATTTTAGATACACTTGAGGCGTTAACACTGTGGAATACCATAATGATGATTTTTCTATGAATTAAAACACGTTTTTTTCTTTTTATTATTTGAATCAAAAGTGGAAAAAAAAGTGTTTTAATTCATAAAAAAAATTGGTTAATAAATATGTTATGTACATTGGCATCATATTATTATGTGACAAAAAAGTCTGTAAATAAATGTTGAAGTGTATAGAATGATTCCCTCACCCCTGAGCAGTTCTTCGATCTCCCAGATCCTCATGGAGCCTCCCACAATCTCGCCCACGCCGGGCAGCAGCACGTCCACAGACTCGGTGAGGCGATCGTCCTCCGGGCAGCGGGACATGTAGAAGGATTTGATCTGGTACGGGAAGCGACACAGCATGATGGGCTTGTTGATCTGGTCAGTCATCTTGCGCTCCGGCATCTCGGGAATGTCCTGGAAACAACCTTTATTTAGCATGCGAGCGTCTTGCAAATATTCATGGTGATTCCATCAATCAACTCAATTGAAGACTACAGGGTAAAAACAAGGAATGTCAGTTAAAATTCAAAATAAATGTAATAATGCCATCTAGCGGCATTTGTACGTATCTATCCACAGGAAAATTTTCATATTAAAAAATCATGTGCGTCATCGACTATGGCCAGATAATCGATTGCTAATTGCTAAGAAATATATAGACTTTGATTAGCTTTATTCTCAATTTATTCAAATTAACCTTCTACTGACATTCCTTGTTTTTCCCCTGTAGTCTTCAATTGATAACATGGTAATATTTTATTTGTAGATATATTTTTTAACCCTTAATGGACGTAAGTCACCTCTGACGTGACAACAGAACTTTGTCGCTACGGTCGTATGTCACATGTGAGGTGACATGATGAATCATATTGAAGAAGTTTGTGGAATCTGCGCATAATTACTTTTTCAGTTGAATATTACCAACTTCACCACCTGCATTGAGGGGAAAGGCGACTATGTTGAAAAATAGCTTACATAATATGTACATATTATGTACTACGGTAACCACGTATGTTTAAATAAAAAAAATTGTAACCTACAAAAATTCAGTACACTTACTTTCTGGATATGCCTCGTATATAACTAAACTCTAAACAAAGAAAGAAGAGGTCACCTCCGAAACATGTCATGGTTAATATTTTTATTTTATAAAGATATTAAATAAATGGAATTGGAACAGAAACAGCATTGTTTTTTCGATTCCATTATTATAAATGAATATCCAATAAAATTATCAAGATTTTTATTTATTATTATGATGATTTGTATTTTAAGTGCGCCGTTTTGTAAAATCAATTACTCCAAGGGCGCACTAGGAAATGACTGACCGAACAGTGCAGTCTTCAGATGTTTCTTAAATTAACGTCACTATCCTCATACTTAATACTAACATGGAGGCTATTCCACGCCAACGGACCCGCAACGCTGAAAGCACGATCATAGAAACATGCTTTATTGGCTCTGACTGGAATCGCTATGTTGTTTGCACTTGTTTCTACTGATCGGAGTGAACGTTGCCTTTCCGTTAGCATGGGTGTCACGCAGAGGTCCGATATATACGCTGGCGCTCTCTGGTGTCGAGCCTTAAACACTGTCAAACACAATTTATATTTTACTTGCTCTCGGATTTTAAGCCAATGAAGGTCCTTCAGGAGCGGCGTGATATGACAGTGTTGCCCCATAATCAATCGGGCAGCAGCATTAAATACGCTTTGTATTCTGCTTAATTGATTATTTGGCAATCCAGCGTACATTCCGTTGCAATAATCTAACCGTGACACTACAAAAGAATTTACGAGGGTCCTAGCTTCACCAACAGGTAAACATCTCCGTATGTGCTTTAACTGTCTCAGTTGGAAGAAACCAGACTTAACAAGCCCTGATATGTGCGTATTGTAAGACAGATTGCCATCTAAATGAACACCTAGAAACTTTTAACTCTTTGAAGGAGATATTTCTATCCCTCCTATTTTCAAAGGGTCAGAATCTAGAAGATGTTGTCGCCGAAGAGGCCACCCACATGAGTTCTGTTTTTGTGGGATTTATTTTAAGTTTATTCTCGGCCATCCATTCTGAAACTCGGTCAATACATCGCACAGTATCAGCCCTTGTTTTGTCTTTCTTGTCAAAATCGCACAATTTATAGATTAAACGGTCATCTGCATAACCAAATGATTCAAATCCCTCTGCCTGGACGACTTTATCAATATTGTTTATGTACAAAAGGAAGAGCAATGGCCCAAGAACTGATCCTTGGGGGACCCCACACTTCATTTCGTTTTCAGAAGATTTAGAATCACTTAGACCTACAAATTGACGTCTCTCCGAGGGGTAGGATCTCATCCATCCAAGAGCTGTTCCTCCGATACCGAACTCATGTTTCAACTTCCTAAGTAGTATATCATGATCTACAGTATCAAAAGCTGCGCTCATATCTAAAACAGACACTAAAACAATTTTCCCTTTTTCAACTCCCGTTATGATATCTGACATGATTCTCATTATTTCATAGATTGACTCGGGCTCCTACTGATAAGCATCTGGTAAAAATAAATTGTGGTTTTGTGGAGTCAGTTTTAGAATAGAATCAGTTGGAAATTATCGAATTAATTTGTTTATCATATTCACCTCTCCAAATTCATAGAAAGAGCCGTCATCCTTAGTGATGTTGTTCTTCTTCAAGTAGTCTATGGCCTCTGTGTAGTCCATCCTCAGGAAAGGCCGGGTTGGTTTCTGGAACCAATACAGTAATATGCAATTAGATACTACAATAAACATTGTCTTACAACCTCAAAGATAAAAACTCTTCACACTATTGCAGGAAAAACTGCAATACTGAGAACAGTGGCGATATTCCCATAGAAGCCCAGAGGCCCGGCTTGCGTAAGAAATTTTGAATCCAAACCTCTTCTGACTTACAGAGGTTCAGCTCTTGTGGCTATTTCTCTTACGTCTGATGGGAACATTGTTGGAAGGTGAGGTGGGTTGTTAGTTTATGCGGGGGCATGATTACTTAGATTTTTTTTGGGGGTTTTGATTAAACACTTCTCACGCAAGCCGGGCTTCTAGGCTTCTATGGGAGTACCGCCACTGACTGAGAACAAGTCACCAGTATTGCAGATTACATTGTGAGATGGAGAAGAACAAGGAAAGGATTCTGGCAAGACCATGTAAACCTGGACACTGATAGAATCGCATTCACTGCTGCAAATGGGATACCCGTAGGCTAACGTCCACCTGGCAGTTCACCCAAAAGATGGGGAAATAGACAACAGATTACCCAATCAAATGGAAGAAGAATAAACATTCACAAGTGTATTGATACCTGGAAGGTGGGGTTGAGCTCATAGACAAGGTGGGCGAGGGGAGAGGCGAGCACCCTCTCCACTACGTCCACCACCAGGTCCTCCAGCCGGTCCAGGAGGCCATCAAAGGTGATGAAGGGACACTCCGCCTCCACGTGGCTGTACCTGTAATCATTTGTTTGAATCAGTTGTAGATACATATTTCAATAGACTGTTATATTTTATGCTTTATTATAAAACTCCATATTAAATAATTAATATGAATGAAAACATGTATTTTCTCGGCGATTTATTAAATTTTTTAGATAAAATTAAGGTATTAACACTGGAATTCCATAATGATGAATTATTTATGAATTAAAATATGTACTGTTTTTTCCACTTTTCAGTTTATTTTTCTCAACATGTTTCAAAGGCTTTACACCTTCATCATGGGGAGACAATATAAACTGAGTTCATATTGTTTATATCTACCTATCACATTATAAGGCCCAAGTGGCATCGCAAGAACCAGCAAAAAATATATAGGTTACATTTTGCTGCAAACCAATCCCAAGGATTGAAACTTAAGAGAAAAAAAAATGTCAAAACAATAAATATGCAGATAGGCACTCACTCGGACAAGTGTCTCCTGGTGCGGCTCTGTTCCGCGCGGTAGCTCTGCGCGATGCAGTAGACGTCCCCTAGCGCCGGCAGGCACGTCTCCAGGTACAGCTGGGAACTCTGGGTCAGGAATGCCTCCTCTCTGCAATCAATATGTTCATAACATTATTGGAAAAAACTAACTAACTAACCATCATGCCATCCTCCAAAGTGATCGTCAGAAGTAATGGAATGCCACACTGTTCTTTTCTGAAATACTACTTTAGATTCCTTAACATTCATAAATTGTATCATGCACGCACAACCATTTCTCCGATTCTACACTTGGCAGACATTTAATATTTGATTAATTTGATTGTGCCACATTTTTCTCAGTTTTCCTCTATTTCTTGTTCTATTTGCATCATTTACATACACTTTCATTACCATTCTTTCTTTCCATGTGTCAAAAATATCTTAATGACCCTATCATTATTTTGTTCACAATAATTTCATTACAGTATACTCCCGCTAATCCAGCATGCAAAGGGAGGAAGTGACTGTGAAGCGTGGCCCATGATGTTTCTCTGAAGGAGAATGTCTTTTAGGTGCTTTTGACAGTAATGAGTGTCTGAGATGTACATAATTAGGGGGATAGATATTGGTGAATGAGTTGATTTGTCTGGATAAAATTAAGGTTTTTAAACAAGTCTCTTCTTCTTTTTGTCCTGTCACACCTCCGTGGTGCATAGGGTCTCAAGGAACCTTCTCCACCTGACTCAATCGCATGTCTGATTCCTAACATCATCCCAAGTGACTGCTGCTTTAACTTCGTCCTGCAGGGCTCTTCTCCAGGTGGCTCAAGGTCTGCCTCGCTTCCTCTTTCCCCCCATAGGGAACCAGTCTAGTGCGCCCCGAGCGATGCTGGCTGGGTTTCATCTCAGAGTGTGACCGATCCATTGCCATTTGCATCTAGCGACTTGTTCTCTAATTGGCTTTTTGTCTGCCATGGTCCAGAGAACGGCATTTGACACTGTTTGTTCTAATACAGTATACTTCCGCTAATCTGGTACCGGTTTCGATTACCGAGCACCACTTAAAAACAGGTGGGGGACATAGTACGAGAGACGGACAGAACTATTAGGGCAGCCGACTAATGATTATATTTTTGATTGTACTGTTTAACTGTCGCATTAAAACGGATAAAAAAAAGTACAAAACATTGTATGCTGAGAAACAAAAACACTTTATTGCCTATGTAGCATAAGATTATACTAGGATTTTATATTTATATCAAGCTTCGCCTGTACTGTACTCATATGATACATTTTATTCACGTTAAAAAATAACACCTAATGTCTTGTTTTTTATTTATTCAGATTTTTTCTTCAAGCTTAAACCGCCCTACCTTTGGGTTATTTTCTGAGAAACATGCAAAAAAAGCAGGTTTTTTATTAATGAAATTTAATTATATATTAATTTAATTTTTTTAAATAACGAAAAGTCAAATACTCAGACGCACACTTCGCCTGCCCCTTGTAAAACTATCATATTTATGAAGACTTGTACTCGAGTGTTGTTGGCACACGCGTGTACTTTTTCTCAAGCGCGTACGTGATACGGGATAGCGCAGAATGGTACAGTCACAGTGAACGTATCACGTACGTTAAAATACGTAGGGTGGTTAACAGCCGGGCGATGCCGGATTATTGAAAATGCCGAACTGTCGGATGCCGGATTAGTGAGAGTTTACTGTATGTAGGAGTGACATGTTTCGTTTGCTGGGGCATTATCAAATCCGCTGTATTACTCTTTTTGTTTGCGTTTGTTTTTTTTTCCCATATAATATAACAAAACTCTCAAGTTTTATCAAGATTAAATATCTCTTCTTAACATTGGGAATATACGTAATTCCAAAAGATTGAAATAATTTACCCAAAGTAGTCAAGTTTGAAGAGCGTGGAGCCCCCTTCCACTTGGGTCTGCACCATGGTGGGAGGGAACATCTCGGTGTAGCCGCGGGACTCGAAATGCTCGCGGAAGGCGCGGGTGACCAGCGCGCGCATGCGCAACACGGCCGACGTGTTCTCCCCGCGAATCATTATGTGTCTGGAATAATAAGATAATACTTTAAATATACAAGAATCAACATTGGATTGGAATTATACATTTTTTATTGATTTTTATTTAACACAAAAGAGTTAAACAATAATGACATTATGAAATTTGACAGAGCACACTTATTGGATAAGAAACAACATATCTCAGAAGGATTCCAAATGTGAAGCAGTACTCCTTCCAGAATTGATAATATATTGTTTATGAACACTGTCTCACTGACACTAAAAATGTCCAAATCCAAGGTGATTAAATTCAAATGCTCTTCCTACTGGCATCGCCAAAAGCAGGTTGGTTCTGCGTAAAGGAGTGAAGAACAGTTGCTGCAGGTGAGCATCAGAAACAAACGGACCTATTTGTTCCAGAACATAGGGGTTTTCAATAGAGCCCTGAATTAGCTTAAAAAAATGTGTTGCTGTGAATCCTTCCTTCCTTCCTCAGTTCAAGGGAGTTATACTTCAGCATCTTCTTCTTCTTATTCTCGGCACTATAACCCTAGTGTAGGACTTGGCCTACTCCATAACAGTTCTCCACTGGGTCCTGTCCCTGACCATCTCTCTCTTGCATCCAAGAGAAATGTCATTGGATGCAGTCAGTCACTATCGATACTCTAGTGCCATACCTGTTATCCAGCTGTACGTCTGGGAGAGCTTCCTCGTTCAGGATGGCATCGGCTCCTCCTGGCGGGGCGGCTCCAATCACCTCCCAATAATCCACCACCAGCTCATGACCTCCGGGAGCCTATGAAGATAATATCGTTAGTGCAGAGTACTCTAATTAATAAATCACAAAAATGTCATGCTGCATTATACTACTACATTTAGATTAGCTTCTTCTTCTTTTGAAGTACATATCATGTACTTCAAAAAAGTAGAGATGGGTTGGAATTTATATCTTATTTAATTATTCATTATTGAGACATTAATGAATTACCATAACTCATGGGAATACAATGCCATTTATTTTGTACTGTATATAAATAAAACAATAATTAGATTTGAATAAAAAAGAGGTAATTAACAACTATAGTATGGCTGGCTACATTTGCAGTCTAAAAAAAAATGGTTCCGAACTGCGGCAGACTATATTTGCAGCTCATAATATAATATATGAATATATATAATAAATATTTTAACTTTACGTCCTTACCACTAAATTGTACTTAATATTATGATGGACTGCGACTATCTATTTGAGCATTTGAGCTGTAAATGGAGCCAACCACGGTTTGGGACCTTTTTTTAAACTTATAGATATAAAATAATAAAACACTTCGTATTTAACTACAGTATGGTAATTAATACGAATGAAAACATCAGTTTTCTAGAAGTTTTATTATATTTTATGGGAATGACATGTTTCACCCTTCTAAGGCATAATCAAATGTGGCGAAGTTTCAGCTCCTTGCTGTTTATATACACTAATAAATGGAGCAGAATATGGTAATTAACGAAAATGTATAAAGCCACATCCATTATCGTTAATTACCATATTCTGCTCCATTTACTAGCGTATATAAACAGCAAGCAGCTGAAACTTCGCCACACTTGATAATGCCTTAGAAGGGTGAAACCTGTCATTCCCATAAAATATAATAAAACTTCTAGAAAACTGATGTTTTCATTCAGATTCATTATTTAATATGGAGTTTAACTTCATTGTTCAAGAAACAATAAATACCACGGTATGGTTATTATAATTGATGTCAACAAGTTTCGCTTGGACCCTAAGCTTCATCAGAGCATTATAATAACTCCAAGTATAATTATACTGCCCTGATGAAGCTTGGGTCCAAGCGAAACTAGTTGGCATCAATTATAATAACCATACCGTAGTTAAACACAAAGTGCTTTATTATTTCATTTTTATAAGTTTCAAATGTCTAACCACAAAGTAAATGCTTCATATGAAGTTCAATTTTTTTTTACTGCGAATGAAGCTTACCGCACAGTGGGAAAGCTAACCGCAATGAAATGAAAATTTCCTGTAAAATACTAGGAATAACATATCGATGAATCACTTACGGTCTTCCCTTCAGGCAGTAGGTTGAGGGTGCCGTAGAGGTCAACGGTGGACTCGGTGGTGAGTATAAGGGCGTCATAGGTCTGGCAGAGAAGGTCATTGAAAACACACTGCAGGTATCCAGTGCCATCACGCAGAGTAGCGAACATTAGCGCCTTTCCCTGCCGCCGCAGTCGGTGCACCCATCCCTTCACACGGATGCGCTTCCCTCGGTACTGCGAGGCTGCAAGTAAATTCCATGTTAAATTCACTCCAAAACAATATGCGATGACGGTAATCAATTGATACAAGCACCGGGAATCAAATTCATATAAATGCTTTTTAACTATCTAACTATCAAGTTGTCTCTCCGAAGGGGTAGGCTGAAAGAATGGACTGCCACATTGTTTTATCCTGACATACTTCTCTACCTTCCTCTACATTCATACTTAGCGTGTCATGCACGCACGTCCTCACGTGGCCTACATTTAATATTTGATTAATTTGATCCAGTCACATTTTCCTTGGTCTTCCTCTATTTCTAGTTCCATTTCATTTACACATACTATCTTCACCATTCACGTGTCCAAACCATCTTAATGGCACTTTCATTATTTTGTTCATAACACTTAAATTCGCACTGCATTCACTCCTTATATTTGCATTTGAAACAATCATATATAGTTTGCAGTACCAATTTTAATATACAGATTTACCACATATTCGTCTAAGACAGTGGTCCCCGGGGGTCCCCGTGATCTTTCAGGGGGTCCGCGGATATTTTTTGTTGTCAACCTTTTTTTTGTAGCTCATTCGCGAAAATCGGCGACGACCTTTTTTTTAGCTCAACAGCGACTTCCGGTCAGTAGAAATCGGCGGCGACCATATTTATTTTAGCTCCTTTGGGGAAATCGAATGTCCGATTTTTCGAATGAGCTAAAAAAAAATGGTCACTGCCGAATTCTACTGGCCGGATGTCGCTGCTGAGCTAAAAAAAAAAAGGTTGTCAACGAAAAATATCCATTATAATTTATTACGTAACTTCCATAATAGTAAAATGTGTCACAATTAATTTAGGTGAATTTGTAAAAAAAAAAAAAAAAACAATATTACAAAAGTAAGGGGTCTGCATAAAATAAAAAAAATTAGCAAGGGGCCAGGGGACAAAAAAGTTTGGGAACCACTGGTCTAAGAGATCTCATTTCTACTGCATTTATTCTAGTTTCATCTTTCTTTTGCCAGTTTCATACTTCACTTCCATACATGGGGTCAGGACAAGAAAATCATTGTGCACTGCCGTCTCAGCTTTTGAACAAGATAAACATTTGTAAACCTTGTATAAACTAAACTGAAAATCAATATGGTTTCACAATCAATTCTATACAATTTTGTTATCACATTGATATCATCATAAAAAAGAAGTATAATTTGATTAAATAAATTTGAAATAACATACGAACACGGGAGGCACGGTGAGCTGATAACTAAATATTAAATTGCAATGGGAAACATTTGGATTATCTCAAATGTTGACCTTATAACACTATATCAATTCCTTGCGTCGCCAAGTTGGGATTGTTTCCTACTAACCAAACAAGCCCATACTTACTATCAGTAACTAATTAATAATGATTCAATCAATTTGTGAATAATATACCAAATCTAAATGCCACGGAATTGATGATGTCACTGTGATAACTTATTACCTGAATTGCGTTTAAGGCGTTTCAATGATCATATTTAGTATGGAGTATATGCTTTTTATTAAGCTACATGTATGGAAGCGAAGCATGGAACTGGCAAAAGAAGGATGAAAGTAGAATAAATGCAGTAGAAATGAGATCTCTTAGACGAATGTGTGGATACTCTGTGTATGATAGTGTCAAATGAAAATATAAAAAGTGAATACGGTGCGAATGATGGTGTTATGAACAAAATAATGAAAGGATCATTAAGATGGTTTGGACATATGGAAAGAATGAATGAAGAAAGAATGGTAAAAAAAATATATGCAAACGATGTAAATGGACCCAGAAATAGAGGAAGATCGAGGAAAACGTGGCACGATCAAATAAATCAAATATTGAATGTTGACCATGTGAGGAGTCAGAGAAATCGACGCGCGTGCATGAGACGATGTATGAATGTTGAGGAAGCGAGAGAAATATGTCAGGAAAGAAAAGTGTGGCAGTCCATTCTTTCTGCCTACCCCTTCGGAGAGACGGCGTAATGGTTAGTTAGTAAGTTTAAGGTACAAAAAATATATACATTTGTACTTTCATATGAAGCACTTAATTTAAGTAACTAACTATCACATCCAAAGGGGTAGGCACAAAGAATATACTGCCAAATTGTTCTTTCCTGACATACTTCTCTCGCTTCCTCGATGACGACCTTGGTGGCCGAGTACTAAGTGCTTTAATTGCCACATCGAAGGTCCCGGATTCGATTCCCGGCGTTGGTAGTGTGATTGTCACACATGTAACGAGAATCAATATGATAGTTTTCGATTTGTCTCACACTGTAATGATGTAATGGGCGATTCAACAAAATAATAATGATATTTATACATCATGTCATACATGCACATCGATTTTTCTCTCCTCCTCACGTGACCTTCATTTGTGGTGCGACATTATTAAAAATAATTTAAAACACTCATAAATACTTTGATTTTACACCACTTTAATTTGTTATTTCATACCAACCGGTTTCGCTCCTGCCGAAGCTTCGTCAAGATAACAATAAAGACTAGTTTAACAATTCCCTTGAGAGAGTAATAAACTGTTCAAATAGAAAAGCTATACCTGTGCATGAAATGGCATTCTATTTTCGTTGTCATAAAACTAAACAAGGTTTCTATTGCACAATTTTCATTAAAAAAGAAGAAAAAAATGAAGTTACACAAGTGTTACTGATAAGGATATTTTATGCACAAGCCCTTTGAAACTAAGCTATAAAAATGTGTGCTATAAATCAGTACCTGAGACCCATAAAGTTTTCAATTAATTTTTGAAAGAGTGTAGATTTTATGTTATCATCTACCGTACACAGTATCCATTATATAGTATAGTATATCCAGCACACAGTATATAGTATCTTCTTCTTCTTCTTCAACCTATTGCCGCCCACTCCTGGACAAAGGCCTCCTTCATTCGCTTCCACGCCACTCTGTCTTTTGCAGACTGCATCCAGGTTATTCCGACATTTTCATGCCATCCTTCCACCGTAGTTGCGGTCGCCCTGCACTTCTCTTTGTCAGCAGTCTTCTTGTCCATTTTTCATTCGAGCTTCTGGCTACGTGACTTGCCCATTGCCACTTTAGAGTCGCTACCCGGTGGAAGATGTCAGTGATCTTTGTTTTTTCTCTCACCGTACCATTTCTGACTGGCTCTTAGGCTTATTCCTAACATGACTCTTTGGGTCACTCGTAGTTATACTATTGTATACCTACTATATGTAAATAGTATAGTAAGAAGTAATTGTTAAGACACACAATTGGCTTAAATGGATTCAAAATATTATGAAAATCTGAGGTTAAACATTATAACTCATTTTGGCCAAAAATTCACTTCACACGTTGATTGCTGATACATGCTAGGCGCATGTACCGGAATCTCGTTGAGTACTCGACACATGCCTAGCGCGTACATTTTATAAACAAAATTTCTGATGAAATAATATACAAAAAGAAATTGTAATTATTTGTACCTATCGGTTTTACTCAATACTTAAATAAGATATAATTTGAGCAACATAACAGATTTCTTGAAAATATTTTGCAATTAAAGTGTTAAAATGTTATGGATCTCAGGTACAGAAATATATAATAGTTATAAACTGCATTTACATTGAGGAATCGGAATAAATGTATCGGAATCTTGCTGCATTTAAGCATAGCGACTACAGCTGAATGAATAATTCCATATGGTAGCAAAAGAGGAATACTAGTCTGATGATTTTTAATTCTTGGTCTACGTTGACTGTATCGTCCCAACCACATTTGAATGAATGATTAATTAATTTATTGCAGAAGCAGCAAGCATTTAAAACCTGAATTTATTCATATCAAGTTGAGTACTCACTGTTTAAAATTTTGATTTCCTTGGCTTCTGGCAGACTGGGATCGAGTTTGATAAGGATTTTCTTAGCTTCATCCAAGTTCTGCAATCTTCTCTCGTTGTCCTGGTCTTCTCTTTGCTTGCTCTCCTCAGCCTTCACCTTCTCCCTGGCAAATATCTTGTGAATCTTTTTCAACTGGGACTTGGCTGTCACGTCGTACTGCCCAGCGTGCTCCTTGTGGTCGGAGTAGATCGTAGGGAAAGGCTCCTTTCCCGCTTTCCGCATCGCTTGAAGAACAGTCTTAAACGGATTTTCCTTACTACCGTCGCCTGTTTCATCATTGCCACGTTTTTCGGAAGTGTACAACTCCCCTGAATAAAACACACATAAATTAATACACAAAACAAATGCACGATTCAAAATGATGATACTAGAGACATTACTTACAAAAATTAATTGATAAATATTATTTGACAAAATAAAACCAAAACTGATTCTAACCTAAAGATAGTTTTGACATATCCTCTTCCGTCATGTTTAATTGTAACACACTGTAACTTTTGAATTATTTAAATATGTGAGCTGGCATTAGCGAGACAAAAGCTGTATTTGACAGCTCAGCACAGAAATCTGCGGATGAAATATCTGAGCATACGGCCGGTTCGTATGTGGAAATTTCAAATCTGACAATCAAATCTCCGAAACTGACGCAATGTACGCAAAACGTGAACACGAGGAAAAGGAGAGCGACTAGTGGCGCCACATTGCGAAACTAATTTCAAATACATTTACCTGTAACGGCAATTCAAACTGATTACCACATATTGTACAAAATTATTTTAAATTCGTGCCGTTTACACAATTATATTTACCTTTAAGTGAGCTGATTTACCCTAAATTAAGGCGCATAAGTTAATATAATAATTCCCGATATATATTTTTATTACGACATTTGTACTCTTTAACTACGATGGTGAGAATTATTTTTAGCACATCCTTTTAATTTTTTCAGGCTCCTATCTAGAAACTAAATAATGTTTTTCAATGCGAAGTCCGTGTGAGAAAAATATAAGAAAATGCAATGATTCACTTTATAATGATAAATGGAAGATGTGCACAGCATCACTCACGATTTTCTAAAAAGCATAATAATGATGAAATATTTATGAAATATTTCTCAATATATTGCTCAAAGCGAACGTGATGCGTGAGCGTAGGTATTCCAATAACGAAAGGTAGATGTATTACATTCCAATAAAATACACGGAATGAAATTATCGCGAAAATCGGGAATATATTTTAAGAAATCATCATTGAATGACGCAATCTGATGACCAATGTAGCCATTTTTTTTTTAAATCAATGGTACCTATTGGAATTTAATTTACAATATTCAATATGAACATCATTATTATGACGAAGGAATCTGGTCGTGTCCAGCTTTGAACCCATAAATAAATTCATAATGTAAGAAATAAACCTTATTCTACAATCAGAAAACAGGAAAAAAAAAACACCTTAATCTAAAGATACTACCTTGTTTTTGTATACAATAATATTTTAATAAATATTATAAAATATGAAAAAACCGGCCCGACGCTACACGAATATTACTGTGAAACCAGGGCACAAGAAATCAGGAAAGTAGTTAAAATTGAACTTTAATGTTAACTGCTTCATCCCGAGCCACAAGCTGCATAGAAAAACATTGGCATCCGTCCATCTGGTATTCTATGCAGAATAATGTTTGGGATTCATGTAGAATTCATTCTCTGGATATTTTGGTATCAGCATCATCAACGTTATCACCGCCATTTCCCTATGATTGTGGTGTTCCTTACACGATCACGTCTTACTAGCAATAGTACGTAGTATTTTCAATTCCATTGTCCTCAGCTGTCCTCAGCTCCTCTGTTCTCTTATCTCTATTCCTCTACATGACAACTCTCAGACAGCCCGCCACAACTTCAGCTTTATTTACCCGAGTCCTTGCTTTTCTGGGGAGGTCATGAGAGCTGACCAGTTCACTCCCAAGATATCTGAACTGGGTTACTTGTTTAATTGTCTCATCACATACTGAGATTTCATACTCTAGTGGGTCTTTGGACAATGTCATACATTTTGTTTTTGATATGGAGATAATCATGTTGTACTTTGAATTGTACGGATTGTTGCTCAGAGGAATTTTCCTAATGATATATATTATAATGGTGTCTTATGATGGAGAACACTTTTTATTACTTCTTTGACTGACAGGAAGTTTAACTCCTCACTAATTGTGTGTTGTTTTCCCGTTTTTGCGATTAACAATGAAAATATGAAACTCCTTATTGTTGGAGAAAGGCGGTAGTAAAAGATTTGGATATAGTTGGCTGTTTTAAATATTTATTTTCCAGCCCTTGAAATTAGGATAAACGTTTGTTCTTTTTATCACCATGCATTATATTCAAATGCTCTTGTAGCCTAAAAGGCTTCATATCTTCATTTGATAAAACTTTTTGACAAATTAAACACATAGAAATACGACAAGATAGTTATAACCTCACCTTAATGAACATTGAATGTAATTTACTTAGATATTTTGAGTGTTCTTTTTAAATTTGCTCACATTAAATGGGGAAAAGTTTGTTTGTTAAAAATTTGTTTTGTTTTATTATCATGCTTAAACCGAAGAGATTGGAAAGAAACTGTTTGTAGCAAATCAAAGTTACTTTGGCCCCATCAAACAAAGTCACAATTAGACCAGTTTAAAATGCCTCGGAGAACTGGACATTTACCAAACAGGATGAAATGAGATTAGACTCTGACTCTCCACCCTTCCCTGGATCACAAATTTGGCTAAGAATTCTCCTGTCGAAGAAAATAATATGTAACCCATGTTAAAATTTTAAATTGTTGATATGCTTGTATGACGTGTGGAATCAATGTGGTGAAGGTTCTAAAAGGTTGTTTGAGTATATGAGTGCATTGGTCCATCTTTTCCGTCTATGAAAAAATGCAACCAGATAGATTTGAGATAATTAAAAAAGAAAATTTCAGATGAATCATAATTTATTTTATTTGTATAAAGTGTTCTTACATAACATTATAAATTAAAGAGGATACAACATGACCTATCATCTTATTAAGTATGGATACAGACCACCCACCGCCATCAGTGACGGGGTGAAGAGTTCCGTAAAACACCCTATTTGGGAAAGTAAGAATTGATCCCTGTAAAACATTTCATTATTTTAATAACTTTATAACAATATATAATTACATAATTTCACTGCGTTATACCAAAAAGTTGATAATACTGTACAATACATATGTTTTATAATATATTAATCTGTTTTTATAAGCACCTCGCGACAAGTTTTGGGATATTTTCTTTAATTCTACGGAAACATTACTTTGTTGTAAATCTCAACTTCACAATAATCTCTTAAAAATAGCTTTAGGGAATTAAAAGGATAAAATATAAATCTCAAATAATTGAACGGAAGGCAAGTTAAGGCTTAGACATCAAACGTTTATTTTATCAAAACTTCATTTTAATGATTCCAAAGATAAAAACACGGCGGCCAAATTTATTCTAACATGTTTCTTGCTCCTGCACATTACTCCGCTATATTAACTCACTTTATAGAAACTTGTGTTGCTTTGCTGAAGTTGGCAGCACTGAAGGGTGGATGTGGCGTATTCGTAATACATTCCAAAGAGCTAAAATAGTCAAATACATTTTGTGGAAAACTGTTAAGGTCTTAGAAATAAAATTGGCTCCACCGTATTCACTCGACATTTTTTTCCTAACCAACATTTTGTACAGTGGAGTATCCGCAAATATTGCAGACTTGTTAACATTATTTATAAAATTCGATAATCTCACACAAGAATACTTCGGCATTGCTGGAGTCCAGCGATTCGCAGCGTCACTGCGAATGCAAGCCAAAACCCCAGAACGCCCCTGCACTCAACCTCTCGTATATAACATGTCTTCTACATTATTTATTAGTAGCAAAGTATAAATTTACAACAATCTTTAAAACAATTAAATCTAACTTATCTACATTATTGGTCTACGTTCAGTTCTTAACATAAGTTAATACTATTATACAGAGGTCTATCAGTGAAGTAATCTTGGATGAAGTGCGCATCACATGTTTAACAAAGTACTGAAAGATGAAAACATAATTTAACAATGAGATGAATATCTTACGCGGAGAATGATTAAATGATATGTTATTATATAATAAAAAAACACTCTTAATTATTTGAATTGGAAACATTCCGCTCTATGCGGTTCAAAAGGCACATTTATCAGTTTATTTTGTGTTTGTAATAAAACATTTTAGCAGATATTAATTTTGAATTGAGAATGACGCGATTGAAACCGCTGGCTACCATTTTGTAAATGAAAAAGTAAGTATTATGATATTAAGTATTTAAATTTTGTAATAAATTAATACTCTGTAGGAAATTTGAATCAATATTGCCGATGGCGTCAACTTACGACCCTCGGAAAAAGTGACTGATTTAAAATTATTTATTATTTTTAATATGGCATTTTTAAACATATCAAGAGTGTTGCAAACTAGTAATACTTTTTTTGTTGTTTTTAAAATATTTTTTCTCTTTTTTTTTACACATTTATTATTTGCATAATTAGTGCTTTTTCAACCGCGTTTGCAGTTGAGTTGTATATTGAATGGCGAAACAAAAGTTACCATACTTCAATCCACCTCCCACCGGGACATTTTCATTTTATCATTCGGGATTTAAATATCATCTAAACATCTTAATGTTGGTGGCATTTGTAATATAAACCAAATAAACTAATATTTGATAAAAATATTCTCATCATCTTATTATCAAAATGTGATCGTTACTGTTGTTTTCTGCGTTGTAAAAATGGCGATGTTTAGATGTCAACTTTAACCCGTTTTTTAATGTCGAATTTATGTTTTCGGGATATGGCAACCCTGCTAAAGTGCAGTTAGGAAAGTGGTTCCCTCGTGGTGTTGGGGAGGAAGAGGCACATGAGACCACCGCCGGCCAGCAGAACCGCCACGATGAAGGTTGGAGCGGGACAGTAGGTGTCCAGGAGGGAGGCAATGACAACGTTGCCGATGATACCGCCTAACCGGGCGGCCACCATGGAGATGGCGACACCGGTAGCTCTGAAAATGAGTAAATTTGAAATTTAGAATATGCTTTTGTTTTTTAGGAGTATAAAGCTACTAGATGCCTCATAAAGAAGTGAATTTGTTTACGCATTTATACAATTTTATTCTAAAAACTATATTTTTAATATTTTGTACATTAATTCTGATAATAAATTTAAATTATTATAAACGAAAATAAAACATTAGATTCTTAAAAAAAAATTCAAGTATGATTCTATTAGTTATATTTTTGTTGAATAGCTTTGTACATCTTTACAGCGCTAGCCAAAAGGATGTAAAGAGTATAGCTATGATATTGATTCCCATGACATGTAATATGAAGCTAATCTATCGCCATTTTATTGTCACGTGAATTCTACACCAGACATATTGTATTGTGAGAATCACATTGTCGATGCCGGGAATCAAACCCAGGATCTTTGGTATAGCAGACAAATCTGTCACGTATCATTTTATTAAAGAATGAGAAATAGAGGCAAAGAGATGTGTAGAATCAAAAAGAAATGTGAAGTTATAATTGAAGATATTGTGAGACATTTACCTCAAGTTGGTGGGGAAGACCTCCGTGATGAGGCAGTCGAGGGCCGCGTTACCGCAGGAGATGACGGAGCTGAATACGGCGCTGACGATGAGGTTGTTCTGCTTATTGTACACGAAGAACATTCCAGCCGAGCACAAGCCGGCCGACAGCGTGGAGAACACTGCAAACATTCATTTTAGTTATTCATACAACATTAACTTACGTCATATTACTGTCTAGTAATCATACAAACACACCCTAAACAAATCTGGGATCATCAAAAATACAACAAAATAATACGAAAGATCGAGAAAAGGTACAAAAAATTAGTTAAAAGGGTATCCCATCCCCATATCAAAAGAATACTAAATTTCCTGATAAAAGACCAGTTGCCACAGCAATGGTGTAAATCTCGTTTATTTATATTTTACGGATCAAGTGTACTACAGACTAAATGCTTGTGTGAAAAATTTGAAATCCCTTATTGGTTTGGAAATTTTGAAAATTCCTTCCTAGAAAATGTTCAAATATACTTGGACTAGGACTTGGATCTTCTGGCTTACAGAGGTTCAGCTCATGTGGCTATTCCTCCTATGTCTGATGGGAACATTGTTGGAAGGTGATTTGGTGGGTTGTTAGTTTATGCGGGGGCATGATTTGCGTCGCCCGGAGTGTTCATCTGAAGGAGGATCGATTTTAGGGGCTTGTGGCGGCTGGAGGTGTTTGGGCCGTAATTTGAGAGCTCTTTTATTGTGGGGTTAGGATGTGAAGGGAGTCCTTTGTAAAAATGTTCGGCAAGTTTCAGAATGAATTCACCTATCATCGGGATTCCCGATTCTAGGTGCAGTTGTGTGATCCTGGTCCATGAAGGCGCACCAAGCGATAGCCTTATTTTGCAGGATTTGGAGTTTTTGTATGTGATTCAAAGCTGCATAGCCTCAGATTGGGGCTGGGTAAGTGAAGATCGGCCTTAGGACCGTTTTGTATATCAGGAGTTTGTGGTCAGAATCCAATAATATTATTTAAATGAAAAAAATCCTCCTCCGTTTTAATTTCTTTTTAAATAACGTAATTCTATTAGTATAACGCCAATAAATTAGGAATTGCCCAAAGAACTATGGAATGAACAGGGCGAAAAACTTAGAGCCAAAACAAGAGTGTCACACATCAGAAGAGTGGCAGCGTTATTAAAATGGCGCTGGGCAGGCCATTTCGGCCTCAACAGCTCTGACGTTAGATGGATGACAGACAAGCGGATGGAGAAGGTCAATATCCAGGAGTAAGCTTAGTAGATGATTAGTGTAGCATCCTTTTTTGTGTTTCTGTGTGTTGTGTATATTTCTCACCTAGGAAGAACTTCCTGCCCAGCCGGTCCATGCCAATGACGGCGAAGATGTTGCTAGGGATGGCGGCGGCCACGGTGATGAGCGACTCCATGAAGACTGAGGAGTGGATCTCGTCCGTGCAGACGCCTAGCTCGCTGTGGGAGCCCTGCGAGACCACGTAATGGGTCACCTGACAGATGTCCGCCTCCACGCCCGGGTGGCTGCGGGAATACTCGTCGAACCGGTTGAACATCTCCGGGAACCACATCATCAGGCCGTAGTAACTGTGGAACAACAAACATGCCATTGAAGACTATGGAATTGAGCTAATTTCTCACATTTTCATTATAAACTTTACAAAAAAATTGCGAAATTTATGAAATTGTTTCGATTGGAATACTGTTATTTATTTTATTGTATTTACAGGCTTCTAAAATGTTATTTTGTTTAAATATATATTTTTTCAATGCAATCAAATAAACAGTGTATTTATGATGAATAGATAGAAGTTGTCATTAACCAGTGGCGGTACTACCAATAGAAGCCCAGAAGCCCTACATGCGTAAGAAATTTTGAATCAAACCCCCTAAATCTAATTAATAGTGCCCCGCATAAATCAATAACCCACAAAATCACCTTCCAACAATGTTCCCATCAGACGTAAGAGGAATAGCCACAAGAGCTGAACCTCTGTAAGCCAGAAGAGGTTTTGATTCAAAATTTATTACGCAAGCCGGGCTTCTGGGCTTCTATGGGAGTACCGCCACTGTCATTAACATACAATCCGATACAAAATGACTTAAAAACATTTGGAGATTCCGGAACTTTCTCATCTCTCTTGATTGACATACTATTGACATACACAATAATAATTTTAGAAGGAAGTGTAGTATAATATAATGAATTTGTGATGTAGTTTAGTTACCCGATGTGGAAGGTGAAATTGATGGTGATGGAGATGGTGGTGAAGCGCAGGATGGGCGACACGAAGAGCTGCTTGCTGTTGTCCATGATGTCCACCATCATGTTCTTGTACTTGCCCTTCACCGGCTCCTTGGACTCCAGCTCGATGCGGAATACCTCGTCTATGATCAGCTGCCTCACGGGGTACGACTCGCGGTCCTTGCCTGTGTTGGTGTGGTAGATTCCCCTGAAAACATAATTTTCATATTATTTCCTCAACATTCATTATATGGATCTGTGATTCCAGAAAAACAATCATCCAAATTTTCTAATAAATATTTTTTCACAACTCTCCAGATACTCGTGATATAAAAAATACTATTCGATATTTGATAATGTAACGAAACGTTAGAAAAGATTATTTGGAGAACAAAATAATGGCGATGAGGTTCGCAACCCATCACACCGCGTCTCCCGCGGGCGAAAAGAGAAGGATGGAGTGCCGCATCGGTTAAAGTGTGACAGTCCATTCTTTCTGCCTACCCTTTCGGGGAGACGGTGTGATGGTTAGTTAGTTAGTTAGTTAAATAATGTCAGGATCAGTTAGATGGTTTGGAAACGTGAAATCAAATACCTTAATTAATATACACGAAATCGAAGAAGACCATGAAAAATTATTTCATGAACAAATCAAACAAAATTTTAAAGTAATGTACCGAAAAAATCATTACTTTGTATGCCATGCTGCCTGAAAATAGACGAGTCTGGAGAAGAATGCTTCGAATGATAAGTGTAGCGGACCACTGTGAGTTAATTGCCTTCTACCAGGACCACGCTGCCCCTCAATTTTTCCCATCAGTATTAGTTGGAGCAAACTGTATTTATCTCCCTGCAGAATGTGACCCAGATATGAAATCTTAAGGATCTTAACGTCCTTTAGCAGTTGTCTACTACAATTGGCTCTCCTCAAAACCTCCAAATTGCTGATGAAATTTGTCCACCGTATGTGAAGCATTCTCCTGTGCAACCACATCTCGAATGCTTCCAACCGGTTCATAGTGTGCACTTTCAGGGTCTAAGGTCATAGAGAGGATCATAGAGTAATACAGACCAGACATAGCACTTCAACATAGTTGACAACAGCTTACCTTTTCTATTCTACTGGCAGGTCGGTCTCCGGTTCAAATCCCGGGCCGTACGTTTTTTTCCCAGCCACCTACTTTGACTGTCAACAACTCTTAGGGGGTACTACAATCCTGGAAAATCCCATCCCGAAGTCCAGTTCCATGTCGTGCCCTCCTCTTGTTAGTAAATTAATTCAGATAAGCAAGAATCAGTCATATTGTTCTCTTTTTATCTTCTTAATAAGCCTGTTTCTAACTCACTTGAAGATCTCGAGAGCCTCGTCGTGGCGGCCTCGGGAGAGCAGGAACTTGGGGCTCTCGGGCAGCAGGAGCAGCAGCGCGGCCACCAGGAAGGAAGGCAGCGCGCAAATCAGCAGGAAGATACGCCACGAGTTGTACTGGAAGGTTTCAGACTCGTAACCGATCTCTGGAAAAACACAACAAACATGCAGTGACGACACGTGACAACATTCGCGGCAGGGTGAAATGCAAACCTGTGTACGAATCAAGAGTATTATTCATTCTTGTTTTCATTAAATAGTCCATTGTTTTGGCCGAAACACTATGATACTTCAACATTATTACTGTTAAACCTATGGCTAAACTTTGGCGCTAGTATGCTGGCAGCAGCATAGCAGACCCTGGAGACAAGGACCTCGTCTTTGAGCCAGACTTACTACTGCGTCCTTCGGCCAAGCAAAACCGCTCGTACTATTGTAATACACTTGTGTCTGTGCTGCAATAAATAACTGTGTACCAACCAATCTGTGACTTTTCATTTGCACACCGAACCACCTCACAACTACAGTTATATAATTAACTAACTAACTAATCAGAACAGAACATTATCCATTAGGCGCTGTCTAGGAAGGCTTAGACAGCGCCTAATGGATTCTGGTTGATCTGGTTAGGTTAGGCGAAACGGATTTCTGGGGGCAAAAGTTGCAGGAGCGACGAGCTTGGAATAAAATCTCCAAGGACACTAAAACTATTCAAGAGTTACGTGTGTTTGGCCAAAGGAAGTAAGTAAATAAAGGCGCAATCATCTGCCTTACATTTCTTCCCTATTTCTTCGTTTAGTATTCTATCATATACATTTTTCCATCTCATTTCTACGGTATTTATCCTACTTTAATGAGTTTTTGAATCTCCTGGCTCCACAACATAAAGGACTGGACTGACTTAAAAAGCGTTCAGGGACAGAGACACCTACTCAAAAATGATAGCTGACGTCGGGGGGACCTGACGTGACACCGAAAGAAGAGTTAGTAGTTATAATAATTATATATGTAGTAGATATTTACCTGCCGGGATGATGACCCAGGCGAGGCCAGCCACGAAGAGGTTCCCAAGGGTCCAGAAGGCGGCCATGAAGCTCAACATGGACCCCCGCTTGGACTTAGGCTGGAACTCGGCGAAGTAGGACCAGATGACCGGCCCCGAGCCGCCGAGACTGCAACAACAAACCACCAAATAAAAGCCGTATCCTCGGAGAGGTTTGGTTTGGCAGATATGGTTAAACCACAACACGGTTCTACCCTGCCATACCTCTTAAGATTCATCGTTATTTTTACAAAATCGAAGTGGCCGCTTTCTCTCTTCTGCCTTTTAGGCGTCGGCTTTCCTCGAAGTATTTTTCATTCACACTGCATGGATACAATTATTTAACTAATTTACTTAAAATGAATTGTTTATTGTCTTAACTGCTAAAGGTGGAGACTACAACGATCTCCGAAACGTCGGTCAAGAAAGAGAAGTTACACGGATATGGGATACACAAGATCATATATGGACGGCTCCATTACAAGCGCCTTCCCCTGCCCCAGATGCCCCAGAATATGTGGGTCCAGGATCGGGCTCTTCAGTCACATGCGGACCCACAACCGTGAAGGACAGTCTTTCTCGGACACGAGGGACAGCTTGATTTTAAAACCTCTCATTCAACCGTTTCTTTTAGGAAAACTTTTTAATGCCAAAAATGTTAAATGGAAGAGATAATTAGAGAATACTTACGCGGCGCCGTTGAGGAAGCGGAAGAACATGAAGAGCGCGTAGTTCTGGGAGAAGGAGGAGGCCACGATGCAGATGGCGTTCATGATGGAGATGGCGATGAGCACGCGCTTGCGGCCCAGCGAGTCGGCCACGGAGCCCCAGCAGTACGCGCCCACCATCATGCCGATGAAGATGATCGAGTTTAGCCATCCCTGGGGAAGTAGACACTCTTTACAATATTACGGAGGGGTAGGCAGAGAGGATGGACTGCCACATACATCGTAACATGCACATTTGGGGGTCAGGAGACATCATGTCGGGGTCACCACTTTGAGGGTCAGGTGATGGTTGAAAGACGGTGGAAGTTTCAACGTTTATTTTCGATCACATTAATAGTATTATGTACTCGTAATGGTGCGTGGCTGGACGGCGGAGTCACTTCACAGGGTGTCGATAGCAGCGGGGCGGAGTCCGGGCGGTGTTGGTGTCGGTCAGCTGAAGCGAAGACTCGCCAGAAGCTGCGTGACGTAATCGAGTGGCTTCGTAGGTCGGCGGGAGGGAGTCTGAGATCCCTCGTGACGTAGACTCGATAACGTGGACTCGTGTCGGTTAGAAGTCGGAATAATGACTGACGTTTAGATTGGTTGGCTGTACGGCTTTTATATGTTTTGCTTCCTTTGCACACGATACTCTGCCGGACAACCTTTAGTAACCTTTGTGTATGAACCCAGGCCCTGATTCATATTTTTTTTTGCACACGATCTTCTTCGGTTATCGGCTTCGTTAGGCTGAGAATCTATTGTGTCAGGTGTTTTGATTGTCCATGCGATGTATTTCACTATTGCAATATCCTGGTACAGCAGTCCATTGCCTCCATCTCGTGATTTTGGACTTCGTCCTGCATGGTTTGTTAACCCCACATATGCATTGAACGACGTATTGTGGTCTCTGCAGGACGGCCATGAATGCCATAAATTGGCAGCGAGAGCACTAATTTTGATAAGAAATTTTAACAATTTCAACGCGTTGTTGAAGCGTGTAGCGTTCCATGGTGAAATGTCAAGATTAATTAAGTATTCTTGTAAAATTTGACAGCTTTATCAAAATGACCGCTATATACTATCATAGCATACACAACCTGCAGCAAAGCCCCGGCAGCTATTTGGTCAAAATTATATTTCATACATAATGGTATTGAATGTCCTTTAAAATTAAAATTAAAATTGTTGCAATATCACTTAGACAGGTTGTTTTATTTTATTTCAAAGTTCGAGCGCTCTTAATGAAAAACCTTTTACGAACAATTAGTAAATTTCAAATTTTAACGAAGTTAAAATTTATTTATCGAAAAAGGTCATGACACAACCGAAACATGTCTGCGATTAGTAAAATAAAGTGTAAAAGGTGTGAAAATACAAATTGTAATTATATTTATAAAAATTAATATAATAAAACAATTCGATTAAGAGCCTATGTACAAAAAAAACTTAATTTATATGACAGGTTACTCTAACAACGCAATGACGACCTCGTGACAGAGTGGCAAAAGCTATCCCGGGTTCGATTCCCGGTGTTGGCATGCTCACACTGTTTTTGGTATGGTATATAATTCACGCGACAATAAAATGGCGATACATTAGACATATTAGCTATCACACGTCATGAGAATCAATTACCTAAACTAAGCTAAAACAAATTGTACCATATCCATACTTTTGGATCTTTCCCATGGCTTTTAAACGTTGGCAAATTGCTCCTCGGGTCACATTAAGTGTTTGGGCCAATTGTTGTTGCGATTGGGTTGGGTCTTCATCCAATAACGCCTGCAATTCCTCGTCCTCGAACTTTTTCGTTGCACCAGGATGTTCATTGTCTGTTAAATCGAAATCTCCACTTTTAAATTGACGAAACCACGTCTCACATGTTCTAATCACTGGAGCATGTTCACCATAAGTTTCTACCAGCAACCGATGAGCTTCAACTGCTTTTTTCTTTTGATGAAATAAGAAAAGCAACGAATGCCGCAAATGCGATTTACTTGGAACGAAACTCGACATATTCACTGAGGTAAACAACTATGACACTATTATTTTGGCAGAATGTAACTTGTGTATTTTTGAAGGTTAATGTCCATAGAAAAATATGACATAGATGCTAAATCATAGAAATCTCTAGCGACATCTATGAGTAAAACCGGCAAACTTCAACTAACACCCCTGGTATACAGTAATTGGATTAAAACGACCTGCTGCAAATAAAAATTTAATTAGAGTGAGTATTTGGTTTAGTGGTTGCTGTTGTCTGGGAACTTACTTTGGTGTGTGTGTTAAGGTTGAGGTCGCACTGGGCAGACGGGAGGATGAAGGACATCGAGATGACGTCCATCTCCTCCGACGTGCTCACGAGACCACATACTGCTAGCAGGAGGTAGTGGAATTTGCCATAACCTGGAAATAACACAATTCGTTGAAACGACAAAATTCTAAAATATAAAATCATAAAAATAAATAAATAGGCACATACTCGAATGCCGCCGAGAAAGAGTACGAAAATATTTTGAATACGAGAGAACGAGAGAGGAATACTTCGATTCTCTTAACCACCCTACGTATTTGAACGTACGTGATACGTTCACTTTGACTACCATTCTGCGCTATCCCGTATCACGTACGGGCTTGAGAAAAAGTAATGTACCTAAAATGTACAAAGTTTTAGGGATACGCGCGTGTGTCAAAACTTGAGCACAAGTCTTCATAAATATGATAGTTTTACAAGGGGCAGGCGAAGTGTGCGGCCGAGTATTTGACGTTTCGTAATTTAAAAAAATAAAATTAGTTTATAATTAAATTTCATTTATAAAAAACCTGCTTGTTTTTTGCACGTTTCTCGGAAAATAACCCAAAGGTAGGGCAGTTTAAAGAATAGAAAATCTTTACCGCGTTGCAACTAGTAAAAATAAATCGTGCGTAAGGGGTCCTTTCTCTAAAATATCTCAAGTACTTGAATTAATATAAATATAATAGTATGTATAATGTATCTTACCGGCTAATTCTATCGCCTTCTCGAAGTCAGCTTTCTCGCAGTTGCCTCCCTTTTCTGGATCTTTGATTGGCTCCTTGAACGTTGTGACAACGCCTAGAAGAAAACAAAATATTATGACTCATTCGTGAAATAATTTTCAGTGATAAGTTGGGACAGGTGTCATGATTGGAAAAATGTTAAACATATAATAATAAACAACTAGTGTGGTGGATTGGACACGAATGTTTCCTGCATGATGTATTGGAGGGAATGGTCTAGGGATCGATTGGCAGGGGACGACGTCGCCAGGAGTACCTAGACCAGATTTGCCGAGATATGGGCTGCACCTCTTATGCGGAGTTGAAGAGAGTTGCCGAGGACCGAGCGGAGTGGAAGGGGAGATACGTCGCCTTGCTGCAGACCAATCATTAGATTGAGACTGGAGAAGAAGTAATAATGCAATATTGGGTTATTATGAGCAAATTTAATGGCTAGATGAGGTAGGGAAAGTTAATAGAAAGAAATCTATCTGACAAAATTCTCTACTAATCGTACAAAGAATCTGGAGATATAATGAGGATCTGTATAACGTTTACAAAGCACCCGAGTTCTCTATACATGCTATATTGGGTAGACTGAGATGGGCTGACATGTGGAGAGAATGCCGTCGTTTCTGGCACTAAAGAGAACCCTTGAGGGACACCTGGGTGGAAGGAGAAGAGTCGGTAGGCCTAGACTCTTATGGAGGGGATGAGATGAGGAAGGATGCTGCACAACTACTGCAAATTAGAGACTGGAAGGCCGCAGCAGGTGATAGAAGTGCTTAGAGGCGAGAACTGATGGAGGCCAAGAGGCGTAGAGCCATCGAAGAAGTAGAACAAGAATCGTACAAAGGTTGTTATTCCGAATGTCCGCTAATATCTTCACATAGATTATTTATCCGATTTTGTTGAAATATATCCACAGAAGCAAAGATGGCAGTGCACAGTGGAGTTCTAGTACCAACCCTCATGTATGAAAGTGAAGCTTGGAGCTGGCAAAAGAAGGATGAAAGCAGGATAAACGCCGTAGAAATTAGATCACTAAGAAGAATGTGCGGGAAAACGTTGTATGATAGAATACCGAACGATAAAATAAGAAAGAAATGTAAGGCAGATGACTGCATCATGGATAAAATTAAAAAAAGGATGCCTGAGATGGTTTGGACATACTTATGGAACGAATGGATGAGAGTAGAATGGTTAAAAAGTTGTACACAAGCAGCGTGAGTGGAAAAAGAAGCCGAGGACGACCGAGGAAAACATGGCGTGACCAAATTAATCAATTTACTAAAAGACGGCCACATTCGAAGTCGGAATAATCGACGTGCGTGCATGGTACGATGTATGAATGTAGAGGAAGTCCGAGAGGTATCCCAGGACAGAGCATTGTGGCGATCCATCCTCTCTGCCTACCCCCCCGGGGAAATGGCTTGATGGTTGGTTGGTTGGTTGGCTGGTTGATCAATATTTTTAATTGCGTTTTGAATGGACGAAATCATATTTATTCCTATTAACAGACGCGAGGTTTGCATAATTCATTTAAGGATAAATCCGGCGAGGAAATTAAATCTGAACCGAATGCAATGTGTGCAATCAATTCATCACAAACATCGCTAGCAACAGCCGACACTGTAACTTTAGTAATAAGTTAAACCGGGTTAACCTCCAAAATCATATCGCAATATTCATTATCATTTTTACAATCATCACAAGAATTTTATTAGGCAATTTATATGTTACTTATCTTCTGAGGGAGATATTATTAAAACTTGGGATTATATCACCATTTACAAGCATCACACCCATTCTACTTTCTCCCCACACAACGCATTTCTAATTTGATTTGCGAAATTTTAGCCAAGTAAAACCGCGAAATATTTTGTTCTTTTTGATCATATGAACCATAGTATAACGTTCTTGTTCTACTTTAGTGTCGAACGAAATAAAATAAACCTAATTTTACGTCACAATACAATGTTATTCTTCTCTTTCTTCATAAACCTTGATCTCTCCACTGATGGATATAGGCCTCTTCCAAACGTTTCCCTCCTTCCTGTCGTTCACCTTTCTCATACACTGTCTACCAGCTATTGAGGCTACATCGTTGGCTCGGCATCGAGGAATAATAGATCAAAGAAATATTGATGATAAGCAGAGCTAACAAATTCACATACACGGGCCTTCTCTCAGATTTGGAAATTGTAAATGAATTGGATCGGTGATAACTGACCAGGGGGGATGCGAGAGGGTGATTCGACGCAGAAAGTGGAGGGAAGGCGACCACAAGGATGACCACTGAGCCGCTGGTCCGATCAAATCAGGGATCTGGCTGGTCTCTCATTAGCTGCAGCCTGGAGACTGACGAGTGACAGGAACGCATGGCGTGCCATGGTCAATAGTTTAAAAGATGGACACGACCCTCAATCATGAAGAATACGACTGAGAAGAAGTACGCATGTTTCAAAAACCTTTCGTTTCAAACATACTGGAACTTGTTTATTTCAAAATAAAATGTTTCCCATAAGTAGTTTAACTTTGAAGATGCTCAGATATATATCTCGCAAGACACTGCAAGAGAGGATAAGGGAGATATGCGAGGTTGAGGATGTCGTTAGGTGGGGAAGGCAAAGGAGAAGATACTGGTTGCACACGCGAGGAGAATGGATCCATCCAGACTCTCCTTCATTGTGTTGCACGGCCAGCCCCATGGTAGACAACCCCCGGGCAGACCACTTAACAGATGGATCGACAGCTGGGAGTCGACTTCGCAGGAGGCCAATTCCTCTTAAGAAACAGGCCACTAGGTTAGGCCACACTTAGAATAAGAAGAAGAGTTTAACTCAGCCCTATTCTTCCTAGCAGCTGTGAAACTTTAATTTTCTAATCGTATGTAATTAAGCCACTCAAACTCAGAAGGAAGCAAACACGATTATCTTATTTACTTTCTGGGAAAATCGTGTTTTTAACGATTGTACCAATTTGTCTTTCCACTGCCGATAGCATAATTCATACCGCGATATGTAATTTATGTTTTCATCGCGTGCAAAAAACTTGGTCAAATAAATTTCGTGTCATCCGGTGGATTCATCGGGCACCGGATATTGTCGAGTATTGTACGGAACCTCTTTGATTGTGCCAAATTATTTAATAGTTCTTTTGCGACAGAAAAAAAACGGTTTTATTCTCGCGAAATAAGACAAATGACCTGTGAACTGTGACGGTCATACTTCTTGCATGCTTGCAGTGGTCTGTTTTCTCGTAGTCTAGGTGTCTAGGACATGTAAAAACATCGCACATTAATGAACTCAATCGATCAACTCAACTTCAATTGTTCCCGAAGAACACGACAGCAAATAATGCAATGGCGAAATAAGCTGAATCAACTGACATTTTGGATAGAATCAAATACGAATATTCTGAGCCACTATTGTGCTATTGTCAAACAAATGAAGCTGTCAACAAACATTGCAGAATATCTTTTATACTGGTAATGATATAAGATAATCCATACAAAAGTTTTTATTTTTACAACATTTTGAATGTATACAAATTCTTGTAGACAAATACTGGATTTTACCCATTGCGGATAATTTTTATTTTTTACAATACAATACAAACCATCACACCGTTTCCCGAGGTAGGCAGAGAGAATGGACTGCCACACTACTCTATCCTGGCAAACCGCTCTAGCTTCCTCCACATTCATACAACGAGTCATACACGCACGTCGATTCGTCCGACTTCTAACATGACCAACCTTTAAAATTTGATTAATTTGGTCATGCCATGTTTTCCTCGGTCTGCCTCGACTCCGTACCCCATTTACATCATCAACGTATAGTTTCTTAACCATTCTTTCTCTATCCATGCGTTCCAAATGTCCGAACCAACGCAGCGATCCTTTCATAATTTTGTTCATAATACCTTCTTCCGCTCTACATTCCTTTATTATACGTCTTAGGGACATCATCTCTACTGCATTTATTCTGCTCTCATCCTTCTTCTGCCAGTTCCATGCTTCGCTTCCATACATTAGGGATGGGGCCAGAACTCCATTGTGAACGGCCGTTTTCGCTTTCATGGATAAATTCTTGTTTCCAATAACTATTTTTAAAGCTCCATTCACTTTGTTACCCGCACCAACCCTTCTTTCGACGTCACTATCCGTTCGGCCATCTGCTGTGAACATGCTACCTAAATACACAAATTCCCTCACCTGTTCCAAGTTCTCTTCGTTCACACTTATATTACAAACTGTCATTTGCTCTTCCCTTTCAAAAACCATCACCTTTGACTTTCCGACATTCATCATTAAATCATTTGACTTGCATACCTCATACATTCTCGACACCAAGACTTGTAATTCGTCCGCACTATCCGCCAAGAGGACGGCATCGTCCGCGTAAAGCAGACAATTTACAGACGGATCACTCATCTTAGCACCAGCATTTATACCTTTTATTTTTTTATAAGGATTAATTGTATCTCAATAGAGACGAAGATGTAAATTGTTTCTGGGAACAGAATATGGTGGCCGAGGCGCTTACAGGACTAATGACCTGTCATTGGTTGGGTTGAGCGATCGCTTTATGTTTAACAACATTCCCCATTCCGCCCTTCTTACGACCACCACGTCTGACAACTTGGACTATCTTTTGATTTATTGGAGTGAGACTCGGTGACGTCTGCCAAATTTTTGAAAAATGTATATATGCTAGAATGCTGCACTTATCTTCACATTTTTTTAGTTAACTCTACACAAGCGTCATCTATTAAGATTGGGAAGCATTAAGAAGGAAATCTTTATTAATGCACTGTAAAAGACACTGCAAATCATACAGTACTAAAATTTATTTTTATTTTTCAATGAATAATTCCGTGATGTGACGTGATCAACGTGCAATCTAAAACAGGGAACACGCAATTTTAAATAGAATAAATGTAATTTAAAAAAATATACAATAACAGCATATAATTAGTAATAGAGAATGCTGATTTTAGCAGTGATACTGCCATTGTCTGGTCTAATTTATACATTATTGTGTTTGTTTTAATACTAACATAGAAGTACAAGTGAATGCAGTACCAATGAAAGTGTTTTGAACAAAATACAACAATTAAGATGGTTTGGACACACGGAAATAATAAACGAAGAAAGTTTGGTATATGTTAACGATGTAAACGGAACAAGAAATAGAGGGAAACCGAGGAAAACGTGGCACGACATATCAATAAAATATTAAGGAAGCGAGAGAAGTAACGGATGTAAGTAACGGAAGTAAAGATATGTGTAATTAACAATGAAAATATATAATGATTGAAGTCGAGAATTTCGATGAGCATGCATAAGATCAAATTAAAACTAAGACAGAGGATGTTAAGGTGCTATGTGTGGTCTGTTCTGTGTTATATGGGTGTGAGAAATGGACATTTAAAGTAAATACAATGAACCGGTTAGAGGCATTTGAAATGTGACTTCACCGAAGAATGTTCAGGATCCCATGGACAGACAGAGTGACGAACGCAGAAGTCTTGAATCGTGCAGGAGTAAATAGAGAGCTGCTGACATTGATCAAAGTCCCCAAGATTTCATATCTGGGCCATGTTCTACGAGAAGGAAAGTGTCGCCTGCTGCATCTAATTTTGAAGGGAAAAATAGAGGGCCGCAGGGGGGCAGGGAGAAGGCATATCTCTTGGCTGCGCAATGTGAGAGAATGGACGGGAATCGGAACTCTGGAGGAGCTATTCCGGACAGCGCAGGATAGGGAAGAGTTTACCAGAGTGATCGCTAACGACAGAGGGACCTGACGGGGCACTTTAAGAAGAAAAAGAAGATGCATAAGATGTGTTGGTGAAAAACGAGCCAACTTACCCGAGAGCTCAACGTCTTTGGATCCGTTCTCTCTTCTATCGTCTTTCTTTACATCACAATCTGAAAAGAAAATTTAATATATTTATTTATTTTATTTATAAACGAAGAAGAATCAATCATTAAAATTATAGTAGGGAAATAAATTTCAGAAGTTTTGTATTTTAAATACAGTTATGATCATCCATCGAGGACCACGTGTGGCAAGAAGACGAATAGATGGAAGTTGAAGATACTCACTGTTCTGATACTTCGGCCCGTGGTCAGCTTCTACCATTCTACGTAGGCGGACGAGAGGAGCGAGGGCGTTGACTAACGCTGGTGGGAAACTCTGTCCAAAGGACAATCAGCGACAAGAAGAAGGGCTTGGTTGGCTGCTTGGGAAGCTGGAACAAGGAAAGCACATCATTAACTACTTGAAGATTGACTGAAACCTCCATTTCATTCTTCAAAACATATTTCAAAAAGTACCTACTCCAAAAACCCGTATAGTTGTCGTCAATTTTTAATACAAGGGAGCGAGAGAGGAATACTTTGATTATCTCCTAAAGTAATTCGAAATGCACACGATACGCATTCCCGGGAACGTATCTGGATTATTTTGAATTTTGTTCTTATTATTGTTGTATGACAATAGTGTATAATAAAAAAAAATGGTGTTGTTAACCTTTAAACGCCCAGTGGTCCCGTACAGGACCGCGGATTTGCGCCGTTCAATGCCCAATGGTCCCATATGGGACCAGCGTTCTGCTCCCATGCTCTTCCCTTTCAAAAACCCGACCTTTGACTTTTCGACATTCATTATTAAATCGTTCGACTTGCATACCTCATACATTCTCGACACCAAGACTTGTAATTCGTTCGCACTATCCGCAACGAGAACGGCATCGTCCGCGTAAAGCGGACATTTTACAGACAGATCACTCATCTTAGCACCAGCATTTATACCTTTAAGTTCTTTCATATATTTGTCCATACACAGATTATGATCTATTTAATTATTAATGCCTTTGAATATTTGTGTTCCTTAGTTGATATTAGGTCTTTACATATGAAATTGGCGTTTTGCCGTATTGGCAACTTTGATCTCAAATATCTTCTCTTTGGTTAAGAATTCCAAATTCAAATTTATACAGCTATTTACTCAAGTAATTGTGTTTCGAAAATTACAATTCATTTGTTTTTTCCTCAATTGTTTTTTTTATTTGCTTCACTCAGTTTACAAAATGGAAAACTTGAAATATCGCGTTATTTACGAGTACGAGTTCCACCGTGGTACCAGTGCTGCAGAAACGGCTCGAAGGATTAATGATGTGTATGGCGACGGTGCCGCAAAAGAAAACACAGTTCGTTTTTGGTTCCAACGTTTTCGTTCTGGAAATTTCGACCTGCAGAACAAGCCCCGTGGACGACCGGAGACCAGAGTCTATTGTCAGCAACTGCAAACCATGATGGAAAAGCTAGCTGCTAAACAACCGAGGCTGGTTAATCGCTGTAGGCCACTGCTGCTTCATGATAACGCTAGACCACACACTGCACAACAGACGGCTACCAAATTAGAAGAGCTTCAATTGGAATGTCTAAGACATCCACCGTACTCTCCGGACCTTGCCCCAACAGATTACTATTTTTTTCGAAATTTGGATAACTTCTTGCAAGGGAAAAAATTCAACTCCGATGGGGCAGTCCAAACCGACTTCAAAGATTTTATTGATTCCCGTCCGAATGTTTTTTTAGTAAAGGGATCGATGAACTACCTATGAGATGGCAAAAGTGCATAGATAGCAATGGTACATACTTTGATTAAATAAATATATTATATTTAAAAAAAATCAACTTTATGTTCCTCCCATACAAAACGTCAATTTCATATGTAAGGACCTAATATTATGTTCCTTAGTTCACCGCCCATACTAAATGTTTTACTACCATCATAACTAAAACGTGTTCTTTCCACATAAAAACTTTTCCACTTTAAAAGTACGCGTTTTCGTTCATTCATTCAATTATGGAATTGCACGGTAGGAATACATTAAGTTTATTTTAAAAATATATTCATGTTCGACCGTGTACTTGCATGTTAGAGACTCATAATTTATAATAAACGATTTTAGTAATTAAAAGCTTTCATGATAGGTGATAATTCTTGTGATTAAATATAAAAAACTATTCAAATTGTTGATTTTTAATTTTCTCTCGCGATGATTACCGATGAATTTTGTAGGAAACAGTGTCAATGTCTGTATATTGTTTCTTGGTCAATGATGTTTAAACATTTCAATTGTATTATATTTAATAGGAGTGACATACCTTGCAAAGGAATAACAGAATAACATTTGATAATCCTATTGCAAGGCAAAACATGTCACTTTCATAAAACTTTTACATAACACTTTTACAGTTTCACCTACGTTAGTAAATATGTTTACAATCTGTTGAATATAATTAATACGATCGAAAATGTCTGTTATTTAGAAGTTTTATTATATTTTATGGGAATGACATGTTTCGTCTCGCCAAAACATTATCAAATGTTACATTAAACGCTTTAAATATGTCATTAATAAAAAATAAAATGAAACTTTTAGGAAACAAACGTTTTCATCTAGTAAAGTTGTTGAACGTTTTTTAGACAATCTCTTGAATTTAATCAATATCAACGAAAACGTCTGTTTTTTTAGAAGTTTTAATTATATTTTATGGGAATGGAATTTTTCTTCTCGCTAAAACATTATTAAATGTAACATTAATAATGGCTTAGTAAAGTGAAACATGTCATTAACATAAAATATAATGGAACTTTTAGGAAACAAACGTTTTCACCCAGTAAAGTTGTTGGACGATTTTTAAACGATCTCTTGAATATATTCAATACGAACGAAAATGTCTGTTTTTTAGAAGTTTTATTATATTTTATGGGAATTACATGTTTCGTCTCACTGAAACGTTATTATGTTACATTTTATAATGCCTTAGTACAGCGAAACATGTCATTAACATAAAATATAATAAAACTTCTAGAAAATATACGTTTTCATTCGTTTAAATTCATGAAGCAATAATTTTTTGAATTCATTTGTTGATATAGGGAAGTAGCTACTTAGTAAAGGCGCACAATATAATAGCGGAGCATGTTTTATGTAATGACGTCAGTTAGTTGTGCAGTTTGTAAAAAAAATGCACAAGTTCAATGCTTGGCTGGTGCATGTTTGTTTTCGTTCGGTGCGGTGAATATCGAATAATTGATCATAAACAATGTGACGGTGCCATGGCGGTCGAGTTTAAGAATGAATTCGCAGGGCGTTTCCTATTAACGGACACTACATAGTCTTGAAGCAATAAACCTATCCAAAAAAAACTAGAATGGCAGTGCACAGTGGTGTTCTTGTGCCGACCCTTATATTTATTTATTTATACATACTCATAATACACAAATGAGACATAATAAACGAAAAACATTTAGGCGACTCATTTGGACATAAAACGGTGTAACAAAGATAAAACAACGACATGAAACCAAAATATCCTACATACGAGTATGCAGCCCCCATACTAAAAAGTTTTATTTTTAACAAAAATGTTTATCTTTAACAATATGTTTGTTTTTAACAAAATGTTTATTATAACTAAATGTTTATTTTGACAAAATGTTTATTTTTAGCAAAAAAAAAATTTTTCAAATGAATATTTATTTAAAAAAAAAATGTTTATTCTTAACAAAACGTTCATTTTATTTATTTTTTAAATAATTTTTAACAAAATGTTTATTTTGAACCAAAATGTTTACTTTAACTAAAATATTTATCTTCAACTAGTTCATAAAATGGAGCCACAGCGCCCTTGAGATGATTAATTCATAAAAATGGCGCTCTATAAATCATCCAATTTATTATTATTATTATTATAATTAGTTTCGTTAGTTAAATAGTCTTTAATTTTTTTTTTGTCACATTGTTTATATAGTATAATTAAAATGGTTGCGGTCAGCGAAGTAAAAAAGCTATGAAAGTACGTCATGATAGAAAAGTGTGATACTCCATTTCATCTAATAATTGTGTAGATTTTCACGATTTCACAGTATATCCGTGTCGCTTCACCTTCTCGACCGAGGTTTCTGAAATCGTTGCAGTCTCCATCTTCAGAGTATGAACTATGATAGCAAAGGGGTCGGGTAAGCATAAATAATGTGTTATTATGGTAAATAAGTATTAATAATACCTCTATTATTTCATATAATATCTTTAGGTAGCTGGCATTAGCTAGAATTAGTACTGTGAATTGTACGAATATACCGTGTATGCTGTGTCCGGCATTGGTCACAGGTGTCAATCTCATAACACGACAGTCGAGATTCAGGATTGGATTAGGTGGCATTGCAAAATCTAATTGAATAATTCTACATAAATAATTCCCTGGGAATTACATGGCGCTACTAAGGCATTATCAAAAGTTATAAAAAGTATTTAAAACATTTGATAATACTTTAGCAAGACAAAAGATACTCTCGTATACTCGTATTTTCGTATAAGGCATAGGTTTCAAAAATTTTCTGGGCCACCGCCCCTTTTACAAGAAAAATAAACGTTCAACGCCCCCCTCCCATAAAAGTTATTCCAAATATTTAGAAACACATAGTTGAATTTTAAAATATTATTAAATCTCTTATGTATCTGAAAACGACAGATGGTAGAGTACCGAAAGAAGAAAAGCAAGAATGATTAGCGTGTTTTTATTTGTCTTTTTAGAATATATTTTTTTATCTGCCCACGCTCTCTACTTTTTCTGGGTCTTCTACTGCCTCCTTGAAAGTCTCAAACGCCCACAAGGGGGCGTTATCGCCTACTTTGAGAACCTAGGTTATAAGGTAAGCAAATGTATTTTTAATTTCTTTTTCTTTAACGGTTTGGAATGTGTTTTAAATTCTTTTTATTATATAAACTAGCCAAAGACCGGTATGCATTGCAATGCCCCTTTCAATTATTTTACAATATTTTATCGGGCCCGAAGGATATCAGTTGAAAGGCTAAGATTGTCAACAACAACTGTACAAAGTTTTAACTCAATCGGATGAACGATGCGCGAACGCATTGGGAATGAACACACAGAAATTTATTTTTATAATGAATTAACTAACTGACTAACTAACCATCACGCCATCTCCCTGGAGGGTTAGGCAGAAAGAATGGACTGCGACACTTTTCTTTCCTGACATATTTCTCTCCATTCAACATTCATACATCGTATCATGCATGCGCGTCGATTTCTCTGACTCCTCACGTGGCCGACATTCAATATTTATGCCAAGTTTTCCTCGGTACTCGTATATTTCTAGTTCCATTCACATCGTTAAAATATACTTTTTTACCATTCTTTCTTCATTCATTATTTCCATGTGTCCAAACCATCTTATGATCCTTTCAATATTTTGTTCAAAACATCATCATTTGAAACGCATTCACTTATTATATTTTCAGTCGACACTCTATCATACACAGAGTATCACATATTCGTCTAAGAGGTCTCATTTCTACTGCATTTATTCTACTTTCATCCTTCTTTTTCCAGTTCCATGCTTCATTTCCATATAATAGGGTCGGTACAAGAACACCTTAAAAACCGGAAAATAATGATCAATCTGAAACGAAAAGTCTATGAAGCCTGCGTTCTGCCAGTTGGTACTTATGGTATTGAAACTGTTACATTGTCCAAACATAGTGCCGAGAAACTACGAGTGACCCAAAGAGTCATGGAAAGAGCCATGTTAGGAATAAGCCTAAGAGACAGAGTCAGAAACGATACGGTGAGAGAAAAAACAAAGGTCACTGACGGCAAAGAGAAGTGCAGGGCGACCGCAACTACCGTGGAAGGATGATCTGAACAGACACGTCGGAATAACCTGGATGCCGTCTGCGCAGGACAGAGTGACATGGAAGCGAATGGAGGAGGCTTTTGTCCAGGAGTGGACGGGAATAGACTGAAGAAGAAGAAGAAGACAAGAACATCATTGCGCACTGCCATTTTAGCTTTTTTGGATAGGTTTTTGTTTGAGATGACAACTTTAAGTACGCCATCCACTTTGTTGCCTGCCTTATACGATTATATAAGATTAATTAACAATTGAAATAATAAACGCTTACTTATGTTAAAATTTGATTTGAATGAAATGTCTCGCGCCGGTCCTGCAAATAAACTGTTTCGCTCTGTAACCTTGGGCCCGTCATTGAAAGAGTGGTCTAGTTAGTATTGTGAACGATGCGGCATGATGATGTTTCAGGCCGCCCTGAGCCATTCTCTTGGCGATTCTCTCCAGCCCAGATAGGCGCCGGCCCGCGTGAGGTCACTCCTACTCGGCGGCTCATTGTCTATGGTGGATTCACCTAATTATCTATGGACCTATCATACGACATTAACCCTTTTGTACTTGATTTAAGGTATTCAAGAGCAAAAACCGTTCACACCACCTCGACATTATTGAAGCATAAACAATTATTATGTTCGAGTTGATTTATAGTAAATAAATGGGTCAAAAATTCAAATGACATACTTAATAAATCTTTTGGGATTCCGATATTTTTTTTCCTAAAGCACTTTAAAAACTAACTAACCATCAGGCCGTCAACCTAAAGGGGTAGGCAAAATGAATGGACTGCCACACATTTCTCTCGCTTCATATTTCTACAACAACAAACCATCACGCCGTTTCCTCGCAGGGGTAGGTAGAGAATATGGACCGCCACACTACTCTTTCCTGACACACCTCTCTAGTTTCCTCCACAATCATACAACGAGTCATACACGCACGTCGATTCTTCCGACTTCTAACTTTAAAATTTGATTAATCTGGTCATGCCATGTTTTCCTCGGTCTACCTCGACTCCGTACTCCATTTAAATCGTTAACGTATTTGTTCTTAATCATAATTTCTCCATCCATGAGCTTCATATGTCCGAACCAGCGCAGCGATCCTTTCATAATTTTATTCATAACACCTTCCTCCATTCTACATATACACTTTTTTACCATTCTTTCATAATTCATTCTTTAATTCACGTACGTATTACGATAAGTATAGATACTCCGCATTGCATTAACATTCTGATTTCAAAATTATTTATAATCGTTTTGAGAAACGTCTTTTTACTATTTGTGTGAAACTAAATGAAAAAAAAAATTATTATAATTAAAGTTACTAACTAACTAACTAACCATCACGCCATTTCCCCGGAGGGGTAGGCAGAGAGGATGGATCGCCACAATGCTCTGTCCTGGCATACCTCTCGGGCTTCCTCTACATTCATACATCGTACTATGCACACACGTCGATTATTATTTCGACTTCGAATGTGGCCGCCTTTTAGTAATTGATTCATTTAGTCATGTCATGTTTTCCTCGGTCATCCTCGGCTTCTTTTCCCACTCACACTGCTTGTGAACAACTTTTTAACCATTCTACTCTCATCCATTCGTTCCATATGTCCGAACCATCTCAGGGATCCTTTTTTAATTTTATTCATGATGCTGTCATTTGTCTTACATTTCTTTCTTATTTCATCGTTCGGTATTCTATCATACAACGTTTTCCCGCACATTCTTCTTAGTGATCTCATTTCTACGGCGTTTATCCTGCTTTCATCCTTCTTTTGCCAGCTCCAAGCTTCACTTCCATACATGAGGGTTGGCACTAGAACCCATTGTGTACTGCCATCTTTGCTTCTGTGGATATATTTCTATTTGCAGTAATGACTTTGAGTGCGCCATTTATTTTATTCCCAGCACCAACCCTCCTTTCGATGTCTTTCTCCATTTTTACGTCTCTTGTAAACATGCTTCCCAGATACGTAAATTCAGTAACTTACTCCAATTTCTCGCCCATCGCACTTATAACACAAATCGTCATACATTCTTCTTTCTCGAAAACCATCACTTTAGATTTCTATATTTATTTATCAGAATTAAAGTTATTTTAACGAAAAATGAATAAGAGGATAACTATATTAAAAACAGAAGCACTTTGTAAGAGGAAACGTAGAAAATTTCATTAACTATTTCAGGTTTTAGAAATACCCCAATAATTTAATTATCGACGTTTTTGTTAACCTTGTTGAGTAAAACAAAACATAATTAAAGCACACTGAAGCCGAAAAACACATTTAATGTGATGGCTTTTAAATGGTTTAAAGTCGTCATAAAAAACACAGTAAGTACCTCAAACAATTCGCAAATGGAACTCTTTAAGTCTATTTTGACCGCGAAAATGTTGACGTCACGTTCTTTTGAAAATATCTTAGCATCCTTCTAGGCGAAAAATAACAAGGCGTGTATTTGCACGGACGTCTATTGTGGTGATGGCGATTTTCTTTATCATTCATATTCACACAGTTAGACGCGGTCGGCAGTTGGTACAGTGGTACAGACGCAGACGGTGAGGAATGAGGAATGAGTGGGGCGCGTGGCACTTTTCATTAGCAAGGCGATCCTCTGCGAAGGTCGCTGACCACCTGACGAGAGACCACTGTCGATGGGAGGAATATTACATTAACCGTGATTTATGCGTGTAGCACACGACGCAATGTTTATGAAAAATACAATATATACATCGTACAAAACACATGTCTTCTTCTTCTTCTTCTTCCTTATTGTAGACCTATGTGGCCTGTTCTCCAGAGTGTTGCACCTCCTGTGAGGTAGATTCTCAGCTGTCCTTCCATCTTTTAGGAGGTCTTCCACGAGGACGAGTCCCATAAGGTTGATTATAAATGCAATATAGGGGAGTCTGGTGGTATCCATTCTGTGAACATGACCGTACCAGTACCCTTTTCGCTGTCTGCTTTACTTATAATATCCTCTACCTCACATATCTCTCTTATTCTGCTGTTCCTCACGCGATCCCTCACTGTCTTGGCTGCTATCGTCCTCAGTGTCTTCATTTCGGAAGTACTCAAATCTTGCATGGTCCTTAATGTGTCTGCCCTTGCTTCGACCCCATATGTTATTATTGGTCTTACGCATGCCTTATAGATCTTATAGATCTTACTTTTAATGGCCATGTTTTTGTTTTTGCACATACAAAACACATGTAATAACAAATAATATATATATAGTTTTTTTTTAGAGGTTAGGTTTTTAAACTGGCGGCAACATTGTTTCTACAGACTGTAAATTTGACAATTGACAATTGATTTGTAGTCGGTACGTTTTGCCATTTCATCATGAATAGACTGACGTCAGAACAGCGCTTGCATTTGTGCAAAATTATTTTGAAAATCATGGTTCGGTTCGCCAAACTCATCGTGCACTACGTGCATTTTACGGTCGACGTGATCGTTCATCCGAGCAATTTATTCGGAAGACCGTGGATCGTTTTCGCACCACGTAAACTCTAGTGGATAATACGCATCCACAAAGATTATTTTTGCAATCCACGGGATCCTCAGCATACGACACTATAGCCACGTTTCTAAGGCATTTATGCTGGCACGATCACGGGATTTCATTGTCCAAATTTCAGAAGCATAAAGAAATATTGCCATCTGAATGTGACTTTCACTAATATATAATACGTCGATCTCCGAGGTGATCATGTTCCGCAGACTGATTGCTCTTCCCACCGTCAGGTTGGTTCTGGCAGCCGACAGACAGAACGATCAATAGTGGCGCAGTCGGAGATAATTGTCGAACACAAAAAGAATCATACCCAACCAACATGACGAGTATTGAAATATCTCCTGATTAAACCCAAGAAATGTATTTTAAGAAACCCATCTCTTCGAAGCTGAAGATAATTGGTACCCAACATTCCCAAAAGAAAGGCCATGGGATAGCTACCATTGTCCCTTATATAGAGATACTTAAAAAATATGTATATCATAAGTGTTATTTATATTATAGAAATTATAAGTTTTAATTACTGTAGTTCGAAAATTTTTTATTATACAAGCCACTATTATTTCAACAAAAAATTATGTTTTATGGAATAAATATTATATAATATGTCTTTCATATTTCGCAAATAAACAACGGTGGTAAATAAATATTGTAAAAAAATACGTATTATAAAAATATGAGTTCCGCGAACACAATAACCGTGTATTGTTTTAATAATAATTCAGATAGTTTTACAAAGTAATGAATTAGTTGTCAACCATGGAATCCACATCTTTAATAACAATCAAAACGGTAACATTTTTCACTTTAAGTGCAGTTTATCCCCGGTAATAAAATCATATTTATAATGTTTTAGATATGTTTACGGAAGTCACTACATAGCAGTGCTATTATAATGTTGTATTGCGCATAGCTACATTGTTTTACATAACTTCTTAAGTGGACTATGTGGTTGTTTGTTCAACAAAACAATTTTTAAATGCCTCATTTGACGTTTTTTAAAAGAATTTCGGTATTCTGCTTGTTCGTCTTAAAGTCGCCGAAATCGGATACCTAACATAAAATAAAAGTTAACGGATAAATTATGTTTTTATTAGTTTCTTTCTTCTTCTTTAATAGCCGTTGTCGTCCACTGCTGAACATAGGCCTCCCCCATACTTCTCCATGTATGACATGTCATACGGGGGGTGGTTGGCATTACAACGCCACGCTTGCCAGACGGGTTGGCGAGGTGTCCTTCCACGTTAGCCTATGCATCAATATTATCCACCGAGGTTATTCACACTCGATCTCTAACATTTCGCATAGTTTCCAGGGGAGACCAAAGTCGAGGAGGTGTGGATAGGTACTTGGGATCAGATCAATCGTTTCACTTAAGTTCAACCAAAGTTTTTCGATAACAAACATTAGTGTATTTTTATAATATTAATTTATTTATATTTATAGCAAAGAAGGAGCTGTTTCAAGCGGCACAGGAATGGGAAAGGTTCGCCGAGGTGATCGCCAACGTTGGAGAGACCTGACAGGGTACTTGGAGAAGAAGATACACATCGTTGAAACTCCGTGTAGCACAGAGGAAACATGAATGAGCCATGCTACATATTAAACTCCCAGATCGTATAAGAAACACTGAGATAGTAGACGTTCAGAAGTAACAGATATCGTTGAAAGGGTGGCTAAGTTCAAATAGTCATTTGCGGGACGTGTTGTTAGAGGGGGACCAAAGATGGACCAGAAAGGAAGCAGAGTGGAGACCTCGTGAATATATACGAAGTAGAGAGACCCCCTAGTCTATGAAGCCTGCGTTCTGTCAGTTGGTACTTATGGTCTTGAAACTGTAACATTGTCCAAACAAAGTGCCGAGAAACTACGAGTGACCCAAAGAGCTATGGAAAGAGCCGTGTTAGGAATAAGCCTAAGAGACAGAGTCAGAAACGATACGGTGAGAGAAAATACGCAGGTCACTGACATCATCCACCGGGTGGCGACTCTAAAATGGCAATGGGCAGGTCACGTAGCCAGAAGCTCTGATGAAAAGTGGACAAGAAGACTGCTGACTTGGAGACCGTGGACGGCGAAGAGAAGTTCAGGGCGACCACAAATACGGTGGTGTTGTATAATATAATATATGGAAGGTGATCAAGTCAATGTCTATATTGTTTGTTGTTTATTACATACAAAGGGGAAGAGTGTAAAATGTGCTGTACCTCTGTTAACAATCTTTCCATTCATAATATTATAGAAAAAAAGTCATCATCGCAAAGTATGGATTAATTAAGTTTAGCAACGTTTTACAACAACAAACCAACGCGCCGTTTCCCGGAAGGGTAGGCAGAGATAATGGAACGCCATACAACTCTCTTCTGACATATACCTCTCTAGATTCCTCCACAATAATACAGCGAGTCATACACGCACGTCGATTCTTCCAACTTCTAATACGGCCGACATTCAAAATTTTGATTAATGTGGTCATGCCATGTTTTCTTGTCTTCTTCCACTCCGTACTTCATTCGCATCGTTAATATATAGGTACTTCTTAATCATATTTTCTTCATTCATGCGTTATTTGTGTAAGTGTTACAAAAAGTTATATTTTTATCTCGATAGATTATTCATCACATAAAATTTATCTATATTTTAAGCAAATTATTATAATCTCTTCAATTATAAAAAAAAATAACGTCGAAAATAAAGTGTGTATCGTTAATTAATTTTCAGTTTAATCTGCTTTTTAGATCATTTTGATTGGCTGTATACACTAGTATTTCTAAATGTTCTATTTTTTTAAAATTATGAAATTGATTTTATCCACTGAATCTTGGAAAATACATAAAACTGTTTATTAAATCAGATGTTTCGAAATTTTTATTATAATATCGTTTAATATGTATTAAGATTGTGCCCCAGTAAGGTAATACTATGGACCTTAATTAATACAATTTAAAAATATAATAAATATTTCATTGTTTATTGACCTCTTATTTAAAGAGATTTATAAGCAGTCTGCTAGTTTAGATTTAAAAAAAAAAATATTATGTATTAAGCAAACTTTTCCAATATAATATTAGGTCCTCACATATGAAATTGGCGTTTTGCCGTACTGGCAACTTTGATCTCAAATATCTTCTCTTTGGTTAGGAATTCCAAATTCAAATTCATACAGCTATTTACTCAAGTATTTGTGTTTCGAAAATTATAATTCATTTGTTTTTTCCTCAATTGTTTTTTTTCTTTGCGTCACTCAGTTTACAAAATGGAAAACTTGAAATATCGCGTTATTTACGAGTACGAGTTCCACCGTGGCACCAGTGCTGCATAAACGGCTCGAAGGATTAATGATGTGTATGGCGACGGTGCCGCAAAAAAAAACACAGTGCGTTTTTGGTTCCAACGTTTTTTTTTTTTTTTTTTCATATTCGAGTAAAAACCCGTTACAGGGTGTGAACCTAATAGATACATTCTAATTACAATATTATAAAAGGAAAAAAGAAAACAGCTGTTTCTGTTTTCCTTTTATAAACGCTGCTGCCAACCGATATTGGCATCGTCAGGTGTTGCAAACAACTCAGTTGTTCGTCCTGATGATGCCAACTGCTTTGACGAAGGTTCCGAACTGTGGAAACATTTCGCACTACATTCCCCCGGCGTTTGTATCGTTTTGTTTGTGTGCTGCTCGTTGTGTCTGTGTGTGTGTGTGTTTATTATATCATCGGATAGAGGGAAACAGGAAAGGTTCGAGGCATGTCCACTGAGGGCATCATGTCCGTTGAGGCAAAGTCAAGAGCGAGATTTATGATTGGATTGTGCACAACTTACTTAGCATAGTCCGCACTTAGTAAATTAGTATCACGTTTAACATATATATATTGAATTGTTTTAATTGCTGGTTTAAAGGAAAACATTTTAATAAAACTATAAATAAGTAATATTATAAATTATTATGATAGAATACCGAACGACGAAATAAGGAAGAAATGTAAGGCAGATGATTGCATCATAAATAAAATTAAAAAATGATCCCTGAGATAGTTTGGACCTATGGAAGGAATGGACAAGAGAAGAATGGTTAAAATGTTGTATACAAGCAGTGCTAGTGAAAAGAGAAGGCGTGGAAGACCAAGGAAAGCATGGCATGACCAAATTAATCAAATACTGAAAGGCGGACAAATTCGAAGTCGGAAAAATTTACGAGCGTGCATGTGGAGGAATCTGGAGAGGTATGTCAGGACAGAACTGTATGGCGGTTCATTCTCTCTGCTAATCCTTCGGGGAAACGGCATGATGGTTAGTTAGTATGTTAGTTTTTTACATTAATTAGATTTTTTTTAATATAGCTTTTTCCACAGACTCCCTTCCTCAGTGCAGAAATTTTAACAATAAAATAAGACAAAATTGTTACTTATACTCGTATACTAAACGAAATGAGGATGGTGAAAGAACTTAATATAGAGGTAAGGATAATTGTTATTCAATTAGAATTGTGGGAAAAGAAGAACAAATCAATTATTGGACTTAAGTTGATTTGGGTGCTTATAATATTTTATTTATCTTTAAAGGTTTTTTTAATTTCTAAAATTTCAAGATAATAAAATGACATATTTATGATGGTTAGCGATTTCAGAAACGTTATTATTATACGAGTATTAGAGAGAGAATATTATATTCTGATATGATATGCACCAAGAGGTGAAAAGTACTTTCTGATTTGAATCACACTCCAAGAAAAAGTCAAGGGACAACATAAGAAGATGATCTACCCACACATATATTCAACAGCGGTGAAACAAATCTATATTTTAACCTCGACTAATGTTGTATTGTAAATTTCCCTTAAAAGGAGGCGAAACAATTGGTTCCACAAATTCAAAGGACTGGACTTGCTTCCCAGAACTTCCCAGAAGGTTTTGACAGTCACCTACCGGGTCCAATTGTGAATGTAAACCATCCAGGGACCCATTCAAACACACACCCAAAATTTCGGCAAAATCGGTCCTGCCGTTTAGGAGGAGTTCAACTTCATACGCCCGTACAGAAGAATTACATATATAAAGATTATTAAATATATCATGAATTATTATCTGAATTTTTATTCATTTACTATAAACTAACTAATTAACTAACTTACTAACTAAATAACTAACCATCACGCCGTCTCCCCGAAGGGCTAGGCAGAAAGAATGGACTGCAACACTTTTCTTTCCTGACATATTTCTATTGCTTCCTCAACATTCATACATCGTGTCATGAACGCGCGTCGATTTCTCTGACTCCTCACATGGCCGACATTCAATATTTGACTTATTGGTCGTGCCACGTTTTTCTCGGTCTACCTCTTTTTCTGGTTCCATTTACATCATTAACATATACTTTTTTTACCATTCTTTCTTTCCATATGTCCAAACAATCTATTATAAAATTTTCATATTTCTATAAAACCACGAAAGTTATATTTTGATTTTGTTGCATAATGCTATGTTAAATGAAAATCAAGAAATTGTAGATCTTTATTATTATTTTTTAAATAAGTCAGTTGGTGTCGCCACACGAATAATTTTGTTTTGTTCTAAGTATTCTGTAATTTCACTTACCTTTATAAATAGGCATTAGCTAAATATTCTAGAAATTTCTGGATACAAGTTTACGTTTCACGAAATCCTAAACACGCCGAGCAAACAACCGATAATATTATTCCGACCTCCGATGATAATCATGACAGATTGGTGTGAAATTAAATAGGATGTATTACGTGAGTTTAAATTTACGAAATGGCTGCAGTTCTTTCTTAACCACTTCTACTCTATCGTCATAGATGGACAAACATTTAAAGCCGGAATTTACAATGATCAGTGAAAAAATACGGAAAAATGTGTCTTTTTTTTTAAATACACAGACTGCGAAAATACAAACAAACGGCAGGCAGAGAGAATGGACCGCCACACTACTCTATCCTGGCACACCTCTCTAGCATCGTCCACGTTCATACAGCGAGTAATACACACACGTCGATTTTTCTGACTTCTAACAGAACCAACTTTGATTAATTTTTTAATGCCATGTTTTCCTCGGTCTTCCTCGACTCCGTACCCTATTTACATAATTAAAGTAAACTTTCTTGACCATTCTTTCTCCATCCATGCGTTCCAAATGTCCGAACCATTGCAGCGATCCTTTCATAATTTTGTTCATAATATCTTCTTCCGCTCTACATTCCTTTCTTATATCAGCATTTGAGATTCTGTAGTATATCGTTCTACCACACATACGTCTTACGGACCTCATCTCTACCGCATTTATTCTGCTTTCATCCTTCTTCTGCCAGTTCCATGCTTCGCTTCCATACATTAGGGATGAATACTCAATAGATGCCTTAAACCTTAATTTTGTAATGTCTATTGATAATGATCTTTTATATTTTATCTTCATAACACTTTCATTCGCACTGCATTCACTTCTTATATTTATTAGCACTTTATACACTATCATATACAGGTTTACACATATCCGTCGAAGAGATTTCATTTTTACTGCATTCATTCTACTTTCATCCATCCATTTTTCTCTATTTTTAAAAATATGTGAATGTAAGAAAACCAATATTTTCAACTATTAAAAGATTAATCGTGTTTCTTGGTGAATCCTTAATAAACGATGTAAGTTCCACTCAAAGTTGATGGAGAGAAAATTCTAACACATTGTAAGAAATCTCCTGTAACATGTCGTAACACTTTGTTCTTCTCTAGAGGCCACCACTTTCTCGATTATGCGATGTTAATGATTAGAAAACATTGGATAACGAAACTTCTAGAAATTATTATATTATCAAACTGACACGATTCTGTGATTACAATACGTGAATTCTTGATAACTAATGTTGTAAGCGATCACGCGAAATGGAAATGTGTAGTACACTGAAGCTGGAGTCAAAATTATACAATAAAATATTAAATTGTTTCTTCTATATTCGCCATACTTTGTGTTGTAGATGCTTTATATCTCTTTTTCTTTTTGATGTATTTTATGTATACAACACTTACATTAAAAAATTAAAGTACATAGACATGTTTCGGACAATAAGTCCTTCTTCAGTGATACATATTATAAAGATACATATTTAAAATACGAATATTATAATCTTTTTTTTTACATGATCTTACAGATGCTATAAAGATTTATTTTGGAACATTTATACTTTTGTTATAGCAAATATTGTGTGATTTTTTTTGTTTTTTTATTTATTTAAAGTTTAGACATTTAAAAATGTTTGTATAAAATTATAAGTCAAAATTCCAAAAATTGATTGAGTTACTGTCATTTTAATGAGAGTAGGAAAACCGACTTGTCTTGTGTCGACCGCGCCGCTAATCGGGTGAAAGCTGAGAACTGCATGGAAAGGGTAAATAATTTTTAAAAAATCAAGGACACCACTGTAGACAAAGTGGAAGAACCATCATATGGCCCAGGACTCGATAGTTTGATGTAAGTATAAATACTCTTAATTTAGAAGATACATGATTTTGTAGTAAGAAAAATGGAATAAAAACTTTAAACGCGTTTTTTAAACTGGTCGCATCGATAACTCGAGTAATTATCAACCGATTTTAAACTTTATTTGTTTGTTTTATTTTTATTTTTTTGTTTGTTCGTAAATTTTATTTTTTACCATTTTTTAAGACTGCTTGAATACATATTTTTAAAGTTTTCAATCGGTCGCTATTTTGTGAGAAATAAATAAAAAATCGGATATGTTTAACGATAACTACTGAATCAATTAAACTGTAAAATCAATTAATAAACATCAATTGACAATAATATTATTGCATTGTGATAAATAGTTCTCACGATATTTGAAGGTTCGAAATTATTGTTAGGAATAATCATTGTATCCTGCATACTTTATGTATTAGACTAGCCGAAATACTGAATTCGCCAGGGACGGCTTTTTAATAAATGCGCCACGTTCAATGAGCATCTAATAAAAAAACTACTAACTAACTAACTAACCATCACGCCGTCTCCCCGAAAGGGTAGGCAGAAAGAATGGACTGTCACATTTTAACCGATGCAGCATTCCATCCTTCTCTTTTCGCCCCGCGGAAGACGCGGTGTGATGGGTTGCGAACCTCATCGCCACCAATAGGCATCTCCCACGCACACTTCGATCGTCCAACACCCACAAAATAAATCTCAAACAAATCATATAAAATACAATGATATAAAATAAAATAAAATAACAAAATAAAAATATTTTAACACATAATGTTCATTTTAGATGGTGCACTTGTTGACATGGACGATCCGGACTTTTGTGTTTATTAGATTTATGTTACTCGCATCCACCGTTTTTTTTTTAATTAGCTGTAATTGGGTACTTAAAGCAATCGAATACCAGCAAGAACTTTAAAATAATATTGAAGAAATTATTCAAATTGTCATTGGAACAAATGAAAATTTTATTTTTACACCTGTCAAAATTCTTTATATAATTATGGTAAACGAAAAAACTTGTATAATTTTAACGTTAAAACCGCACAAACGTATTACGTGTCACAATTCACTATTATAAAGTGCGGCATCAATCAAATTGTCCAAAACAATTCACTTTTACACGAAATATCTCCAAATTTAAGGGAGCACCACATGAACCAAACCAAATTTTCAAAATCAGAAATTTTTAATAAAAAAAACTATATATGCTATAATATGATAAATAAAATAATATAACCCTGCAAACTAAGGGTAGAACCACTACCTAACCACTTGTAGTGTAAAACAAAAATAAATAAAAATACTACTTACGCGACTTTGGGTACCTACTCGAGCGAATACGTGGCGTGAAAGCGGAAATCTTATCTATTAGTATGCTCTCACGTACGAATACCGTATTTTTTTTAATTTAAACAAAAAAATACATATATAAACCATTTTTCGACATAGTCGCCATTTCTCTCAATGCAGATGGTGAAGCGGGATATCAACATTTTGATGCCTTGCTCGAAGAAGTTACCCGCCAACCCCTTCGTCCACTTCTCCACCTCCTCCTTTACCTGCTCGTCAGTTGAAAACCTTTTTCCACCCATGTGCAGCTTCAGGGAGGTAAAGAGATAGTAATTTGAAGGTGCTAGGTCAGGGGAATGCGGGGGATGGTTCAGGACATCCCATTTAAACGAGGCGAGCAGTTCCTTCTGGCATTGTCGTGCAGCAGGCAGACTCCCTTTGTCAGCATGTCTCTCAGTTGATGGTCTCCCCTTGAGGCATATATTCCATCAAAATTATGCCTTGACAGTCCCAAAACACGAATGCCATGATTTTCTTAGTTGAAATTGTGGTTTTCTTTTTGGCGAAGGGTGAAGAGAACTTCAAGAAAACATTTTCATTCATATTAATGATTTAATGTGGAGTTCATCATGGTTCAAAAAGCGACCAATAAAATAATGTTTTGTGCATATTTTGATTGATACACCAAACATCCACCGACCGCCACTGTCTGAATGGGCTGCAATTGGGCGGTTGTCAATTGAAGAATAATAACACTGAGGATTAGGTTAAATTAGGTGCAAAATCGCGATTCAACAGTCATGAATAGTAATAGAATATTGCAGGATTTTCCTCCGGCAGCCATTGTTGTATCGGTTTATTGACGTGCTTAATTATAATAATGATGGAAAAATTATGCCGCCGGTTCATACCATTAAAATTCAACTTAAATTCATACCATTCACAGATATTCGTATATGACGAACGAATAAAATTAACGATTTTAGTTAAATTATTAGTGAGGAGTCGGAGAAATCGACGTGCGTGCATGACAAGATGTATGAATGTAGAGGAAGCGAGAGTGTGGACACGTGGACAGAGCAGGACAGAACAGTGTGGCGTTCCATTCTTTCTGCCTACCCCTCCGGGGAGACGGCGTGATGGTTAGTTAGTTAGAAAGTTACAACATTTTGAATGTATACAAATACTTGAAGACGAAAACTGGATTTTTTACATTGCGGGTTATCAATTCAAGGATTAATTGTATCTCAATAGAGACGAAGATGCAAATTGGAAACAGAATATGGTTGATCAGGACTTATGACCTGTCATTGGTTGGGTTAAGCGCACGCTTTATGTAATACAACATTCCCCATTCCACATTTTCTTACGACCACCATGTCTGACAAATTTTTGGAAGTTGTATATATGTTAATCTGTAACACCACCCTTTACATGGTAGTTTCAATATACACACTAGCGCCATCTATGAAGATTGTATTTTTATAGTTAGTTAGTTGTAAATAAAAAGGCATTGTTCGTGGTTATGATACTAACAGACTTAATTAACACTGAACCGATTGTGACGAATTTTTTAATTTATTAATAATACTTAGGCGAAAGCTTAAAACGATATGACGGAAGCCAACGCTATGTACGCGAAGTTGGAACCCAGAGTTCAAAAATGCCTACGAGCTGCAGCCTCCTTGCGAACGCTCCTAAAGTCCAAGCTTCTATCCAGAAACACCAAACTACGTATTTATAACACTATCATCAAGCCAGTGGTGAGTTATGGACAATGACTCTTAAAGAACAACAAAGAATCTACTGGTTTGAGAATAGAATAAGAATTATCCTGGGAGCCAGACCCGGTGTTGCAGCGGGAACTTGGAGGCATAGGACCAAACAAAGAGATCCGTACAATGACCTAGCAGCTCCTTATAACGAGCACCGCGAGAGCCGGTCGCATGGATTGGGCACGTATGCCGAGCCGAAGAGACCAGAGCAATCAAGGCCCTGAACGCGTCTAGACCGACTGGAGTAAGACCTCTAGGAAGGCCTAGACAGCGCCTAATGGACAATGTTCTGGCTGATCTGGTTAGGTTAGGCGAATCGGTCTGCTGGGAGCAAAAGGAGCAGGATCGAGGAGCTTGGCGAAAAATCATCAAGGAGGCTAAAACTCTTCAGGAGTTGTATGGCCATAGGAAGTAAAGTAAAGTAAAGAAAGTTTAAAAAACAAAATTGATACGAATATAAATATATAACTACTAACTAACTAACAAATCGGGTGGTGGTCTAGGGGATAGAACGCTTGACTCCTAATCTAGGGGACTTGGGTTCGAGCCTGGACACGACCAGATTCCTTCTTCATAATAATGAGCTATTTTCTGCTCATATTGAAGATTGTAAAATAAATTCTAATATCATTGATTTAAATCTTTGATGTTAGTCTTTTAAAAAAAAAAAACCATTACGCCATTTCCCCGGAGGGGTAGGCAGAGAGGATGGATCGCCACAATGCTCTGTCCTGGCATACCTCTCGGGTTTCCTCTACATTCATACATCGTACCATGCACGCACGTAGATTATTCCGACTTCGAATGTGACCGCCTTTTAGTAATTGATTATTTTGGTCATGCCACGTTTTCCTCGATCGTCCTCGGTTTCTTTTTCCACTCACGCTGCTTGTGTACAATTTTTTAACCATTCTACTCTCATCCATTCGTTCCATATGTCCAAACCATCTCGGTGATCCTTTTTTAATTTTATCCATGATGCAGTCATCTGCCTTACATTTCTTTCTTATTTCATCGTTCGGTATTCTATCATAAAACGTTTTAATGCACATTCTTCTTAGTGATCTCGTTTCTACGGGGCTTATCCATAAATATACAATGCATATAAATTAATTCTTAGTGTGACTTAGGATTCCTTTAGTGTCAGGAAGTTACAGTATACATTGGGTTGATCTAATTTTGTTTGATGTTAGTGTTTAATTGTGTATTATGTGATTCACCAAAAGATGTCACTCGATCGGTTTAAATGACAGCTGTTAATCGCAAGTAGACGTCATGACATTACTGCACGCGTATTCAAGCAAACATTGAAATCATTAATGGATATTGTTCAACACTTTGTTGGATGGCATAAATGAATTGATATCGAACGTCAATTGTATTTGTTTAATTCATTTATGCATATACTCGAATATAGCAATAGCGAAACGTTTTATAGTCTGTATAAAGGCTGTATTTTTAGTTCGAGGCGTGTAAATTCATGATCACAGCTTCATTTTATAACTAACTAACTAACCATTACGTCGTCTCCCCGAAGGAGTAGGCAGAAAGAATGGACTGCCACACTTTTCTTTCCTGTCATATTTCTCTCGCTTCCTCAACATTCATACATCGTGTCATGCACGCGCGTCGATTTCTCTGACTCCTCACATGGCCGACATTCAATATTTGATTTATTTGATCGTGCCACGTTTTCCTCGGTCTTCCTCTATTTCTGGTTCCATTTACATCATTAACATATAATTTTTTTACCATTATTTTTTCATTAATTCTTTCCATATGTCCAAACCATCTTAACGATCCTTTCATTATTTTGTTCATAACACCATCATTGGCATCGCATTCACTTCTTATATTTTCATTCGACACTCTATCATACACAGTATCCACATATTCGTTCTCATTTCTACTGCATTATTCTACTTTTATCCTTCTTTTGCCAGTTCCATGATTCGCTTCCATACATAAGGTATATATGCTTCATTTTATAGTTTCATTATACATGTTTCGTCAGCAATATTTTCTCAACTTTGAATAAATAAGCTTTACACTTTACGTTTAAGAGTTTTATCATGTGTGCATTTATGTTTCTTCTACAATACACTAAACCTAACGAGATTTTAATTCAGAAACCATTACTATCAAGTCACAAGTTTAAGACCTGCGCAAAACATCACTGATTATTATAAAACTTTCAGCGACGTTATTTGTTAGCACAGTTTTAAAAATTATGTCAAATGCCTCGTAGTCTTCATCGCTAATTTCAATCTAGGGATTGGTTTGCATCAAAGCGTAACATTTTTTGCTGGTTCTTGGGATGCCTCTTGGGCCTTTAGTGGTAGTTTCCCGTTGCTTTCCACATGTGTATACAGACGGTTATATCAACCCAATTACTGTTTACAACTTTCTATTGGAAACTTGTAGAAAACGTATTCAATAATCATAAGTCAAAGGTGATGGTTTTTGAAAGGGAAGAGCAAATGACAGTTTGTAATATAAGTGTGAACGAAGAGAACTTGGAACAGGTGATTTTGTGTATTAAGGGAGCATGTTCACAACAGATGGCCGAACGGATAGTGACGTCGAAAGAAGGGTTGGTGCGGGTAACAATGTGAATGGAGCTTTAAGAATAGTTATTGGAAACAAGAATTTATCAATGAAAGCGAAAATGGCCGTTCACAATGGAGTTTTGGCCCCAACCGTATGGAACTGGCAGAAGAAATATGAGAGCAGAATAAATGCGGTAGAGATGAGGTCCCTTAGACGTATGTGGGTAGAACGATGTACGACAGAATCTCAAATGCTTATATTAGAATGGAATGTAGAGCGAAAGAAGGTATTATGAACAAAATTATGAAAGGATCGCTGCGTTGGTTCGGACATATGGAGCGCATGTGTGAACAAGCGACTCCAGTTAACAATATTATTGATGTCCGAGGCGAAGACAGTCTTCAGGATTTAATGAAAACATATTGACTGATTTGAAATTCACCAGTGTCACATTAGAGAAATGATCAATCGCGAGACGACTCCTGGGTGACGAAATGAGAATTATACGCAACAGTGTTTAGGAAGAAATAATATTGTAGTAATTCGATCAATGATTGGGGTCAATGAAAGAAGGCGGGGGTGATAATTGGAATGATCAAGAAGACGGAAAATGAAAACATGGCCACCTTTTCACTGCGTGACTCACCGCTGAAGAAGATGTTTGATTTCAGCCTGTGCTTGGCGGTGGAAGGCACTGAGGAGATGCCTGGCTAATTTCTTGAGCAATTATTGACTCCGGATAAACTTCTGCGCAGAGCCGCAGCGTATATTTAATATCAAATGAATTATTTCCTGCCCAAAATATACCCAACACTGGTTAACGCTAGTTTATATTGCGTAACCTTTGTGTAAATGTTATTAACATTCCACCGTTTTAATGTTATAAATAGGCAAAAATCCGCATGTCATCAAGAAATAGTACGAAAATAAATTGAAAACAAGAGAGCGAAAGAGTGATAATTCGATTATTTCTGAAAGTAATTCGAAATGCACACGATGCGCATGCCCGAGAACGTTTCTGGCTTAACAATATAATGAAAAGGTCATTAAGATGGTTTAGACATATGGATAGAATGAATGAATAAAAAATATCTAAACGACGTTAACGAAACTAGAAAATAAGGAAGGTCGAAGAAAATGTGGCACGATCAAATCAATCAAACATTAAATGTCGGCCACGCGAGGAGTCGAAGAAATCGACGTGCGTACAGGACACGATGTATGAATGTAGAGGAATTGAGAGAAGTATGTCAAGATGGGACAACGTGGCAGTCCATTATTTCTGCCTACATTTCTGTTTATTTGATAATTACTAGGTCATTAAATTATTTTCACAGATTAAGTACAATAAATAAATTAATATGAATGAAAACGTCTGTCTTCTAGGAGTTTTAATAAGTTTTTTATGGAATGACATGTTTTGCCCTTCTAAGGCATTAACATTTGATAATGCCTCAGAAGGGCGAAACATGATATTCCATAAAAAAAACTTAGTTATCTCCTAGAAAACAGACGTTGTAATTTATATTAATTATTTAATATGGAGTTTTACATCATTGTTCAAGAAACAATAAATAATAACAATAAAGTACTCCATACTTTATAACTTAGTGATTTAAAATGGATATAATAAATAAATGCAACAGACTATTTCCTTGTATTCAACCCTGCAATGTTGGGTGACACATCAAGTCGGCCATTTTGTTTTGCGATTTCCCGCGTTTTCTTAATAATTATATCCGCAAACTTCAAATCCAGCCGTAAACCTCAGCGATGGGGAGTTTGTCTGCGGTAATTGATTTGAATTAATAGTTTAAGAAGCTCGTGCCCAATCCACGGTACTAATCAGATAATGATGTTGGCTCGGTGGTACTCGGAATGAGGCTTGAGCAAATAGGCAGAAGTCTTCCGCTAATGCGTAGGACAATAATTGTATAGCGGTTCGTTACTTGATACGAATGAGCGTTGATCGTATAAGTATTCAGGGAGTATAACTGTTATCCTTTTATGTACCCCTCACTGTTTCTCTCAGGAGTGTTGGGTTTCAACACTCTTGAAGCTCGCCAAATGATCTTTCTGGGAAAGCATTTTTTAAACTGTTATCCGGAGGTATTTTCAATCCAGGAATACTGAAAGAGCTAAATCTGTACGTTCCCCATAGTTATAGCAGAGCAAGGGGCATATATTATTTTATGCCCCAAATTGCCGCACAGAGGCCCTTCGAAGTTCTCCAGTATTGAAGGCGATTCGTCTCTTAAATGAGGTTGCAAAGGAGATAGACCTCTTTGGATGCAATTATGGCGAATTTGTAAATACCCTTATGATAAAGGCAGCAAGCAAATACTAGCTTTTTCTATTCATAAGGTTCTATTTATATATCCTTTGATATTCTTTTTTTTCACTCTTTACATCGATTTGGCTTGCGCTGTAATGATGTAAGGAGTTTTTTCAGCAAAATAATAATAATAATAATAATAATAATAATAATAATAATAATAATAATAATAATAATAATAATAAAATAATGACTGTCTCATAAATATATTACTTATACAAAGTAATGTATTTCTTGATTTTATTTTTTATATCGATAAATTCAATTATTCGGATCACATTTAATTACCAATAATAACATATAGCGTCGAAGCAAATGCAGACACAGTAAGGACCAAACAAGTTTTGAGGACCAGAATAAGAAAGATATGTGAGGTTGAGGATATTATAAGATGGAGCAGACAGCGAAAAAGGGACTGGTATGGAATGAATGGACACCACCAGACTCCCCTATATTGCATTGCATAATCAGCCTCATGGGACTCGTCCTCGTGGAAGACCTCCTAAAAGATGGAAGGACAGCTGAGAATCTACCTCACAGGAGGAGCAACACTCTGGAGAACAGACCACATAGGTCTTCAATAAGGAAGAAGACATTTAGTTAACTTTTACGAGTATTAAATTAGGAATAAACTAGGAAAAAAGAATTTACGAGTATTAAACTAGGAATATTGAAAAAAAAGTGTTTGGCCTTTGGCTCTCAACTACTTGATATCAATAGTTTTGAATGCTTGGCTATTAAAACCATAACAGTTATATTTTGAATACAACCCAGGTTTTTAAAAGTTATGGATTTTGGTAAGTACATTATCTCACACAAGACATGATTAAGATTGCAATTAAGGTAATCTCGCTGTGAATGTAATATTTAAAATAGTTCTGCAACAATTACAATAAATATAAAAGTTTCTAGCATTTCATTCATCTTATGGTCATTCTTTAGTTCGTATGAGTTTGACAGCTTTGACATCTTGCCCTATTAATTTTCCCGCGCGGCTGTCCCCGGTGTTGCCACAATTAATAATAATTCGGCGAGGTCGTCAGGGAGGGCGAGCCGACTGGGTACCTACTTGCCACGACCTAGTACCCCGTCTGAATTTCATATAACGGTCAAGGATTGTTTACCTACAAAATCCGTGAAGAAAAAAATCAACAATAAAATGATACATAATTTAAAACCGTGTCATATATTGTGCATAATAATTTGTGTTTTAATGTAGAAAAAATATGCGAGGTGCATATTATTACGCGAAAGAAGGCGGGTATATTATACATAAGTGGGTAAAATTAAAAAAAAAAGTGATTTGAATCACAAAATAAAAACAGAATGATGAAGAAAGTATAAACGACTTGAACAGAACTTGCAATCTTTTAATTGCAAGTTCTGTTCAAGTCGATTAAGAAACGATTAATTCAACGAAATGTTAAATGTTGGACACGTGGAGAGTCGGAGAAATCAACGTACGTGCATGGCACGATGTACGAATATAGAGGAAGAGAGATAAGTATGTCAGGAAAGAACAATGAAGCGCTCTATTATTTCTGCCCAACCCCTTCGGAGAGAAGGCGCGATGGTTAGTTAGTTAGTTGATTGAAATGTTTCGCCTGTCTAAAGCATTATAAAATGTTAAATCCATTACTGAATGATAATGCCTTAAACAGGTGAAATATGTCATTCACATAAAATATAATAAATCTTCTAAAAAAACAAACGTCTTCAGTATAATTATTTGATATGGAGTTTTACATCATTGTTCAATAAACAACTCGTCCTTGTTCAAAGAATATCAAATCCTTAGTATTCGACAACTCTACATAAAAATATCAGCTATTTTCTCCAAATTAAACATTTTGACTTCGAGATCACAACAGAACCGTCCCACAAGATATTCCTGTTATCATAATTTTACAGTTCAGCCCAAAAACAATTTCCATTCGTACACCCTATATTTTCAATCGTCTTCCTGAGAGTTTAATATCAATTAATGACATAAAGAAATTTAAACGTGCTGTAACCAAATATATAAAGGGGTCAACCATAAATGTAGAAAAGGGTTTTTTCTATTAGAATTAGAAGAGATTTCCTACCCTAGTATGTAAAATAAATATTACAACTTTCCAAGCATTCAATTTTAATTATATCATCATGTTACGAAAGGTCACTTACCAATGTTAGCATAAGATTACTAACAAATACTAACAAACCGCCATGTTACTAACAATTCCACTAACATGCTATTTTATGTGGTTGTCACGATACAGGCCATGCCTAGTGTGACAACTACAGTCTATAAACTTTTTTATCAAATGTATATTGAACAATATTGTTTATTCTCTCTCTTTCTAGGCACTCGTTTTGTGGGATATCCTAAATAGCTACAATTTATTTTAAATTTCACCTAATTTACAGAGGGAAATTAATCAGATTATGTAAATAACAATAAATTTATTCATTCTTATTATCTAAAGATTGTAGTGATTACCATAAAATATATTGACCCAGTCAAGAATTTCCAAGTTAACAACCTCTCGGATATTGAAACAATCCCAAGGTTGTGGACCAATGCTAACTACTTGTGTATTTAAATAAACATTACCGATTCGATAACAAACAAAAACAATCTCAATCTTTCTATTCTATTTATGTTAGATGGGACTTATCCAAATTAGATATGCAAAATTTAAGGGGTGGGCATTTATTGAAATCAGTTAATTCTCATTATATTTAAAAACTGAACATAATACCGTCTCCCCTAAGGGGTAAACGGAAATAATGAACCTTTACACTGTTTTTTTCGACATACATTTATGCACGTACGTCAATTTCTATGACTCATCACGTGGCCCACATTAAGTATTATATGTGATTAATTAGATCTGTCACGTTTTCCCGGGTCTTCCTCGTTGTCTTGTTCCATTCACACAGTTAACGTATTATTTCTTTACCATTATTTTTATGTGTCTAAACCGTCATAATTAACCTCTATTCTTTCACTTATTTTGCACTCTATCATATAAAGATGTATCGATAAAGGTCGTGAGGTGTCATATTTGGGTCAAGTGCTTAGGGGAGAAAAATATGAATTGCTGCATCTGATCATTAAGGGTAAAACAGAGAGTCGACGAGGAGTTGGCAGGAGGGAAACCTCCTGGCTTCGCAAAACAAGAGAGTGGACTGGTTTTAAAAGTTTTGAAGAGCTGTTTCGAGCTGCCAAGAAGAGAGAAACCTACTCTCAAGTAAAAGTCAACGTTAGGGAGATCTGGCATGACACAGAAAGAAGATACATAGATCAACAACACATTCGTCTTAGATATCTCATTTTATATTTTACTTTCATCCTTATTTTGCCAGCTCCATGGTTCACTTCTGATTTTACTTAAAAATAGGCTTATTATTGTTTTTTCATTCGAAAAGGTAAAAAATAAAAAATAGGTTACTAAGATTTTGAAATACTTAAATAGAATATAATAATGACTGTAATTATTGAATGGGATTTTTTTTCTATCTATAAATAGCTAAAGGTGGCTCTGTTTTTGTAAATGTGATACGAAATATTTAAATTATAACCTTCGGTGGGTTCTCAGAACTCTTTCTTGTTATTAACTCTTGGGAATATTTTCTGTATAGTGATGTATTATACGACAACATATTTTAATTAAATGTATAAGTATTATATATAAATCAAATAGGCTATTTATAAATACAGGCTTGCAGGCTGAATACTATTTTTAAAAATATTTATAAACATTTTCGTGAAAATGTCATTAAGATATACTAATGGAGGTTATTGCGCTTAGAAACCCAATTACGTAGAGATAAGACTATTAAGTTTTTATATGAAGCATTTACATTGTAGTTAGACATATATAATAAAATGTATAAATATTTGAAATAAAATAAATACTTTAAATTTTAACCATGTAATGTTAATTATTAGGTGTATAACTTTGCTTCCGCCGTTTTTTCCCCGGAATTCGAGGCTTTATCGTAAAAAAACTGGTTATACATTTATGATTCAAAGTATTGTCCATCGCTGGCCACTACTTTCTCCCATCTTTCGGGCAGCATACGAATCCCGCGTTGAAAAAACTAGTAATCTTTTGAAGCGATCCACGAATCGATCCAATTTTTTACTTCTTCATAAGACCGGAAGTGCTGGTCAGCTAGGCCGTGTGCCATTGATCGAAACAAGTGATAGTCCGAGGGAGCAACGTCTGGAGAATACGGCGGGTGGGGTACCATTTCAAAGTTTCCAAGTATGTCTTGACCACTTTCGCAACATGGGGTCGAGCATTGTCATGCTGTAAAATCACTTTATCATGTCTCTCGTTGTATTGCGGCCATTTGTCTTTCAATGCTCGGCTCAAACGCATTAATTGCGTTCGATAACGATCGCCTGTGATTGTTTCAGTCGGTTTTAACAACTCATAATACACTACGCCGAGCTGGTCCCACCAAATACTGAGCATAACCTTGGAACCGTGAATATTCGGTTTGGCCGTCGACGTGGAAGCATGGCCGGGATATCCCCATGATTTTCTGCGCTTGGGATTATCGTAATGAACCCATTTCTCGTCCCCAGTCACAATGCGATGCAGAAATCCCTTCCTTCTTTGCCTTGCAAGCAGCTGTTCACAAACACACAAACGCCGTTCAACATCTCTCGGCTTCAACTCGTACGGCACCCAATTTCCTTGTTTCTGAATCATTCCCATGACTTTCAGACGTTTTGAAATGGATGGTTGCGTCACTCCCAATGATCCTGCCAATTCTTGTTGCGTTTGACACGAGTCTTGATCAAGTAATGCCTCCAATTCTGCATCTTCGAAAACCTACTCTCTTCCACCGCCATGCTGGTCTTCGATGTTAAAATCACCGTTCTTGAAGCGTTGAAACCACCCTCGGCACGTTCTTTCACTAATAGCGGCCTCACCATAGGTATTTGAGAGCATTCGATGAGCCTCAGCCACAGATTTCTTCATATTAAAGCATAAAATCAAAACCTCCCGCAAATGACGAGAATTTGGCTCGTAAGCTGACATATTTAATCGGGAATAACTTTATGATGCAGACACAAATCGACTAATATTTCGATGGCGTTATGTTTACAAATACTTAAGCTTATTGTATGACATCTATGATCTATTTATTCCAACTACCACTTACCGCTACTGCCATCTATTGCAAAACGGCGGAAGCAAAGTTATACACCTAATATAATTGAAGTCAACTAGTTTCGCTTACGATTTGTGTACACAAAAATGTTCAAGAGAGAGTCACAGAGAGAGCCATGGTATCAGCTTGTAAGAGTCCGAAATAAGGACATACTAGTCAGGATAAAGGTTTCAAAAGTCTTCAAGTTGACCGCAACCCAAATGAAAAGTGGACAAGGCGACAGCTGTATATTTATTTATTTATACATAATACACAAATCAGACATAACAAACGAAAAACATTTAGGCGACTCATTTGGACACAAAACGGTGTTACAAAGATAAAACGCTGTCGCAGGTAACAGGAACAAAGAGACCAATTTGCTCCAGGACAGGATAGAGTCAAGGATATACCCCGTACTCTCTCATGTTCTCTCACCCTCTCTAACATGAGAGAATACTGAGCCTCATGAAGACTCCATATCACGGCACCTCTCTCGAGCCTGCTTCTGACTAAGGAGTTATATAGAGTTCTTAGGATCCGGGTGTCTCTGATAACCCTAACAGTTCGAAGAATAAAACCCAGCATCTTTAACGAAACGTCACATACCTTCTCGATCTGAGCACGAAAGGAGTTGTGCGCCTACAATTGTGCATGCGGCAAATATCTAGATGCAGATTGCTCAGAATAGAAGAGAGTGGAAAATACGAGAGAATGTCTACTTTAAAGAGAGGGCGGGCGGCTACAACAGTCTGAAGAAGAAGATGAAGTTTTACTCATACGCAAACTTCATCAGGGCAACATAAATACTTTTTATAAGAATATTAATTTGGCTACGTGTGTGTTGTCTCGTGTATGTAAGTGTTATGTAAGTAATTACAAGTTGCGTAGTGATGACTCATTTTCCTTCCGCTACCCGAGTTGAAGAATCCCGAGAATTTGGTCAGTGGCAAGGTTGATTGGAGTTGCACTCGAGAGGAAATGGAAGGTCGTCAGATGGTAGTTACTACATTATACACGAGTATGTAAGTATTCTCGTCGATACTATATTATATTTTATGGTCTATCTACTTACTTACTTTAGCACATCGATAAAGAGTCTTTGTCGGTTGGAATTATAACCGAGACAACTTTGCAAAGTAACAACGTACGAGTATGTAACTAACTAACTAACTAACCATCACGCCGTCTCCCCGAAGGGGTAGGCAGAAAGAATGGACTGCCACACTTTTCTTTCCCGACATATTTCTCTCGCTTCCTCAACATTCATACATCGTGTCATGCACGCGCGTCGATTTCTCTGACTCCTCACATGGCCGACATTCAATATTTGATTTATTTGATCGTGCCACGTTTTCCTCGGTCTTACTCTATTTCTGGTTCCATTTACATCATTAACATATAATTTTTTTTACCATTATTTCTTCATTCATTCTTTCCATATGTCCAAACCACCTTAATGATCCTTTCATTATTTTGTTCATGACACCATCATTCGCACCGCATTCACTTCTTATATTTTCATTCGACACTATCATACACAGAGTATCCACACATTCGTCTAAGAGATCTCATTTCTACTTTCATCCTTCTTTTGCCAGATCCATGCTTCGCTTCCATACATAAGGGTCGGTAGAAGAACACCATTGTTTGCAATGACAACTTTAAGTATGTAAGTTTTTTTAAAATGATTATTTCGAACGGGAAACCAAAACTTAAGCCGATAACTGACTTTAATAGCGCAAAAAATTTACTCCATCTTGTATTTATCAATTTTCAATTTTCAATTTTCATATCATCAATTTTCATATCATCAGTATATTATCAATTTTCACTAAGTATCTATCTTTATAAAAATAATTGTTCTGTACGGCCTTTTGTAGTTGAACTCCTCCTAAACGGCTGGACCGATTTTGATGAAATTTCTTGTGTGTGTTTAAGTGGTTCTCTGGAAGGTTTAGATTCACAATTGGACCCGGTAGGTGACCGTTAAAGCTTTCTGGAAAGTTGATGGATAATTGATTTTCTAAGAATAATTCATAGATATGTTTGTTTACTATAGATGGCGCTGATGTCGAATTCATGGTATTTTATTTAGCGTGGTGCAGATATAAAATTCTGTTCGCTATGTTCCGATTTTCAGGACAGCTGTCTTCCACCAACTCCCCGACGTTCCTCCACTTAACCCATTAATATCAGTCGAAGAAGGTGGTATTTTTCTCCCCTTAGCACATGACCCAAATAAATATGAGACCTTTCAAACTTTCATACATGACTACAGCTCTCTATTGTCTCTGATTCTTTGCAGTACGTCTGCATTACTGACCCTATCGGTCCACGGTATACGGAGCATTCTGCGGTATATCCACATCTCAAACGCCTCCAACCGGTTCATTACAGTCCATAGTTTCCAGTTGGGAGGAGAGGGTTGCTCCTCTGTGACGGGCCTCGTTCCTTTCCCTCTCGGCCATTATAATAATTTGTGCAGTTTTTTATTTAATATTATGAAATACTTCCTAAACCTCGTCCTTTGTTCTATATGCCAAAAACTGTACTCCACATTTTTTTTCCCATCCCGCATTTGTCTCCTCTGCCTCTTCTGTTCTTCCCGCTGTATATTCCTGTGGTGTATTATTCTTTTTATCTTTTATATAATGTTTTTGAAATGTTCATGTATTATATATTATGCTTATTTATTCAATAAAGTACAGCGGAGCATAGAAGTAAGATGGGGTAGATTAAATGTGGTTTGGCACCCCCTTGTTGTTGCCGCTATTAAATGTAAGTCCCGGATAGACCGGGGACAGGCCCAGGGAGTGTACGAGCGAGGCTGACAAAAGGGCGCCGCAACGCCCTATAACAGCCTCGGGTATGTGGCGGGAACTTTTATGTTATTTAAAAAAAAACGGTTAATTACATTTACTTATAGAGTCCAGGTTTCGCAGACATATAGGTAGAACAGACCATATATAACATTTAAATGCAGCATTTACTTTAATTAATATGTACGTCGGAAAATGCCTTATTTCCATGTTTATAAATATCAGATCTGCATTAATAACACTCGTGGCATAATGAATATTCCATGAAACACATGGCAAGTACAGTGATTAGTTGACGTAAACATAATTAGTGATTTAGAACATACTTACCATTTCTCTGATAGTGTTCATATTGAGGCACTATTTGAGTTAAGGTGATTATGGCTCACGCTATTCAAATAGTACAGATTATATTGTGAATCAGAGTCTGTTGGTGGCGGAGAGTAAACAGTCTGCGAGATAAATTATTCTCGTTGAATTTTTATGAGTTGTACGCGAGCAGCGGCGATGCGATGGAGCGAATTAGGGTAGAATTTCAATGGGTAACCGGAGGTCGCGTGTTCTCCTCATATAATATAATGTGTTGATTGCAGCAGAATTTTATGACGCTTTTGTTTGTTGTTATTATGCAACACGCTCGATGCTCTAATGTTACAACTCTTCTTCTTTTTATACTGGTCGAAGTACGCTAGGGCTTGGATGGATCTTCTGGCTTACAGAGGTTCAGCTCAAAGCGTGCTGTTAGGCGTTTTTAAGAGGTACACGAAATATCTGTTATTCAATTTATTCCTGACATTATAATTAGTATTATTAAAAAAGCATATATTCCAGAATATTCATACTTTTCTTCTTCTTCCTATTCTAAATCATCGGTCTCTCTTGAACGGCAGTCTCAAAAGAATACGCGAAGAAGAATGGGGGAAGCCTATGTCCAGCAGTGGACGACAACGGATGTTTAAGTACGTTAAGAAGGTTGGACTTGGACTTGGATTTTCTGGCTTACAGAGGTTCAGCTCATGTGGCTATTCCTCTTACGTCTGATGGGAACATTGTTGGAAGGTGATTTGGCGGGTTGTTAGTTTATGCGGGGGTATGATTTGTGTGACCCGGAGTGTTCCTCTGAAGGAGGATCGATTTTGGACCACTGTGGCGGCTGGAGGTGTTTTGGTCGTAATTTGAGAGCTCTTTTATTGTGAGGTTAGCATGTGAAGGGAGTCCTTTGTAAAAACGTTCTGCAAGTTTCAGAATGAATTCATTTATCATCGGGATTTTCGATTCTAGGTGCAGTTGTGTGATCCTGGTCCATGAACGCGCACCAAGCGATAAACGGATAGCCTTATTTTGCAGGATTTGGAGTTTTCGTATGTGACTCGAAGCTGCATAGCCCCAGATTGGGGCTGCATAAGTGAAGATCGACCTTATGACCGTTTTGTATATCAGGAGTTTATTGTCGGTGCTTAGTTTAAGTAAGTAAGACCCTCGAAACGTGTTTTTTTCAAATCGCAGTCTAGTGCGTGCTCATTGCTCCTATTATTATAATGTTTAAACTAGGTTTGTTTCAACACAATTAGCATGATTGGTTCTCTTTCGTATCGCCATTGTAGTGGATGGTTTGGCCGACTTTTTGGCATGTCAAGGGGCGCCGGGTATCACACTGAGTTGCCATTGACACAATAACGATGAAGAAGAAGAAGCACGACTGTCAAGATCAATCTCTTCTGATGATGGCGTGCCAATAAGGTAGAAGAAATGTATAAACCATTGTATATATTTAGAGGTTAAAATTCTGAATTTATGAATATTTAATTGTTTAAGAATAATAAAAACAAACACAATACGTAAATAATAAAAAATAATTTTAAACCATTCATGATTGCTAATTAAAAGTTGTTTGAGTTCAAAATATTTAAATAAACACAGTTTCTCAAGAGCCAGGACACAACCTGGAGACATCCCATTCAAAAAGGTGGACCACTTCAGATATCTCGGCTCTGTTTTTACCAATGATGGCACGATTGAAAATAACGTAGTGCATAGAATAAACGTAGGAGAAATTGATTACTTTGCGATTAGTTAAACGCATTATTTTTCTTATCTTAAATATATACATATAGCATAAACTTCCAATGTTACCTTCCCTATTCCATATATTAAATAAATTCCCCCCATCCTGCGTTTTGTCTCCTCCCTCCCTCCTGTGCCTCCTGCTGTGCCTTATTTCTTTTTTTATTCTTTCACTAACATATGTTATTTATTTATCAATTGTGTATTTTCTTTTGCTGTTGTATTGCTATGTGTGTACGGCGGGACACCGAGGGAGAGTAGCGTAGCTTAAATGTGGTCTGGGTCCCCAATGTTTGCAAACATACATATGTTATTATTATTTTTTTAACGTAAGTCCCGCATGGACGGGGGACGGGCCTAGGGAGTGCACTAGTGAAGCTGACGAAAGGCGCCGCTGCGCCTATAACAGTTTCGGGTAAGCGGAGGGAGCCCTCTATGACTCGGCTATATATTTTATATATTTAATTATATTTAATTACTTTGCGAATGCAAAGTACACGTGCCAATAAAAGGAAAGGTGTGCCGAACAGTCGTAAGACCTGCTTTGCTCTACCGATCGGAATGCTGGGCTTCAAGGCGCCAAGAAGAACAAAGACTTTATTTGGCAGAAATGAAGATGCTGAAGTGATCCGTCGGGGTTACAATGCTGGAAGCTAAATCGAACACATCAGAAGTAACCTAAAAGTCGCTCCCATAACGGAAAAGGAACGTCGTCTGCAGTGGTATGGCCATATGAGCAGGAGGGACGATGAATAAATCGTCCACAAGGCCCTGTTACTGGATGATGAAAGGAAGGGACTAGTTCAACCTCCTGCAACGTGGATGTCCACAGATAGGAATGACCTGAGGGCGCTGGGACCAGACAGCCAGATGACCCAGGATCACGAGACTTGGCGGAGCCGTATTAGGAGAGCCGACCCCGAATAACGGGAAATGACCAGACGAAAGTGGAAGGTATCAAATAATGTATTGAAATGTTTATTATCTTATCTATATGCCAAAAGACTCAAGACCAAGTTCAGGTCTGTAATACTAGCCCACCAAGATATAGTACAGTAAACACATGAAATTATCTATAACTTATGTGTAGGTTATTTGTCTTTAATTACTCATTGTATGTTAATTCATCAGATAGACAACTTATTAAACACATTAAACTTCAATTATTGAGTTGTTAAAAAGTTAAAAATAACATTTTTGAATAATATTATGAGCATTATGCGCAGGACCGCTGAAAATTAAATAATTTAAATAAGAACCCGGTAGATGGTAGACTATTTAGACGGTTTTAATAAATGGGTTATTTGGTAGTAATGTAAAGGTATTTTAAACATGATGGGTGCCCGCGAAAAGAGACCACGAGGCAAACCGAGGAAACGATGGACGGATTGCGTGGAAGAAGATTGTGAGACAATAGTAGGAGCTGGGGAATGGACAGAGATAATCAGAGACAGAAGTCAGTGGAGGTCCGTTGTGGAGGAGGCCAAGTCCGGGATGTAGTGGAGAGAAGTAGTAGTAATACTCGTAGTGTGTATAAGATATTTGAACTATCCTTGATTAAATAACTAGGGAGAGTGGAGAGGCAAATACTCGGCGCGAGTCTTCGAGACAAAATTTGAAATGAAGAAATAAGACACTGAACCAAAGTTGCCGACATCAAAGATCGTGTAGCTAAATTAAAGTGACAATGGGTTGGACATATAGCCAAATAGGGCAATACCAAATGAATATTCAGAATATAATACTCCTCATCAAGACCTATGTATGGAGTATCTTGATGTACGGCTGCGAGACATAGAGCCTATCCGAAAGAGATAAACGGAGACTTGAGGCTTTTGAGATGTGGTCCTATAGAAGAATATAAGAAATTTTCTGGAGAGACCACATCACAAATGAGAAGGTTCTCCAAAGAATCGAAGGAGGAAGGCACCTGCTCAGGACCTTGTCCGAAAGGCGTGCAAGATGGATCGGCCATGTGATACGACAAGAAGGCCTCTTGCATGCCATAATGGAGGGTATAATATGTTTGTATTATTTTTATAAATCCAATGTAACAATTTTTGGGATCTCAAAAATGAGTGTTCACAACACTCACGAGACTCCTTTACAAAATAAAGAGAAAAAAAATAAATAATAATAACCGAGGGGACAAACTCTAGAGGACGCCCATGCCGAGAGTAACTGGAGGACCTGTTGGTGGATGTGGGTTGCTCATCATATGCATATTTCAAAAGAGCCGCACAAGACAGGGAAGAATGAAAGATAAGAATAGAGGAAATTGCTGCAAACCAATCCCAAGATTGAAACCAGAGAGAGAGATTCAGAATATTTCGATGGAGCCTTTAGACAAAGAAAAGGAGATGAACTGACGACATTGCCCGAATAGCTGGAACGATGATGCAGAAGGGACAAGCAGGCACGAGTGGAGAAAAATGGAAGAGAGTAAGGAGGCTGAAGAAGAAGAAGAAGTACTTAACAAAACGCTTGCATACTCGCAAGTGCATATATTACATAAAACGTCACTCAATAGCCCAATGTGAGGACCTTCGCCGTGAACTTTTATCATGCAAATCAGGCAGCCCAGCCTAGATAAACACATGCAATATTCGGTCGCATATTTCCATAGAACTCTACAAGCACTGTCCGTATAACTGGCCGTTCGTTGGTCCAAATAAAATGTACAATTAGGTCGTAATTTGCTGCTCTCAAATCTATGACAGGCATTGTTCAAACAAAATGGCGGCCCATTTAGTCCTCGGCTGGCGGGAAAACAAAAACACAATTTTTAAAGAGACGAGACTACTAATCAAAACAAACTGCGCATTTTGGTCCCAATTGTTAGAGAATACGCGCATAATTATTATCCAATTCGTACTCAATGCCAAAATTTACATACGAAGCCAGTTTTGAAAAACTGTACGTGAAAAAACTATCGAAAAATTATGAGCAAACATTAAAATAATGTTTTGTAGATGTGATTGATTTTCTTAAAATTTATCACGTCTATATAGTTATAACTTCAAAGAAAATGTGTCTTAAACCTAACCTAACATTACTGTTCAAGATATTTTGATTTGGACTTGAATCTTCTGGCATACAAAGATTCAGCTCTATTGGTTATTCCTCATACGTCAGATAGAAACTTAGGAAGGGATTTAGTGGGTTGTTGAATTATGCAGGAACTTGATAGTCTGATTTAGCTTACTAACGAATCCGAGGGGCGCAGGGGGTATGTCAATCGGTAGCCTGGCTTTTGGGAATTAAGTCGCTATGGAGCGTTTCTCGGGAGCGGAATGTGCGTTGTGCGTGCGAGAGTTTTACAAAAACGGTGATTCGGCAACTGTAGCGCGTAGAAGATTCTGCAATATTCGAGGTTTTCGCCACTTAATTGATGCGCCAAGCATACCTCTCATCCGAAAATGAGTCAAAATGTTTGAAGAGACCAAAATCCGAGCGATCAAGATCATCAAAAAATGTAGAAAACGTGGAGAATATTAATCAGTCTGTCTGTACGATCTGCTGCACCTCATCATGAAAGGGAAGATTGAGGGTAGGCGCGGTGTGGAAAGACCCCAGATATCCTGGCTCGAGAATATCAAAGAGTAAACCGGAATACGGAGGATGGAGGAGTTGTTCCGGCTGGCATAGGACAGAGAAGCCTACGCCAGAGTGATAGCCGACGTTGGGGGACCTGAAATGGCACTCCGAGAAGAATAAGTTAATCAGTCTGTCGATTATCAGTCAGCCGAGCCGTCGTAAGAAATTTTACTGTTCGATTAAATGAGTGCCGCGAACGCGAGGGCTTACATTTGAACGATATTATTTTCAAGAAATAAATTCCCAAATTGTGTACTTTATTAATTAATTAACATTTTTTCGATAAATGGCTTACTTTTTTTAATCCATCCACTAAATATAGGTAAACATTCTTTTGAGACATTTTGTTTATCGCGAACTATGTGGATATTGTTTCTTTTTAATTTGGCTTAACGTTAATTTGGCCCACGACTAGATACATAAATGATATGAAGGAAGTCAATATATAATATGATGATATTTAAATCAAATCAGTTTATTTTCTCAAAATATATTACAAACAAAATTTATGTTTAAGGCATATATTGAATGCAATTTACAATTAAACAATATTGATGAAACTAACTAACTAACCATCACGCCGTTTCCGATGGATGGCCAAATTGTTATATCATGACACAACTCTCGCGCCTCTTCTTCATTCACACATCGTGACATGCACGCTCGTCGATTGTTCCTACTTCGAGCATGGCCGCCTTTCAGTAATTGATTAATTTGGTCATGCCATGTCTTCCTTGGCCTTCCTCGACTTCTTTTTCCATTCACACTACTTGTATATATATTTTTAACCATTCTTCCCTCATCCATTCGTTCCATATGTCCAAACCATCTTAGTGACCCTTTCTTGATTTTAATTATCACGCATTCATCCGCTTTACATTCCTTTCTTACTTCATCATTACATTGTTTTTCCGCACATTCTTCTTAGTGACCTCATTTCTACGGCATTTATCCTACTTTCATCCTTCTTCTGCCAACTCCAAGCTTCACTTCCATACATAAGGGTCGGCACTAGAACTCCATTGTGCTCTGCCATCTTTGCTTTAGTCGATATATTTATATTTGCGGTAATGACTTTGAATGCACCATTTATTTTGTTTCCAGCTCCAACCATTCTTCAATATCTTTCTCCATTTTTCGATCTCTTGTAAACATGCTTCCCAGGTAGACAAATTCGGTAACTTGCTCTAATTTTCACCGTTCGCACTTATGTCACAATCTGTCATACATTCTTCCTTTTGATGAAACGATTTAATATAAGTTTATTTATATTAAATCGTATGTTTTTCCGCACATTCTTCTTAGTGACCTCATTTCTACGGTATTTATCCTACTTTTATCCTTCTTCTGCCAACTCCAAGCTTCACTTTCATAAATAAGGGTCGGCACTAGAACTCCATTGTGCACTGCCATCTTTGCTTCAGTCGATATATTTATATGAAGAATGTTGTCATGAACAAAATAATGAAAGGATCATTAAGATGGTTTGGACATATGGAAAGAATGAATGAAGAAAGAATGATAAAAAAATTATATGTTAATGATGTAAATGGTACCAGAAATAGAGGAAGACCTAGGAAAACGTAGCACGATCAAATAAATCAAATATTGAATGTCGGCCATGTGAGGAGTCAGAGAAATCGACGCGCGTGCATGACACGATGTATGAATGTTGAGGAAGCGAGAGAAATATGTCTGGAAAGAAAGGTGTGACAGTCCATTCTTTCTGCCTACCCCTTCGGGGAGACGGCGTGATGGTTAGTTAGTTAGTTAGTTTTTATTTATATTTTAGCAGGATGTGTTTCACCTTTTGATAATGCCTTATAAAGGCAAAACATTCCCATCAATATTTCGTATTATATTATACATACGATAGTTATACTAATGTATGCAACAAAATGTTTTTTTCATTTTTTTTTTCATGAATGAATAATGTTTAGCATACCATACATCTTTCATGTTTGAAAACACTAATTAAATCTATTTTTTATTGAGTCTTCCTTAGTGGTTCACAATAACAATAGAACTGGTTTATAAGCAAAGGAAACAAAATCAGGCTCTTAACTGTAATGGTTTGGAGCTTTTTTTATTGAACTCGGCCTTCGGCCGTCGGCGAGCAACCATTAGCCAGACATCGCACCGTTCTTAATTATAATTACGTAAACAAATGTAAAATATCATATCATATCATATCATATCATATCATATCATATCATATCAAATCATATCATATCATAAATTAATGAGGTAATAAGCGCGTACATTTAAAGATGGCAGAATCATTCTTTTTTATATCAGGAAGTGACTTAAAACCTACGGTATGAGGGTGTTTTTTTTAGAGGTTTATGGTAGATTTGTAGTCAGTACGTTTTGCCAATAAAGTTGCTCAATAAAGGTCTTGAAAAATGGACTTCACGATTGCGCTTCATTCGAGCTAGCCGTGGCGGTCATATGCCCGAAATCATATTTAAACAATAATGGCATAAAATTATCTATTAAATAAAGCCAATATCATAAACATTTACATTATTTTAATGTGATTTTAATTATTTTGAATTTACATACCTCTAAAAAAAACACCCTAATATAACAATGTGTATAAGGGTGTTTTTTCAGAGGTGTACAAATTCAAAATAAATAAAAAAACATTCAAATAATGTGAATGTCTCTGATATTGGCTTTATTTAATATATAATTTTATGCCATCATTGTTTAAATATGATTTCGGGCATATGAGCGTCATGGATAGCTCGAATGAAGCGCAATCGTGAAGTCCAATTTTCGACACCTTTATTGAGCAAATAAATAAAATGGCAAAACGTACTGACTACAAATCAACTATCAACTGTCAAATTGACAGTCTGTAGAAACAATGTTGCTAGTTTAAAAACCAAACCTCTAAAAAAAACTCTATTAAAAACGTTGCTAGTTCTTTAAATGACATTTGAGCCTTTTAGATGTGGTAGTTTCCCGTTGCTTTCTATTATATTTTTATGTATACAACAGATTATTTGAGTTCAACTACTGTATATAATTTTGTTTAGCTATTGATTCTCTTGACATGTGATGGGCATATATTCTATCGTCATTTTTATTGTCACACTGTCATGGTGGGAATCGAATCCGGGACCTTCGGTGTGGCAGTCGTAGTGTTAGCCCTCTGACACGAAAATTTTATGAGGTAAAGATATCATGAACATTCATATAAAACGAATGAAAATTATTATTATTAAATATTGTTTCTTGAACAGTGATGTAAAACTCCATATTAAATAATTAATACGAATGAAAACGTCTGTTTTATATGTCTGTGATAATGTCTTTGACATGCGAAACATGTCATTCTATTATTATTATTTTAATAAACTTTCGTATGAAGCACTTAATTTGTGGTGTGACATAAAAAAAAACTAACTAACTCACCATCACGCCGTCTCCCCGAAAGGGTAGGCAGAATGAATGGACTACCACACTTTAATCGATGCGGCACTCCATCCTTCTCTTTTCGCCATTGCGAGAGACGCGGTGTGATGGGTTGCGAACCTCATCGCCACTGACATTAGTAAATAAAATAATAATACACTTTTAGTAATTTGTATTAACACCTCTTTATTTGGTAACAGTAACCGGTTTCGCTCCCGCCGGAGCTTCGTCAGGGTGAGAGAGTAAACTAAAATGTTTCAGTTGTCATTTTACACTCTCTCACCCTGACGAAGCTCCGACGGGAGCGAAACCGGTTACTGTTACCAAATAAAGTGGTGTTAATACAAATTACTAAAAGGGTATTCATATTTTATTTCATTATTTTAATAATTGCATGGTTGGTAATATATTTTTTGGGATCTTGGGAAAATTCGTGTAACTCGTCTTTCTGGACCGACGTTTCGGAGATCGTTGCAGTCTTCAAACCCGAGTTACACGGATTTTCCCTATTTTCTTTCTTATTTTAATTATAAATTAAGCAAAACTTATGTTGTTTCAATTAGTGGAGTTGTATTTTAACGAGATTGAAGCAATGAGACTAGTGAGTAGACTGTGGCGATAATCGAATGGAAGAATGTCCCACGGAGCCACTGCCGTGTCGGCGTCGTGTTTCTAGTTTGCTGACAAAGGAATTGATTGCAGGAAGGCAGCCGTCTTGAGTAATCCTCTGGGCCGGTCCTTTCTGCTTATTTAGGTTACTTATTATCCAATTTAAAAAGGACGATCCGTGATCTGAGATTGCTGTACATCTTTAAGATGGTTGATTATATTTTGTGGAAGCTAATTTTGCAACAATTACCACGAACGAATATTTTCCAAAGAGGCGAATCTATCCACCGTGAAAATGTACTAACATATTTAAAAATTATTCAATCAATGAATAACAACAACAGCAACAACAAACCATCACGCCGTTTTCCCGTAGGGGGTAGGCAGAGAGAATGTACCGCCAAACAACTCTATCCTGGCACACCTCTCTAGCTTCCACCACATTCATACAGCGAGTCATATACGCACGTTGATTCTTCCGACTTCTAACATGATCAACCTTTAAAATTTGATTAATTTGGTCATGCCATGTTTTTCTCGGCCTGCCTCGACTCCGAACTTTATTTACACCACGTATACTTTCTTAACCATTCCTTCTCCATCCATGCGCTCCATATGTCCGAACCAAAGCAGCGATCTTTTAATAATACCTTCTTCCGCTCTACATTCCTTTCTTATATCAGCATTTGAGATTCTGACGTATATCGTTCTACCACACATACGTCTTAGGAACCTTATCACTACCACATTTATTCTGTTCTCATCCTTCTTCTGCTAGTTCCATGAATTATGCTACAAAATATATATATTTTTAAACTATTGTTTCAAGCATTGATTCAAAAGTTATAAAAGAGTAGAGTAAATTGAGCGTTTTATTACAAAAACTTGCTATAATTTAATGGTTAATCCATTTATCCAGGTTTCTGCGTATCTGGATCACGTCTGACACTTATTAATCTGGATAATTTGAGTTTTACTTAAAATTCTAATTGTTATAGTCATAAAGCCTTAAAATTCGCAATTCGCTACCAACATAATTTTCATAAGGAATCCGAATGAAAACGTGTTTTCAGGAAGTTTTATTTTAATTTATGAGAATGGCAAATTTCGCCTATCTAAGGCGTTATCAAATTTGACATTATTTAATTTGTATTAAATCTTTTTCTTCTTTCGGTGCCGTGTCAGGTCCCCTCAACGTTGGACTACAGAAAAGGCATCTCTATCATGCGCCACTTGGAACAGGTTCTGAACTATTGTTATTTCTGTCCACTCTTTGATGTTCTGCAGCCAGGATAGCTGCCTTCTACCAACTCCCCGACGTCCTTCCACTTTTCCCATTAATATCAGTCGAAGGAGGTGGTATTTTTCACATGACCCAAATATGAGACCTTTCTAATTTTCACACTTGACTCTCTATTGGCTCTGGCTCTCTGTAGTACGTCTGCATTATTGACCCTATCGGTCCACGGTATATGGAGCATTCTGCGGTATATCCTCATCTCGAACGCTTCCAACCGGTTCATTACATTCACTTTCAGAGTCCAGGTTTCGCAGCCATATACATAGTAGAACAGACCATAAATAACATTTAATCATTCTTTGTCGTCGTTTCAATTGTATTAAATATTTTATATAGAGTTTTACATCATTGTTCAAGAAACAATACATATGTATTTTTATAATATCGTAAAAACCACATAATTTGTGGTGTGGCATTATTTCATAAAATATAACACTTGTAAATTTGTATTTAAACTAGTCCTGTCGAGAGCGGGAGCGAAACCGGTTGGTTGTTGTAAAGAATAAAGTGATTTAAATACAAATTTACAAGTGTTAAATTATTTATATATTTTTTTCAGTTATAGCTTCATAGATGGTTCCCACAGTGTTAGCTGACTACATAATATTATTGCGGTAGTGTATTGCAGATAATAACACGTTCTTGTGATAGATACTGCGGGCGTATCAGTCGAGAGTCGGATCCCTGGGCGAGATGATGTGGTCCATTGAAGGCAGCACAGCTGATCCATAATTCATGACGCGGCAGGCGGCCACTCGGACACAATGCCTCAACACGCGCGCATGTTAGGTTAGGGATTACCATAACCGGTCTTGAGAGCCCGCGAAATGTCTACAGAGACCTAACCTCCAATAACATGTCTGCCGTTATCTAATACACAAATTGTATTCACAAAACAACACAAATGCAAGTTATTGAATTTGGCGCCGTGCAATCAGTTAGGTATACGACTCACTCTTACGGATGTTTAGTAGTTTTATATTAATGTTTACATTACAACATTTTGAATGTATACAAATACTTGTAGAGAAATACTGGATTTAACCCATTGCGGGTTAAGGTAAAGCCGTGCCACACTGTTTTAAACAAGGTCTCCACATTGGTCTCCACCGGCGGTTTAAAACTGTGTAGACACTTGTTTGAAACCAAAATTCGTTTGACCTTCAACAACCTTTGTGGACGGACGCGCATAGTATGCGTGTTGTAAACTGTTGTAAACACGCATTCCACATGTGGGGCTCCACTCCCAGAGATATGAGAACAGCGCCACCGGAAGCGGGACCAAGAATTTTCTCCCCTCCGTAAGAGACGCGAAAGAGCTGAGGAAGAGAATAACACATTCGTTCCAGCTCTCCAAGTTCTCACTGGGCATGGTGCCACACTCTCGTATCTACACAAATTCAAGATTAAAGATTCACCTCACTGTCCCTGTGACTCACAAACAGACCAAACAATTGAACACGTCATCATCCACTGCCCCATCTACACGCGAGAGAGATGGAAACTGGAGAAGGAATGCCAGAAAAGGGGCATAATTATCAGTGACTTCCCAGCCATCCTCCGCAACACGGAAATACTCCACATCTTCAAAGACTTCGCAACCACGGTGGTGGATCGGTTACGAGCGGCCAACAGATAGATTTATTGGACTTATTGCATGTATCACTTATTGTATTCTTCCACAGGTACACCGCGTCGCGGCTGAGGTTTTCCATGGTTCCCTCAGTTGTAAGGCAAATGTCGGGATGCTATTAGCTAGCCCATGGACTTACAAGGCACGCAATCTTACCAACACTTAGTTAAATTCGCACACAGACTCACTGTTAATAAAGTTCTCAACGCCATGAAAAATTAAAACTCAAGGCATTATTCAGAAAACACAACCAAGTAAAAAAAAAAAAGACATTCTACCAAGGTTACCCTTGTGGAGAGCTTGTTTCAAACAGTGTGGCACGGCCTTTAGTCATTTTTAAGGATTAAGGCCGTGCCACACTGTTTGAAACAAGCTCTCCACAGGGTGACCTTGGTGGAGAACTGTGGAGCCCACGGTTAGTGTAGCGTCCACATACTGTTGTAAACAAGCTCTCCACACGTGGAATGCGTGTATAAACGGTGGATCCACACGCATACTATGCGCGTCCGTCCACAAAGTTTGTTGAAGGTCAAACGAATTTTGGTTTCAAACAAGTGTCTACACAGTTTTAAACCACCGGTGGAGACCGATGTGGAGAGCTTGTTTAAAACGGTGTGGCACGGCTTTTAATTGTATCTCAATAGAGACGAGAAATTGTTTTTTGTTCATATATACATCTTCCAAAAATTTGTCAGACTTAATGGTCGTAAGAAGGGCGGAATGGGGAATGTTGTTAACATAAAGCGATCGCTTAACCCAACCAATGACAGGTCATAAGTCCTGTAAGCGCCTCAACCACCATGTTCTGTTTCCACAAAACAATTTACATCTTCGTCTCTATTGAGATATAATAATTCCTTAAAAATGTTTGCATTGTCCATTTTGTAGAAGATCAAACATATCTTCTTCTTGGAAAAAGCGACAATCAATAAATATTACTCGTATATGTCGGCCACGTGAGGAGACAGAGAAATTAACGTATATGCATTAGACGTTGTACGAATGTTGAGGAAACGTGAGAAGTATATCAGGAGAAAACAGTGTGACGATCCAATCTTTCTGCCTACGTCTTCGAGGAGACGGCGTGATGATTAGTTAGTTATTTGTGTTTTATTATATTAAAACAAAACACAGGACCTCTTGGTGACATTTTCTATAGGCCACGCGCTGGCTTAATCCGGCACTGGTTGAATCAATTAAGGAGGAAGTTTGAAGGGATGTAAACCAGATGATACAAACACAGAATTTAAGGGTCGCAACGGAGAACAGGAGGAGTTGATTGCAAGGACTGATAGAGGTCCAATATCCGATATGGACTAAAGAGCCGTCGAAGAAATAGTAGAATCAATCATATTTACTGTTAGATAAATCTTCATAGGTGTACTTTCAAACACTTCTTGCAGCTTGGAAGTGAATACATTTATATTAAAACGATCTATTAACAATAGGCTGACATTAATATTATTCTAGTGAATTTTTTTTTACCAATCTTAGCTAATTTCACGTTAGTATAAAAAGTGAGTAAATATTTACACTATTGCGTCATTCAAAATTATTTATATTTGTAAAAATATCGAGTTTAAATTACTTCTAAGGTGTACACTTATCTATGGAACCGAAGCCCGATCCTTATGGATTAAAGTAGAATAAAGAAGAAGAAATGAGATCTCTTAGACGCATGTGTAAATTTATATATGATAGAGTGTCAAACGCAAATATGAATGCAGTGCGAATTTCGATATGGTTTGGATACATGGAAAGAATGGTGAAGAAAGTATATCTAAACAATGTTAACGGAACTAGAAATAGACGAAGACCGAGGAAAACGAGTCACAAAATCAAAATAAATTAAATATTAAATGTCGACCACTTAACGGGTCGTAGAAATCGACGTGCGTAGAAGACGCGAGAGAAGTATATAAGGACATAACAATGTGGCGTTCCATTATTTTGGCCTGATGGTTATTTAGTTAGTTAGGTCTAGGTGTTGGTAATTTGGGGGTTCAAAGAGGTAGTAGGGCTACGATGGGGTATGCTTTGCTGGAAAGTATGCCTCTACAAAATGTCGTAAGGCTCCATGTTGCAATGACAACAGCAACACTACTATCAAGTCCAACTCTCTAGCGTCCACGAGAGGTCTTTTAAAGATCCCGCGAACCCCGGGCATTTTGGCACATATTACTAAGTGTCATAGCAGATAGAGAGAGGACGAATGGCGAGCTTCCAGCGCCATAAAACTGGATACACCCAGCTAAGGGAAGGTAGCCCCGACAGAAAATCCTCCAGAGGAGACCAGGGGATACAACTCTGGATATTTTTCCCCAGGTCATCACTATGAAGGGTGATAGTCAACGTTAGGGCGACCTGACAAGACCAAGAAAGACAAAGAAGTTGGTAATTTAGGAGAACGGGTTAATTCATGACACCGAAAATACAGCATTTAAAGATGAGAGCAAAGATGTCTGCGATAAAGACGAGGCTGTGGTACAAGAATACGTCGTAAATATCGGATAGGAAAATGGATTTTTTTTTGTGCACAACAGGTCATTTAAACCCAATTGCTGTATACAATTTGTTTTTAGTTATTATATTGTTTCTCTTGATACGTGATAGGTACCGTAATCTATCGCCATTTTATTGTCACGTGAATTCTACACCAGACCAAAGACAGTGCGATAATCACACTTCACGCCGGGAATCGACCTTCTGTATTGCAGTCATAGGTCTTACCACTCTGCCACGGATGTCGTCGTTTTGTTAAGATAAAACAATAATTGAACCAGCTTTATTTTTGTGGCAACGTGGGGCTTGTAAATGATAATTTAAAGTTGTTTTATTAGCATTAAGTTTGCGGTCACAAAAAACATTAAATACTGTTAATTATTTTACAAAGCAGTAGTTTTAAATAGTTTGTCTACGTTAACATATAATAAAATTGATCGTCTGATTGATTGTCTCTTGTTGACTAGACGAAAGTATTGTTTCTACAGATACATGTTATTAGAATTAATTGAACAGCTGAACAAATAAATTAGAATATAACCCTTACGCATATGTGTACCAGCATATATTTATATTTTCAGTAATTACTTGGAGAGCACCGCTGAAGCAAAAATGGCAATATATAATGGAGTTCTAGTGACAACCCTTATGTAATGAAATGAATCTTGGAGCTGGCAAAATTAGGATGAAAGTAGAAAAAATGCAGTGGAAATGAGATTATTGAGAAGATTGTGCAGGAAAAAGATATAAGATAGAATACCGAACGACGAAATAAGGGAGAAATGTAAGCAAGATGATTGCAAATAATGAAAATAAAAAACTATTGTAAGAAATCTTTTTTAAATGTATGTTTAGTTAAAATTCACTGATGTTTGTGTCTTTGACCGATTTCGGCAGCTCGCTGCCATCTTCTGGGATCCTCTTCACCAGAAGATCTTCCAGGGCCATCTTCTTGACCAGAAGATAGCAGCGAGCTGCCGAAACCGGTCGAAGACATAAACATCAGTGGATTTTATTAATTTTTTAATATTCATTATTTACAATGAATTTCTACAGTGAAATTTCAAAAAACATTTTTTTAGATGATTGCATCATAAGTAAAATTAAAAATGGATCCCTGACATGGTTTGGACATATGGAACGAATGGATGGGGGAAGAATGGTTAATATGTTGCAAAGAGAAGCCGTGGATGCGTGTCCAAAAGGATAGCATGACCAAATTAATCTAATACTAAGACGTGGCCACATTCGAAGTCGGAAAAATTGAGGAGCGTGCATGTTACTGATGTATTAATGTAGAGGAAATCTAGATTATGTCAGGACAGAGTAATATGGTGGTCCATTCTCTCTGCTTACCGTTCCGGTGAAATGGCATGATGGTTAGTTGCTAACATATTTTATATGGACACAAACTCGCTAGTTTTTTTTATGCCCATCTAATCTTGTTGGTGTTTAAAAAAATAACATTGTTGATACCATAACACTTGTAGACTGCATCCAAATCTGGTTTTGTGTTCTGGGAACGACAAAAAACACCCGCGGACAGTGTAATGAAACGTTTAGTAATAATTTATGAACCAAGACCTCCTCGCGCTAACAGCGATCGGCAAAGTAACACATTCGTGTGAGCTGTGAACACTGATATCATTCCAGAATAAATAACTTTATTACTGTCTGTCTATAAGTGTCTGTGACGGCCCGTGAACTCAACACAATAATACTGTCCTCGTTACAAAAGTTACCTAAGATAGGACATACTAAAGAATGTAGATTTGTAGAAGTATATGTTAAACGGAAACAAAAATAAAGGAAGACCGAGGAAAACGTAGCACGATTAAATAAATCACCTTGCTTTTCACTCCTTAGACTCTCTCGAAGATATACGAACACTAAACGACATGATGCTACTTCACAAAATCATACATTTCAGGATTGATAACTCCGAACTTCTTAGCAAATTCAAATCAAATCAGTTTATTTTATCAAAAGACATTTCAAACCTTTTTTATAGTTTAAGGCATCTATTGAGAACAGGTAAAACATAATAAATATATGTATAATACCAGGAACGCATGAGAGTTGGTTCGACATTAGGAATACAAGATACTCTCCAAAGTCAAGAGTATTTGTCTTCTGAACGTACTTTCACGAATATTAAAAACGTCTATCTCCGAAGCGATCATGTTCAGCAGTTTGATTGCTCTCCCCACCGGCATCACCAGAGGCAGGTTGGTTCTGCATGTTGGGAGATAAAACAGTCTGTGCTGACGTTGTCGAAGATAACCATCCGGAACATAAAGATGGATAGCCTCCAAGATGACGGAATTCTCAAAGAATCCCCTGATAAGTCTGAAGAAATGGGTAAGTGTGCACCCATCCCTTCTTATCTGTAAACTGTTGGTCCCCAGCATGCCCAAGAGGAATGCAGTGCAATGCAAATTGACCATTAATACCCCTATGTTTCATACAAGATACACCGCGAGCCAAGTATTCCACCTTACTGCTTATCGCACCAATTACGCTCAGAACGCGGGAGTGTTCCGGATATGCGACACTTATGACAAATATTTTAATGCAATCGATGTTTTTCACCTGAACACTTATGATTTAAAAAAAATAGTTGCAGCAACTTTTCGGTGTGTATAGTGCTATAATGTTATATTCCTTTATTTGTATTATTATTATTATCTTTTTGTTAATTTTTATACATACAATTATGTATAAAAATTATAATTATTATTATCTTTTTGTTAATTTTTATACATATTATAAAGATCCATTAACCTTAGTTAGTTTTACCTTGATTTTAGTTTAATTAAATCTCGTTTCATAAGTCTATAATGTTAACTCTGTTCATTCATTTATATTTGTGGTAACATGGAATTGGCCTTATTTGAGTACATATTTGTGTATTTTTATATTTATACTTATTCGCTATTTGTTACTCTAAAATAAATAAATAAATCATGTATTGAAAGTTGGCCACGAGAGGAGTCGGAGAAATCTAAGAATGAATGTTGCGGAAGCGAGAGAAGTATGTCAGGCCAATTACATGCTACCACAAACATGAATGCATATTATAATTAACAAACGGCATTGTGAAACGAAATTGAATTTAAACAAAATATTTAAAAGAGTTAAAAATAATAATCATAGTGGAATAAAAACATAGAAATAAATAAAGTAATGTAACATTGTGGTTTCAACCACGCCAAAAGGTTGCTCCGATAATTTATTTATTAAAATCATCGATATCTGCAAAAGTATTGTCGAGAAAATAATAAGTATTTTCGCAAATCGGCGCTCTGAGCAGAATTAGTGCGATAAGCAGGAAGGTGGAAAACTTGGTTCAAATGTAATTTTGAAGTATCAATTATATAAAATTGAGTTTATTAATACTCTAATAGAGTGAAACTGCCTGCCATGAACATAAAACCAATTTATTTCACTTTTTATTTTTTATATACTTTTTATATACTCGTACAACACTTATATTAAAAAAAAAAAATATATATAGACATGTTTCGGACAACCAGTCCTTCTTCAGTGATACATATTATAAAGATACATTTTAAAAATATTATAAAATTGTTTACATGATCTGACAGATGTTATAATGATTTATTTTGGAACGTTTATGATTTTGTTATAAAAATATTATGATTCAATTTAAAGTTCTTATCGGGGTTCAGGTAATTACTTACAACAAAGGAAATAAATCAAAGATTGGACTTGTCATTAAATTTATTTGATTATACCATACATAATATTTTCTTTATTTTTAATTGCTTTTTTAATTTTTAAATGAGGTGGTTTGCAAATTCTTTATTTGAATTTAAAAAAAAAAAAGAATAAATAAAACAAATTCTTTATCTACACGAATTTCAATACGTTTGATTGATAATTATGTAATGTTACATATTAACATAAGATATTGCTTGTTCGAAACATAATTAAAAGTGATCCTTTTTCGATTATGCAACGTGTTTTTGCCCGCTGCCATTGACGGACAATAAAGCAACGCGGTCTGATAATGAATTCAACTCGAATTTGTTTAAACTGTTGCAATGCAAATAACCAAATAACCAAATAACAAGTGATTGATTGTGTTATCTGTGTGCCATTTTAGTCGGAGGTAATTCAAGTACCCTTGAGCTGAAAGTAAATAGCTCCAGTCCTTGCGCCGCTGCGATACCTGCTGTATTTAATGTCAGTCGGAAGTGATGAGATCTTCGGAATAATGACAATATTAAACAACAGATAGTGGCAATATATTTTGACTTTGAAACAAGCTCTGCAAAAGTCATCGGCGGTGCTAGCAGACTGACGCTGCCGAATTGAATATGCTTCACTGGAATATCGCACACAGATCGTCTAACCTCTGATTCAAAAATTATCTCAAAATAAACGCACGGTTATGAAGGAATTTTCTTTCTCTATGTAAAGATTTCTTTAAAAATTAAAAAAATCAGTTTTCCTTGAGCGTATGTTTGCTTTGGTAATGCATTATCAAATGCCCCAGCAATGCAAAATATGCGATTCTCATAAAATATAATAATAATACAGACGTTTTAATTTATTATAATGATTGAAAATGTAGTTTTACATCGTTGTTCAAGAAATAAGAAATGTATTACTGATATAAATAGCATTTTTATCGTTTCTAGAACTATGATATAAAACTCCATATTAAATAATACGAATGAAAACGTATGTTTTCAAGAAGTTTTATTTTAATGTTATGGGAATGACACAATTTGCCTTTCTAAGGCATAATCAAATGTCTTCAATCAAATAATTATCAATATGCACAACTGGCATCTCCCCTTTTTAAGATATCAATTAACATTTGATAATACCTTAGAGAGGTAAAATATGTCATTTCCATAAGATATAAAAAAAACTTCTAGAAAACATACGTTTTCAGTCGTATTAATATAATAGCAATTTTGTTACTGGTATATGACACATAAATTCACAAAAAAACATAGTAGAAGTGAGTTTACACTGTATATACACTTCAGTTTGTGTAAAGCCCTGAGGAAACTCGCTACAGAGTGAAACCGGTTGGCGCTACTTACTCAAATAAAGTGGTTTATACTAATGAAAAGGTGTTATTTTTAGATCTTATTGTACTAATATATTTGGCACAGGTTCTTTTTTTTATTGAAAGTTATTACAAAATGTGACGATTCTTTGGTGCTATTTTACACTTTTATGACTAACTTCATTCATGTTTCGTTTCATGGCATGTTTTCGCAATTCGTGAGTTGGCACGCGTTGGTTCGGAGCGGACTCGAAAGTGGTTCTGTGATATGGAGTCCTCACGAGGCGAAATATTCCGTTATGCTGGAGAGGGTTCAGTAAAAATTTCTGAGGTATCTCTACATGAGGGAGTATGGTAGTTATCCGTGGCTCTATCCCACGGCATTTCTTTTAGGAATGCTCGGAACCAATTCTTTACAGCTTCGAAGAGATAGGCATCTCATTACCCATTTGTTTAAATTAATCAGGGGATATTTCGAGAACTCGGCCGTGCTAGAGGGTGTTGGTCTTTTTGTTCCTGATAGATTTCTCCATCAGCGACAGCAGATTGTTTTACCTAACGGCCACCAGAACCAATCTTTTCTGGTGAGACCGGTGGGAAGAGCAATTAGTCGACGATAGTCCACTTAATATGAAAGACGTCGAGATCGACGTCTTTCATATTAAGTGGAGGTACGTTCAGGAGACAAATACTCTTGACTTTAGAAATTATCTTGTCTTCCTAATGTCGAACCATTTCTTAAGCGTTCTTGGTATTATGTTGTATTTTTATAATATTTTACCTGTACTCAATAGATGCCTTAAACGTTTTGCTGTTTGTAATGTCTTTTGAGTTAATAAACTGATTCGATTTGAAATGTCCGGCCGTTGATGGTTAACTTTATAGTGTCGCACTCTAACAGGCTGCGTGCGCAGCTCTCAATTTTACCCTCTACTATATTACAAATAATTGTATTCAATTAGTAATGTGTCCGAAAGACAATGATGGTTCCGTGTCAGCTGGTGTGACGCGTGTTGACCTATCAAGGTGTAGCTTCTACCTATCCGTCGCCGCTAGCTGACTGCACTCGTGTGTCTAATGCAGAAGTGTTAGACCAAAACATTTCAATAGAAACACAAATCACTGATAAGTCGTTACGAACGAATAAGTTTATATACAAAATGACACTATTTGTTCATTGAACCGTTTTCGCATATCTGAATATGTCAATATAGACTGGCGACACGATTGTACGACGAAGCGAACTAAGATATTTGGAAATAAATAATTATTGTTTAAATTCTAACAATATATCACTTGCAACAACAACAAAATCACGTCAATTCCCCAAAAGGGTCTACAGAAGCGTGGTTATTACCCGTGGCTCATTCCGACTGAATTCTTGCTAGGTATGCTAAGCTCCCAATCATTGGAGAGAAGGAGGAATATCCACTTGGGAGTTCACTTCTTTCAGCTGATTGGCGGCCGTATACAAAACTCGGAAGTCCTGAGTGATGTAGGTCTATTTGTCCCTGATCTTCGTCAAAGACAGCATAGATTGTTTCATTTGCCGCGCTGCAGAACCAACCTGACAATGGTTATGCCTGTGGGTAGGGCAATTTTATTGCTTCATCAGGTCGCCTCGGAGGTCGACATATTTCGTGATAGTGTGAGTTGCCTCAGGGATGCAATATCAATGTGATTCTTTCTAATTCTTAAGCTTATATGTCTGTAATTTTTGTGATTTTTATTGAAATAAATTAAATGAAATGAAATAAATGAAAAGAGTAGACAGATAGAATAGACTGCCACACTACTCTATCCTGACACATCTCTAGATTCCTCCACATTCATATAGCTAGTCACACACGCACGTCGATTCTTTCGACTTCTAACTTAGCCGACCTTTAAAATTTAATTCACTTAGTCATGCCATGTTTTTCTCGGTCTTCCTCAACACAGTACTCCATTCACATCACCTGCATTGACTAGTTAACTAACTAACCAACAATAGAACTTTATCCTCAGGGTGACAGTGATAAAAGTTAACCACCATGACTCGTCTGTCCGAAAAAGGTTCTTATATTTTTATATCAATACATCATGTCATGCGTGCTCTTCAAAATATCGCCTTGTATATTTGTTATTTATTTGGTTTCCAACAATTTTAATTTTATTTTCTAGTATTAATAATTACACCAGATATGCTAAACGTCCAACTGTAAAAATTATATAAAAAATACGGAAGAGAAGAAATGATCTCCAATATAAAGTTAAAAGTATAATAAGGACAGTAAAGATGAGATCTCACATAAGAAAACAGTTTAAAATAGAATTTAATTAAAATAACTAAGCTGATTGCGAACATGTTAGAAATACACAAAACTATGAAAGGATCATGTAAAATAAATATGTATAACCTTAAACGTGAACGATTCAGTATTATCTTTGAGATAATCATCAGCAAGAGAAAATCCTTAAGAGAAGGCAAAGGAAAACCATTCTAGATATCATTCCCAGGTTATTACAATGAAAGGGAATCAATTACTCTCGAGCGATAACGTCAGGGGAACCTAATATTCCACCGCGAGAAGAAGAAGAAAACATAATGGATTAGAAATATAAAATATACTAGAAAAAAACATTAGGAACAAATAAATAAAATTATGAATATTGTTTTAACCACGTGAGTTAGTTAGAAAATTCACACGTTGCTTTTTACTAGTGAGAATAGTATGGTGGTCTATTTTCTCAGTCTAATGCTATAGATAAATGGGTCGATGTTAAATATTATATACCTATGGTTTTATTATGTTATGGATGAATGTAGGATGGCGTGCCGCGAATGTTTACTTTGTTTTTACATAGTTTTAAAATCCCGTTATGGCTCACACTTTGATATTTGTCAATCTATAATGTGTGTGTGTAGTCAAGTTTGAAGAAATTTAGCGATAGTGCTGGATATCAAAATAGAAAATAACATTCTTTTGGCAAAGTTCAAACACAAGAGCCGCGAGGGAAAGTGGTGTCACAGACAGAATGCCATGCTGTTTACGTTTGCCAATATCATGCATAATACGGATAAATTACACTCAAAGTATCTAACCAAAATAGTTCAATATTAAAGAAACACACACACACAATATATTCTATATTAGCCTTGACTTTGTATTGTGGATGCACATTTGAATAAATATAATTATACTTTGTATTACAAAACTTTTTATTTTTACTGAACTCAGACATGTTTCGATTACAAGTAACCTTTTTCAATGAATACAATTTAAAATTGTCTCGTACATTGAAAATGATTACTTGTAACCGAGACATGCCTGAGTTCTGTAAAAATAAAAAGTGTTGTAATATAAAGTATAATTATATTTATCAAATATAACATACACTTTGTATTTTTTAAATATAATGCATCCAAGTATCGTGGTTAAAATTTACATATCGAAAAAGGTTGGGTCACAACCGAAAGGTGTCTGTTATAAGAAAAATAAAGCGGGTATTATAATATTTATTCAAACACAGACACTTTACTTGAAGATTTATTCACAGTTTTTTAATGTTTCACACCTTCATCATCGGGAGAACGATCGCTATTTATATCGATAAAATACTTTTATTTCGTTCTATCGATGACAAAGTTATTAAACTTTTAAAACATGTCGAAAATTAACGCGTTAGTGAAAAAAGCAGTGTTTTATTTAATAAAAAATCGCCTTTTTTATTCTTCTAAATAAAATTTAGAAAAAAACAAGATTTATTCTTTTCAAGTTTCCAAATGGATTTATTGTTATTATTATGTATTATCGAAACAGAAAAGTGTTGTATGCGGTATCACTGGTAACCACATTTTTAAATATCAGATACTTAAAATAAAAAAAGTATGCATAATAAATGAAGTAGAGAAGCATATGTAAAATACATTTAAAACAGTTAATTCAAAAAATACTCACGTTTAAAAACACGAAAAGCACTTAAAAGCTTAGGACGTGGTCCTAAGACGGCTAGAGATATTCTAAGATAAGATTACTTTAATATTTAATAAATTAAACTTATTTAACAAAACTTTGAGCTTTATTCAGCAGTCGTTGCAGAGGTGAAAGCTCAGGGAACCATTAACCATTTTCCATAGAACGGAAAATCACACAAATTTCCCGCGGGTGCACGGAGCTTTGACAGACTTCGGAGGGGCTACACTTTACGGCGAAGATGGCTGGAGCACGCGTCGTGAGATAACTGGGCTCGGGTAGCACCGGAAATGTGAAGTATCGATATGAGTAGAGTGACACTCGGTAGCGCGCACCTCCGTCAGCGGATATCTGTGGCAGAATGATTTGTTTAAGCCGTATCGAGTTGATATTTAGAAGAGCGCTCTTTCCGCTGTTGACCCCCACCCCTCGCTGGGCGGCCAATCAGAAATAGATCCCCAATCAGGTGACACCCGCCTGAAATGTGAGGATTTCCACGCGGCGGATGCATTTTCAGTAACATTGATTCTACGGGGATACTCTGTGGGCGGGGACATCACGTGAACTACGAGTATGTGTGTGGATTATATCGATTAGTAAGATCTTCTTCAGCGATTATTCGATTAAGAGATCTTCAACCTTCGCTTCATCCTCTGATCTGTAATTGTTCAAATATTTTGAGAATGTTATTAATTGATCATTTTTTTAAATGTCATAATTTTGATATTGTCGCGACAACCGTTTCGCCAATCTTTGTTGACATCATGTGGCCAACATAAATGGGAGAAACAGCTGTCGCGATAATCTAATAAAAATAAATGGTGATACTTATTATAACAGTGTTTTAAAATTAAAACATTTAATAATCTTGAAGTATCATAAAGATGAGGCCAAAAAAAAAAAATTTATTACCATTTTATCACCTAAATATATTATTAATGAAAATTAAAAAAAACTAACTAACTAACTAGTCTCTCCGAAGGGGTAGGCAGAAAGAATGGACTGCCACACTTTTCTTTCCTGAGATATTTCTCTCGAGTCTTCAACATTCATACATCGTGTCATGCACGCGCGTCGATTTCTCTGACTCCTCACATGGCCGACATTCAATATTTGATTTATTTGATCGTGCCACGTTTTCCTCGGTCTTCCTTTATTTCTGGATCCATTTACATCGTTAAAATATATATTTTTTACCATTCTTTCTTCATTCATGAAAATTAAATAAAATTAAATGTCTTGATAGGTAGTATATATAATATTTATATTTATTCCACTTGTTTTTCTAGCTTCGGCCGGTTTCTGCAGCTCGCTACCATCTTATGGTGATCACCAGAAGATGGCACCGAGCGAAACCGGTCGAGACAAAAATAATAAGTGGAATAAAACTAAATATGCGTTATACAATATGTTTTTTATTATATTTTTATTATTTACAGTGTACTTCTTCTAGAATGTTTCAATAACCAATTTTATTATATTTTTTAATGTCTAATTATTATTTAATGCTGTGAATTTAATTTTCTCAGTAGTAATAAGTATCTCTGTACTTTGTGTTGTGGATTCATATTTGAATTACTTTTTGAAAACATTGTGTTTTCACCACATTGAAACACAACACAACTTTTAGAGATTGGATCTCCAGGCGTTGTCTAGCAGTATGAAAAATGCGTAAGCCTTTCACATTGCATTAATAAACATTTTCTGCTTAATGCTTACATATAATCTTAATAGATGGCGCTAGTGCAGATTGACCTAAAAAATGTGAAGTGTTCTTAATATAGTAGCATATATTCATCTTTCAAAAATTTGTCAGACGTGGTGGTCGTAAGAAGGGCGGACTGGAGAATGTTGTTAACATAAAGCGATTGGTTCACCCAACCAATGACAGGTCATAAGTCCTGTAAACGCCTCGACTACCATATTCTGTTTCCAAAAAACAATTTACTTCTTCGTCTCTATTGAGATACAATTAATCCTTAAATATAACTCTGATGATCAATTCAATTAATCAAGCATGTGAACGTATGCGACAGAATATTCAAAACTAAACTATTGTAGTATTATTTACAGGTACACGGAAACTCACACTTTCGCATTTGTCTCAAGAATTCTATAAACAAATCCCATCGCTCTGTTTTCAAATCGGAAAATGGCGGTAAAATATTTCAAAACGGTTTACGCAATAAGGTGCGACAATGTTAATTCGCGTGTGTGCCCAGCTCATCAAGACGGACAAGTAGGTACCAGCCCGCGAAAAATGACAAGAAATATCATAGACACTTAGAATAAGGAGGCAAAGTTTTGCGGTACTTGACGTGTGGACGAGTCCATTATTTAGGATTAACTCCTCTCTCTCTCTCCCGGCACAAGGGAATAATCTCTTTTTCTTTCTCTTTGTAAAATAATCAGAATTTTTTTTTTTTTAATACTGAAGGTACGTTCCAAATCCTTCCAATAAGAATGCACTCTTATTGACAATTGTAATGAATTTTCCAGCAGGTGGTCTTTAATACTGTTATTAAATATTTATGCTCGTTGACAACGAGCATGAACTACAAGTCCTGGTGAATTGTATGTATGAGGTATGCATGCGAAATGATCTGATGATGAATGTTAATAAGTCCAAGGTAATGATTTTGAAAAGGAAGAAACCATGACAGTCTGCAACATTAGCGTGAATGGTGAAAATTTGGAGCAAGTAGTTGAGTTCGTGTATTTAGGTAGTATGTTTACAAGAGATGGGCGAGTGGAGAGGGATATTGAAAGAAGGGTTGGGGCAGACAACAAAGTGAATGGTGCACTTAAAGTTGTCATCGCAAACAAAAACCTATCCAAAAAAGCTAGAATGGCGGTGCACAATGGTGTTCTTCTACCGACCCTTATGTATGGAAGCGAAGCATGGAACTGGCAAAGGAAAGATGAAAGTAGAATAAATGCAGTAGAAATGAGATCTCTTAGACGAATGTGTAGATATTCTGTGTATGATAGAGTGTCGAATGAAAATATAAGAAGTGAATGCGGTGCGAATGATGGTGTCATGAACAAAATAATGAAAGGATCATTAAAATGGTTTGGACATATGGAAAGAATGAATGAAGAAAGAATGGTAAAAAAATTATATGTTGATGATGTAAATGGTACCAGAAATAGAGGAAGACCAAGGAAAACGTGGTTCGATCAAATAAATCAAATATTGAATGTCGGCCATGTGAGGAGTCAGAGAAATCGACGCGCGTGCATGACACGATGTATGAATGTTGAGGAAGCGAGAGAAATATGTCAGGAAAGAAAGGTGTGGCAGTCCATTCTTTCTGCCCACCCCTTCGGGGAGACGGCGTGATGGTTAGTTAGTTAGTTAGTTAATTATTGATTGTTTCTTGAACAATGATGTCAAACTCCATATAAAACAATTAATATGTATGAAAAACGATAATTTTCAAGGAGTTTTATTATAGTATTTACGTATGACATGTTTCGTCCTTCTAAGGCCTAGGTTCTCAAAGTGGGTGATAACGCCCCCTTGTGGGCGTTTGAGACTTTCAGGGGGGCAGTGGAAGACCCAGAAAAAATAGAGAGCGTGGGCAGATAAAAAATATAGTCTAAAAATACAGAAAAACACGTTAATCACGTAGGTGAATAACACGCTAATCAGATACATAAAAGATTTAATAATATTTTTAAATTCAACTATGTGTTTCTAAATATTTGGAATAACTTTTATGGGAGGGGGGCGTTGAACGTTTGAAGCCCAGAAAAGATTGGAATCCTTTGTTCTAAGGCATTATCAAATGGCATCACATTTGCACATTTGATAATGCCTTAGAAGGGCGAAACATGTCATATATAAATACTACTCCTTGAAAACTATCGTCTGTTATCTAAACTTTGTACTGGTTATCGTGGTTGGTAGTTATGGGCTGGCCATATTTGTCGGATAACCGATAGCCGATGGGGAAGACGAGATCTAGATTGGAGAACGCGCAAATGATTCTGTAGAGTTGGAGGTTCCTATGCCCGCTGGACCGACGATATTATATGGATTGCTGGACGTGCATGGATGAGAGTGACAATGGATAAAGGGAATTGGCGTGCTCTGGGAGGGCCTTCGTTCAGCATTGGATGACAGACGACTGATAAGAAGACGAAGAATAGGTTCATATCTTGGGTTTTTGCACGACCATCGTTTTGGAGATCGGATAAAGATAAACATTGCTATGATCTCCGAAATATGGGTAGCAGAGGAAATTATAATATAAGATATGTACACAGATATGAACGCAAACTTCAAGCCTGCGTTCTGCTAGTTGGTACTTATGGTCTTGAAACTGTTACATTGTCCAAACAAAGTGCCGAGAAACTACTAGTGACCCAAAGAGCCATGGAAAGAGCCATGTTAGGAGGAATAATAATAATAATAATAAGCCTAAGAGACAGAGTCAGAAACGATACGGTGAGAGAAAAACAAAGGTCACTGACATCATCCACCGGGTGGCGACTCTAAAATGGCAATGGGCAAGTCAAGTAGCCAGAAGCTCAGACAAAAAGTGGACAAGAAGATTGCTGAATGGAGACCGTGGACGGCAAAGAGAAGTGCAGGGCGGTCGTAACTACGGTGGTAGGATGATCTGAACAGACAGGTCGGAATAACCTGGATGCAGTCTGCACAGGACCGAGTGGAGCGAATGGAGGAGGCCTTTGACCAGGAATGGACGGGAATAGGCTGAGGAAGAAGAATAAGAAGAAGATACAGATATGATCAAAATAATCACAATGATAAAATACTATATTTAAATCAGCTCATAAAAGTGCTGGAAGCAAGGAAGGTACATTTACGTGTGGTGTCACTATAACCAACGCCCGATGATATAGAGTTAGCCGAAGTCAGTCAAACCATCCACTGCAATGGTAATATTAAAAAAATAAGAGTACCGAATTTGTAATATACGAGTACATTATTTAAATCGAATTAGTCTAGTCTTTGTCCCATTAAGACTCAAAGAGTAAGTACATACTACTAGATAATATTTTTATCTGTATATAAATGTTTGTTAACATATTTTATTCGACTGATTCAAAGTCAATTGTTGGATGATAAATAGCAGTATTATCATTTAAATGTCTGTTACAATAGTAAGAGTGTCTAACAAAATATGCCTTGTATCTTGAACAATGATGTAAAACTGCATATCTTATTTTTCTTATTCGATGGCCTTACAGCCCATATCAAGCCTTAGCTTCCATTATTCTTCGCCTCCAACTCCCCCTGTTCTCCGATTCGACCCTCCAATCTGACACACGTAATAATTTCAACGTCATCCTCCCATCGGTGCCTTGGTCGTCCAATTGGTATTCTACCACCTGGGTGCCACTCCAGCATCCTTTTAGATGCTCGCGATGACGGCAGCCTCTGTGACCGGCCCATATCTGTCTATTCAGTCTAACCAGTGTGGAGAGCTTTGCAAATATTGCATATTGCATAATTAATAAGTTTTCTAAGAGTTTTATTATATATTTTGGGTAAGACGTATTTTGCCTTGGTAGCTTCTTCTTCTTCTTCCTCAGACTATTCCCGTCCACACCTGGACAAAGTCCTCTTCCATTCGCTTCCAGTCACTCTGTCTTCTGCAGACTGCATCCCGGTTATTCCGAGGTGTCTGTTCAGATCATCCTTCCACCGTAGTTGCGGTCACCCTGCACTTCTCCTTGCCGTCCACGGTCTCCAAGTCACCAGTCTTCTTGCCCATTTTTCATCTGAGCTTCTGGTAACGTGACCTGCTCATTCCTATTAGAGTCGCCACCCGATGGATGATGTCAGTGACTTTTGTTTTTCTCTCACCGTATCGTTTCTGACTGTCTCTAAGGCTTATTCCTAACATGGCTCTTTCCATAGCTCTTTGAGTCGCTCGTAGTTTTTCGGCACTTTGTTTGGACAATGTTACAGTTTTAATACCATAAGTACCAACTGGCAGAACGCAGCCTTTGCCTTGATATATACTTTTATTATTATTTTGAAATATTTGACATATTTCTTCTTAAGGCATTATATGATTTGATAATGTCTAATCAAGACGAACAATGTCATATCCATAAATTATAAAAACGCTTCTAGAAAACAGATGTTTAATTCATATTAATTATGCCTTCTACAGTTACCAATCCACTAGCCGAAAGCAGACTTTGATGAAAGGCCCTGCATGTTCAAAACTCGTCTAGTTTTTTATATTGTTGTTCGATCTGATTCTAATTTTGAAACGAATAAAACCTTTTGTTTTCGAATTGGATTCTGCGCATATTAATCCGTCCAAACTCTCGCCCGGTGACCTATATCCGTGTATTCTCTTGTTTACAGATTATTTTTTGCCAAACTAGATTTGATTTCACTGTTATAAGGCGTGCTGGCGAATGACGGAGTCAAAATAGAGTCCAAAACAATAATATTGATATATCCAGCAGATAAACAAGTCATTATTTTTGGTGATGATAAAATATTAGGACAGAAAAAACCTGCGCCGCTCAAGAAACGTGTTGGGTCTAGTGAAAATAAATCAACGACTCAACAACACAGATTTAATAAGGAATTCTGTCAATAGATGGAGTCTGCTAATGTAGCACTGCTAATTAATTTGATTTTTTTTATTGAGTAAATCTATACACCATTGAAGCGCAAGCCTAATTTATGTCAAGATTGAGAAATAATCATTTAATGGAAATATATTCTGAAATATATTTATTACAATTTTTTTTACATCTTTGTTGCCCTTATCATTCACAATATTTACAAATTTCTTCTATATTCACTATTATCGTTTGTTTATTGATTCTTGAACAATTATGTAAAATTTATTCAATTTTCGCCATACTTTGTGTTGTACATGTTTTATATTTTTCTTTTTCTATCATAATATTTGTTATAACAAAAGCATAAACTTTTCAAAATAAATCTTTATAAAATCTGTCCAAACTGAGAACTTACTGAGAACTTAATCTGTCCAAACTGAGAACAATTTTATAATATTTTAAATATCTTCTCAACAGTTTTTTTTCACTTTTCACAAAAATGTTTCGGGCAACAGACGCTCTTCATCAATGCAGAAATATTAACGTTAAAATTTCTTCGCTGAGGAAGAACATTTGTGGTTCGAAACAGTTTTGTGAAAGGTAAAAATAAGGTACATTTTAGTTTTTAAAAAAATATTCAAATATAATCAAATTTCTTAAACTTACATTCTAAAAAGGTCGAAGAGTCAGCTTTTTGGGAACACTTTTACGCTTATGTAATTTAGTATAAAGATTGTATTGAGACAAGTTGGGCGAATCGGACTGCTGGGAGCAAAAGGCGCAGGATCGAGGAGCTTGGCGAAAAATCATCTAGGAGACTAAAACTCTTCAAGAGTTGTAAGGCCACAGGAAGTAAGTAAGTATACATGTAACATGCGAAGTATCGATTCAATACATCTAAATGGCCCAGCCTACTCGAGGGTTGCGCCTAGAAGACGATCAGTGTTGTAGGAGATAAAAGACATGGATTTACATGAAAATCGGTTTGTCCCCGGCATGTCTGATGGACACACAATGAGTGGGACGCGAAGAAAATTGAAGGTAATTTTCTCAATTTCATGTAAAACTCTGTAGTGCACACATATTTAACGAATAATGGATTTTGGTGATCAAATTGTAACATTTTTGTCTGCTGGCGTTGCTAAGAACGTAGCACCAGAAGCGAACTGGGTACATTATCCCAATACATTAACTAGATTTTTTTAAATCTCTATTTGATGCTCGCTTGTTTTTAATCATATATTATATACTAACAATGAAAACGTCTCGGAAAATACTGAACATCAGATTATGAACAATACAAGCACAGACTGGAAGCATTTGAAATGTGGCTCCATCGCCGAATGCTCAGAGTTCCCTGGACAGACATGGTTACCAATACCGAAGTCCTGAGGCGAGCTAGAGTTGATAAGGAACTATTATCAACTATCGAGGTTCGAAAGATCTCACATCTGGGTCATATACTGCATGGGGAAAAGTGCCACCTTCTCCAACTGATATTGGAGGGTAAAATTTAGGGACGCCGAGGGCCCGGAAGGAGACAAATGTCCTGGCTGCAAAACGTGAGGGAGTGGATCGGCATCCGAAGTGTAAAGGAGCGGTTCCGAGCGGCGCAGGACTGGGACAAGTTCGCCGAGGTGATCGCCAACGTTGGGGGGACCCGACAGGGCACTTGAAGAAGAAGAAGAAAGTTAAAATATTTATGTTGTTAATTAAAATTTCTTGGTAGAATTTGGCGCAGAAAAACGACGTGATGGTTAGTTACTTATGCAAATTGTTGATCAATACAATATTCCTAATAGTGTTATTAACTGCATGGTAGGTTTGATTTGAATTTGCGGATAAGTGGCAGCATAGAACTCATGTAGGTTACTAGTGCATCGGAAATGAAAGGCTAATAGATCCTATTGCTCATCGGTTCAGACCATTCGTACGAAAATTTAGTATTCTTCTTGTTGTTCCCTTCCTATCGGACGTTGGACAAGTTCATAACAATTTATACCGTTGATACAGCGACTTTAAACGGGGATGTTGGTGCTGCAACTGAACCATTCTGGTAGGTTTTCTAACTAGAATTTTCTTGAAAACGTCTGTTTTCTAGAAGTTTTATTATATTTTATAGGAATGACATGTTTCGCCTTTCTAAGACATTATCAAATGGGTGTTGAATAAGCACATTTGAAAATGCCTTAGAAGGGCGAAAAATATTATAAAACTTCTAGAAAACTGACGTTTTCATTCGTATTAATTATGTAATATGGAGTTTTACATCATTGTTCAACAAACAAAACATAGGATTTTCTTCTTTTCTTGACATTTCGTTTTCCATTAATTTTATCGAGGACTTCGAAAATTGAGTAATTATTAAAAATGTACTTTTAATTACTTTCAAATTTATTGTACTTTCGTTGGATTAAGCTGGGTTGCGTTGAAAAATCTTGGCCACATTCAGGATAGAAGGGAGTGGAAAATACGAGAGGAGTGGACGGCCACAACTGAAGAAGAAGAAGTCAAATGGATTGTTAATCTAAAATTACAATGTATTTCAGAAACATATAGAAAAATATTTTTCAGTTTTATTAAATAATTTTGTGTTATATTAAAATATTATGAAAGAGCTGAAAGGGTTGGATGTAGGTACCAAAATGAGCGGAGTATCAGTAAACTGTCTCTTGTATGCGGATGAGGCTGTCCTACTTGCAGACAACGAGCATGGACTACAAGTCCTGGTGAATAGTATGTATGAGTAATGCATTTTTTAAAAAGAAGAAATCACGACAGTCTGCAACATTAGCGTGAATGGTGAAAATTTGGAGCAAGTAGATGTGTTCGTGTATTTGGGTAGTATATTTACAAAATACGGGCGTAAATAAATAGTGGAGAGAGATATTGAAAGAAGGGTTGGGGCAGGCAACAAAGTGAATGATGCACTTAAAGTTGTCATCGCAAACAAAAACCTATCCAATAAAGCTAAAATGGCGGTGCACAATGGTGTTCTTGTACCGACACTTACGTATGGAAGCGAAGCATGGAACTGGCAAAAAAGTATGAAATTAGAATAAATGCAGTAGAAATGAGATCTCTTAGACGAATGTGTGGATACTCTGTGTATGATAGAGTTTCGAATGAAAATATAAGAATGATGGTGTTTTGAACAAAATAATGAAAGGATCATTAAGATGGTTTGGACATATGGAAAGAATGAATGAAGAAAGAATGGTAAAAAATATATAGATGTAAATGGAACTATAAATAGAGGCGGAATGAGGAAAACGTGTCATTATGGAGTGTCGAATGCAAATATAAGAAGTGAATGCTGTGCGAATGTAAGTGTTATGAACAAAATAATTTAAAAAACATCCCTTTATCTGGAAGAACAATGTCGCTCATTTAGTTCTGTCTCATTTTGCCAGAGGGCGATAGTGTATGATCAATATAGCCAGAATAACACGATATTGTTCTTCAAAAGTCTTAAAATGTTAACAAACTAACTAACTAACCATCACGCCAATTCCCCGGAGGGGTAGGCAGAGAGGATGGATCGCCACAATGGCCTGTCTTGGCATACCTCTCGGGCTTCCTCTACATTTATACATCGTACCATGCACGCACGTCGATTATTCCGACTTCGAATTTGGTCATGCCATGTTTTCCTCGGTCGTCCTCGGCTTCTTTTCCCACTCACGCTGCTTGTGTATAACTTTTTAACCATTCTACTCTCATCCATTCGTTCCATATGTCCAAACCATCTCAGGGATCCTTTTTTAATTTTATTCATGATGCGGTCATCTGCCTTACATTTCTTTTTCTTCGTTCGGTATTCTATCATACAACGTTTTCCCGCACATTCTTCTTAGTGATCTCATTTCTACGGCGTTTTAAAATGTTTAAATTACATAACGTGCAATTGTGCCCTTATCTTTCCGAAGGTACTATATGTTAACGGTGTAAATGGTGCTATAAATAGAGGAAGAATGAGGAAAACGTGACTTTATCAAATAAATCAAATATTGAATGTCGGCCACGTGAGGAGTTAGAGAAATCGACGCGCGTGCATCATACGATGTATGAATGTTGAGGAATCAAGAGAAATATGTCAGGAAAGAAAAGTGTGACAGTCCATTCTTTCTGTTTACCCCTTCGAGGAGACGGCGTGATGGTTAGTTAGTTTTTAAAATAATTAAATGATTTATAATGTGCGGTCCTGCTGATGATCTTTGCTAAAATAATCAGCTTCGGTGATTTGCTCCGATTTATGATGGTTTTCTGCAATGTGTCCTAGCGAGAAAAATGTCTTCTCGCCTCATTTCCATGTTCTTCTTTTGTCAGCATGACGTCACAGCACCTAGAGTAAATCTCCATTAACCACGGCTGCTGTAGTACCTGCCTTATTATTATATATACCGCAGAATGTCCGTACACCTATATATATACATATGTATAGTGCTCTACGGAGGTGCGAAAACAAGTGTCACATCTTTGGGGCTACATATTCCAAGGTTAAACGCAAGCCAAGAATTCATTTATGTTATATTACTGCAGTATTATCTTATTCTTCTTCTTCTTCTGCTTTATTTAGGACCGTGTCCTGATATTTCTCTTTTCACAATTTGTTTTTTTTTTAAGCTGATATATTGATTCTCGTGACATGGGGTAGGTAGTTAATCTATCGCCATTTTGTTGTCACGAAAATTCTACACCAGACCAAAGACAGTGTGACAATCACACTGCCATCGCCGGGAATCGAGCCCGGAACCTTCGGTATGGAAGTCAGAGCTCTTACCACTCTGCCACGTAGGTCGTCATATTAACGATGTAAACGAAATTACAAAGAGGAAGACCGAGAAAAATGTGGCACGATCATATAAATCAAATATTGAATGTCGGCGACGTGAGGAGCGTAGAAATCGACATGCGTGAATGACACGATGTATGAATTTTAAAGAAGCGAAAGAAGTATGCCAGGAATAAGCAGTGAGGCGTAATGGTTAGTTAGTTGGTAAAGTGTTATATCAATTCAAGTTCATTATCTGTTTGGGTGAAATCGTCAGTTAGGTTTTTTCCTATATTAAACGTTATAACAGCTACTGTCGGAACACATTTCACACGATTAGTCTCGTGGGGCAGAACATCGGAATTAAGTGCTCCATAATATGCAGAAAAAACGCTTTTCAGGCCCGACGCTGCTCCCACACTGGCGCTAGCGTCGTGCATTCGACGGCCGCATCACAATTTGCAAAATACACCTGACTCTGTCATACCGGTAGCTAATTCAATACAAGTGGAGAACATAATTGTCCCATAAAAAATGACGCTAAAAACAATTCCTGCCAATTGCGTTCATAAGTGTACACATCATTTTTAACAATGATACTTAGTATTAATACGAATGAAAACATATGTTTTCTAGAAGTTTTATTTTATTTTATGCGAATGACATGTTTCGCCTTGATGAGACTAAATGTTTTATTTACAATTAATAATGCCTTAGCGAAGCGAAATATATTGTATCATTCCCATAAAATATAATAAAACTTCTAGAAAACAATAATTTTCATTCGTATTAATGATTTAATATTTAGTTTTACATCCTTGTTCTAGATAATGATTTGTAATTAATACGAATGAAAACGTCTGTTTTCGTGAAGTTTTTTTAATATTGTATTTTATGAGAATAATAATACGAATGAATAATTCCGAGCGGCGCAGGACAGGGACAGGTTCGCCGAGGTGATCGCCAACGTTGGGGGGACCCGACAGGGCACTTGAAGAAGAAGACGATGAGAATAATATGTTTTGCCTTGCTTGGGCATTATTAAATATCTCAGACGTTTTCATTCGTATGAATGATCATATTTTATGAATATTTATGGAGTTTTATATCATTAATAATGAATTGTATATACTGTTCATTCAACATGTTTAAAACTCCATGTTATATAATTAATACTTACGAAAACGTCTGTTTTCTTGAAGACTTATCTAATATTGTGGGAATGGCATGTATCGCTTTGCTAGGCATTTAATAATGCCTTTTTCTTCTTCTTTCCGTGTCCTGTCAGGTCTCCCTAACGTTGACTATCACCCTTGAGTAGGCCTCCCCGTCCTGGGCAGCTCGGAACAGCTCCCCCACGGTTCTCAGCCCTGTCCACTCTCGGATGTTCCTCAGCCAGGAAACCCGCCTTCTCCCAACACCTCGTCGACCCTCAATCTTACAAGTTATGCCTTAATCTTACAATGCCTTACGCGTTTTTATTCGTATTAATTATAAAATGACTTCTCATGAATTTAATTTTATGTGAAGATAGACAAGATTTAGTCCATTTTTTTGGCCGAAACACTATGATACTTCAACATTATTAACTGTTAAAATATAAAGTGCTATTTATGGTATCACAATTGTTTATTACTTTTTTATTTTTAGTTTGAAATATTATTGTAACACCTGATGATCAGTGGCGATACTCCCATAGAAGCCCAAAAGCCCGGCTTGCGTAAGAAAATTTTGAATTAAAACCCCCAAATCTAAGTTATCATGCCCCCGCATAAACCAACAACCCACCAAATCACTTTTCAACAATGTTACCATCAAACGTCAGAGAAATAGCCACAAGAGCTGAACCTATGTAAGCCAGAAGAGGTTTTGATTCAATATTTCTTACTCAAGCCGGGCTTCTTGGCTTCTATGGGAGTACCACCACTGATGATGTCAACATCGATGGACGAAACAGCTGTCAAAATTGTGATACCATTAAAAGCGTTTTATATTTGATTATCCGGAATTCAGATACCACGGAAGCGAAGTAACCAGCTCTAATGACCTCCCCAGAGAAGTAAGGTCACAGGTAGATAAGGCTGCAGCGGTTGCAGACTGCCTGAAAGATGTCATATGGAGAAACAAGTACATGAGGACTGATAGCAAGGTACGCATTTATAAGACCTGTGTGCGACCAATCCTCACATATACAAAGAGCATGCTCAGGACAACCGAGGTGAAAACACTCCGCGCTATAGCTGGCAAAACCCTACGTGATCGATTTAGGAATACAGCAATCCAAGAAATCTGCGAGGCCGAAGATGTGGTCAGATGGGGACGTCAAAGACGGCGATACTAGCATCAACATGTAGAAAGAATATGCTCAAATAAGACTCCATGGAACGCCAAACGGACAACGCCGACCAGGAAGACCCCCGAAACGGTGGAGAGAAAGCGTCTCAATAGGACCCGCCTGAATCAACAGACTCCTGAGTCTATCAAAAGTGAAGAAGATATTTGAACAGTTAGTAGATAAGATTTGTATAAAATGTGTTTTAGTTACATACAATTCAGCTAGAGAGCGTTGACAAGAATTTGTGAGTCACAGAGCCGCGTATAAAACCTACTTGGATCTTCCTAATTTAAAACACAATTACAGACTCTGTGAAAACCACGGTCTCACCAAACACTTCTCGGACTTCCATTAGGACAAATTATACGAGAGTCAACAAGAAACTGCTCGAGCACGCGTCCGTTGTTTACTTACGAGTATAACCATAAACCATTTAGCCTAATGCGACAAACTGTAAAAACGTATATAAAAAGTGTTGCATAATTTATTTTAAACGATATCTACATTAATATATCCTCTGAAGCAACGGTAACAGCTCATAATGGTGTTCTAGATCCAACCCTTATGTATTTAAGTGAAGTTTGGAGCTGGCAAAATAAAGAGTGGGTACCATTAGGGTGTTTTTTTAGAGGTTTGGTTTTTAAACTGGCAACATTGTTTTTTATATACTGTCAATTTGAAAATTGATAGTTGATTTGTAGTCAATACGTTTTACCATTTTAAAATCATTTTAGTTTGCTAAAAAAATCGTGCACTACGTCCATTTTACAAGCAAGTTATTGAAAGCGGTCGGGGAACCGGGGTAAATTACCCCAAATGGGGTAAAAATGAATTTTTGAGAACCTGAATTTTGGTTTGATCCAATTTGAGAACTTTATTTTGTTTCTCTATTACATACTTACTATTTTCACGTAACTTTTTTTTATTTTCCGTGTAAATTAATTCAATAAATAATGTTTATTTCAAATATACATTGATTTTCTTCTGTTCAAAATGGGGTAAGGGGGTAATATCGACTCACGCAAAAATATTTTGGGGTTATGATTAAAAAGTTCCCCGGCCGCTGCTCCAGTGGATAATACGCATCCACAAAGACGACAATTGTCGAAAATTGGACTTCACGATTGCGCTTCATTCGAGCTAGCCGTGGCGCTCATATGCCCGAAATAATATTTAAACAATACTGGCACCAAATTATCAATTAAATAAAGCCAATATCATTAACATTAACATTATTTTAATGTGTTTTTTTTTTCATTTTGAATATGTATTGTAGGTACCTATACCCCTAAAAAAAACATCCTTTATTATATATGCAATGTCACAGAAGTAATGCACAGGTTAAAGAATAAATATTGAATTGACTGTCTATACATACGTTAAGCAGCTGATAACCTGGTTCCGATCTGACCTGGTTCTTAATGGTACACTCAGGTGGTTGCAAATCATCAACTTACCTGAAAAGAAACAAATAAAAATTAATTAGTTGCAATAAAAATACAATATCCCATTAAACTACAGTAAAGACAGAGAAATAGCGTAATAAATTAGCGAATTATTAATATGTTAAATAATATTGATTTATCAAAGATAAATGATTGAATAATTAACATTTTTAAGTGTTAAATTTACTGTTATAATATAACATTTTCTTATTAAACACTATATGAGAATGTCGCGACAGCTGTTTCGCCAACCGATGTTGGCATCATCATGTCATCATGCTACATACAATTCGAGATTCTCAAAAAGTGTGAAATAAAAATTGTCATATTAGTAAATTTAACAGTTAATATTCTATCATAGTGTTTCGGCCAATTCAATGGACTATTTAATAATTAATATCGCATCTATATTGGAGTTTTAGTGCCAACCCTTACGTATGGAAGTTAAGCTTGGAGTTGGCAAAAGAGGGATAAGTATCCATCCTACTTTCATCCTTCTTCTGCCAACTCCAAGCTTCACTTTCATACATAAGGGTCGGCACTAAAACTCCATTGTGCACTAACATTTTTGTTTTAGTCGATATTTTTATATTTGCGGTAATGACTTTAAGTGCAACATTAATTTTGTTTCCAGCTCCAATCCTTCTTTCGATATCTTTCTTCATTCTTCGATGTAAACATGCTTCCCAGATTAACAAATTCGGTAAATTGCTCTAATTTCTCACCGTTCGCAATTTTTTTATTTTTTTATATAATTTGTTTTTAAAAAAAAACCAATTGGGTTATATGGATACCTTTTTAGATGTTACTTGTAATTATATCATGTTTCAGGTATATTTTAAATTGATTTGTAGTGAGACTCCTTGTGTCTTTTGGTAGTTCATTGTAAAGTTTCAGTCCATTGTTCAATATCCTTGATTGTCCTGCCTTAGTTCGTGCAGTGGGAAGAGCAATTAGTCTGCTGAAAGCGGGCTCCTCGGAGATCGACGTCTTTTAAATTAGTGAAGGTACTTTCAGGGGACAAATACTCTTGACTTTAGAAAGTATCTTGTCTTTCTAATGTCGAACCATATCTAATGCGTTCCTGGTACTTTGTTGTATTTTTATAATTTTTTACCTGTACTTAATAGTTGCCTTAAACATTTTCCTGTTTGTAATGTCTTTTGAGTTAATAAACTGATTTGATTTGATTTGATATGTGTCACAATCCGCCATTTATTTTTGCCTCTAAAGACATTCAAATCCAAAATACAAGACCTGCAATATGATCAATTCTATTGTTATTTTTCTATATTTCTAAGTATACTGTGATAATACTAGTTATGTAATTTTTATAGAAATCGTATCATTGAAATAATAATTTAATGTGTGATCAATACCTAAGGTTAACTTTGTAATATGGAAATAACATCGTTAGCTCGCACACGATATTTATAGACAGAAAATCACCTTCAGCGTTTATTGAAATAGACCATCACAGTCGCAACAGTCAGTTAGAAGGAGATCGGAAGTTAAGTCATCTATCCCTCAGAAGAGGAAGTGTATCCGATCGCAGTAGGCGCACCGTAAAAAATAAACCTTCGACGTCATCTTGGGCAAGCTTATGACGAGAATTGATTGTTCTAATCGCAATTATTGAACATAATGTAACGAGATTGTACGAACCATTTTGTCATCGGTATTTACTCTGTTTCGCATAAAATAAACGCAAAAATTACGCAATGTTCAATGCGGCGATGTCAAAAGAGTAGTTTTTAATAACAGAAATGACAATCCAATCGGCTGTTTTCTATAAGGATTAACTGTATCTCAATAGAGACGAAGATGTAAATTATTTTTTGGGAACAGAATTTGGTGGTTGAGGCGCTTACAGGACTTATGACCTGTCATTGGTTGGGTTTAGCGATCGCTTTATGTTAACAACATTCCCCATTCCTCATTCCGCTCTTCTTACCACCACCACGTCTAACAATTTTTTTGGAAGATGTATATATGCTACAATGTTGAGGAACACTTCACATTTTTTAGTTTAATCTACACTAGCGCCATCCATTAAGATTGGGTGTTTTCTATATTATGCGAATAACATGTCTCAAGGCATTTTCAAATGTGTCACATGTCACTTCCATAAAATATGATAAAACTTCTAGAAAACAAGCGTTTTAACCGTTTAAGTACCGTGATGTTTTAAGCTTAGGAACACTCACATACCGCATGTTTTTAAATTATTAAAAAAATAGGGTTCATGGATTTTATGCCATTAAGTTTAAAGTTTACCTATAAAATGATGTGTCACGTTTAACATTTTCAAGTTGCATTATTGAAATTTCGTATATTTGATTTTTTTTTTCAGGGTTATCACAAGCATAAATAAACACAATTTTTAATTTTTTATAAAAAAAAAAATCTAAGTATGTTGTATCAAATAATGAGAACAAAATGTTTTTCATACAAAATTTCTTTATCATTATGTATTTTGTGTGCTTCCACTTGTGTTTATGTTCGACTGGTTTCAGCAGCTTGCTGCCATCTTCTGGATAAAGAAATTTTGTGTACATTTTTTTTTGTTTTCATTATTTAAAATGAACTTCTACCAAGAAATTTCAATTAAAAATATTAATTACATGTTGTATCAGTTCGTATCTATTATCACTTGAAATTTAATTCTTTCAAGTGATATCCTTGAAAATTTTTTTTTTATATTCATATTTATATAATATCACTGATGAAGGACTTGTGTGTCCGAAACATGAAAATAATGAAAATAAAAAATTTCATTAATAATTTTTCTGTTTATTTTTAGTGTAAAATCTACTTATTGCTTTTCGTCTTCGACCGGTTTCGGCAGCTCACTGCCATCTTCTGGTACTTCTACCAAGAAAATTCAACCAACAACATAAATATTTCGAAACATGAAAGGTATTTAATTTTAATTTTTTTAATAAAGTGAGTGTTGTTTTTATAAAAAAATAAATATTAAACACCTTAAACTCAAAGTTATGGCGAATATATGTAGATGAAATATAGTATATGTATTATCTGTTTGATTAAAACACTGTTACAGAATATCACAATTTATTAACACTGTGGAATTCCATAATGACGAATTTTTATGAATTTCAACACTGTTTTTCCACTTTTGAGTTTATTTTTCTCAACATGTTTCGAAGGCTTATACCTTCATCATCGGGAGAACGATATGAACTGTTTATATCGTTCTCTCGATGATGAACGTGTAAGCCTTCGATACATATCGAGAAAAATAAACTCAAAACTATTCGTTATTATGTTTCTTTTGAAATTGTTGCGACAGCTGTTTCGCTAATCGATGTTGATTGTAACACCTGACGATGCTAAAACATCGGTTAGTATCGTTTAATTGAACAGATAATAATGTTGAAATATCAAAGTGTTTCCGCCAAAACAATAGATTAACTATATAAATATATGTATATTACTATATATAATATATATTGAGTTTTCAAGGCTGACATATTTAAAATTCAACCCACGGCTCTGTATTTCTCTATTATAATTTAAATGTAACGTTAAAGTTATTTAAATACATAGTAAGGGAAAATAATTATTCTTTGAATATATTATCCACTAACATCGCTTGTTTATAGCAATCATTATGTGTCTACTTCTTACATACTCGTACAAGCTGCGATCTTTGGTGGGAATAGACTCGGGCCACGGTACATCGAACCCGCACATCTTACAATGAGGACCAAAACATTTGTTCAACATATTTCAAAGCTGCCTGAAATCTGTGAGGCGTAGTTCTTTAATTTCAAAAAAATACTTCTCCAGAGACTCATCCAGCACATCATAACCATCATTATCATCATCTTTAGCGTTTCAACCCTAGGTGGGTCTTAGCTTCTTCCATCGTCTCCACCTCCCAGTCTTGCAAATGACCAAGCCTGGGCAAACTGTTAATCTAATTAAACTTGACCTCTCTGACGTCCTGGTATAGATCGTACACCTCCGTGTTGAATATTTTTCTTCGCGTCTAACCACCCTTAATGAGTCCGAGGATTCTGTGGGGGGTTTTCTTGTGATTGTCCAAACAAAGTGCCGAGAAACTACGAGTGAACCAAAGAGCCATAGAAAGAGCCTTCTTAGGAACTACCCTAAGAAACAGAGTCAGAAACGATAAGGTAAGAGAAAAAACAAAGGTGACATCATCCACCGGGTGGCGACTCTAAAATGGCAATGGGCAGGTCACGTAGCCAGAAGCTCAGATGTAAAGTGGACAAGAAGACTGCTGACTTGGAGACCGTAGACGGCAAAGAGAAGTGCAGGGCGACCGCAACTACGGTGGAAGGATGATCTAAACAGACACGTCGGAATAACCTGGATGCAGTCTGCAAAGGACAGAGTGACATGGAAGCAAATGGAGGAGAGCTAGAAATAGAAGAAGGCCAAGGAAAACGTGGCACGATCAAATCAAAACATTTAATGTCGGTCACGTGAGATCTCGGAGAAATCCACGTTCAGGCATAAAACGATGTATGAATGTGGAGGAAGCGAGAGGAGTATGTCAGGACAGAACAGTGTGGCGGTCCATTCTTTCTGCTGTGATGTTAGTAAGTAAGTTAGTTAGTATTAGTACCATTTATTTTATTGAATAACTCTACATCATTACTGCGTTAGCCAAATCGATATAAAGGGTGACATGTGATAGGTAGCTTATCTATCACCATTTTATTGCCACTCGAACTCTTCACCAGACCAAAGACAGAGTGAAAATCACACTGTCATCGCCGAGAATCGAATCCGTGAACTTCCGTGTAGCAGTCATAGCTCATATCACTCTGCCATGAAGGTCGTCAATAAATATAATAATATATAATGTAGTAATCATAGTTTGGACAGACAGGGCTTCACGGGGTTGCTCAAAGAAAACGAGAGATGGAATTGTAAAGAGAGTTAAAGCAGTATAAAATGGCGACCATGTTTCAATGGCTGATACCTAGAATTAATTATGAGTCTTGATTTAAAGAGTAAAATAAGCTAATTTCTAACTTATTTATTATGTCTTGAACAATGATGTAAAACTCTATATTAAATAATTAATACGAATGAAAACGTCAGTTTTCTAGAAGTTTTATTATATTTTATCTGAATGACATATTTCGCCCTTCTAAGGCATTATCAAATCTGACGAAACTTCAACTCGTTGCAGTTTATATAACACTAATGGAGCAGAATTTGGTAATTAACGATAATTGATGTGACTTTATACATTTTTAACAAAGAATTGACGGCGCACACAGGACGGCCATTTTATTTTTATTTTATATATAGTACTTAGAATCATTAGTCACCTTGAAATATGTAAAATCATTAAATTTGTAAACAATTTGTAAAAATATGTTTTTCTTAGAAACACTTTATTTCGTCCTACCTCAAATAACTTATTCTTGATTTATATAATATCATTTAGTATCCCCTAAATATGTAATCATTGTCATAAAATTTCTTAACGAGTTCCAAGAAACGCTTTCCAATATTTCTGGACCTACCCAAATAATTATTTGTAAAATTATCATATTCTGCTCCATTTACTAGTGTATATAAACTGCAACGAGTTGAAGTTTCGGCACATTTGATAATGCCTTAGAAGGGAGAAACATGTCATTCCCATAAAATATAATAAAACTTCGAAAAAACTGTCGTTGTCATTCGTATTAATAATTTCTAACTGACTAACAATCGCGTCGTTTCCCCGGAGGGGTAGGTAGAATGGATCACAACGCTGTGATATCCTGACACACCTATCAAAAGCTCTCAATATGTAATGTTCATGACACACTTGGTCGTTGATTTATACGACTATGAACATGGCCGCCATGGCATGTAATTGATTAGTTTGATTGAACACCGGATTAAAAAATATAACACCATGAAAACCATACATTGCATTTCTATTTTAATTTACGTACTCGTATTCAAACTGTTGTAGATTTTTTTATATCAGAGTAACTTATACGTTATTGGAAAACTCCAGTTGTTTATAAATAGGTGTCTCGCTCAATATTCAAGATCAATTGGCCCCAAACAGTATCAAAGCCGTTCTCTGGACCATGGCAGGCGAAAAGCCAATTAGAAAACAAGTCGCTAGACGCAAATGGCAGTGGATCGGTCACACTGAGACGGAACCCAGCCTGTATCGCTCAGGGTGCACTAGACTGGTCCCCAATTAGGCGAAAGAAGAAGCGAGGCAGATCTAGAGCCACCTGGAGAAGAGCCCTGCAGGACGAGGTTAAGACAGCAGACCTCACTTGGGATGATGTTAGGCATCAGGCATGCGATAGAGTCGGGTTGAGAAGGTTCCTTGAGGCGCTTTGCACTATGGAGGTGTGACAGGACAAAAATAAGAAGAAAAACAAGAACTTATACGTATTTCACTACAAATAGGAAATCGTTGTACAGGTAATAATGTTTTATTGACATTATTAAAATACAAAAACTAATACGAATTTAAACCATAAAATTAAATTTGTGTCATCCTGTAGCTAAAGTTTTTTGTAGTCCTTTGGTCATATAATAAATCAAATAAGAAGGTAAACAACATTCTTAGAGCGCATCATTCACGCACGTCGATTTTTACGACATTTAAAAATTGCCCCTTTCAAGAAGCGGATATATATTATAATATATTCAAAAATATATTATACGAGTACATCCGAGTATCATTATAATATTTTTCTTCTTCTTCTTCCGCCTTCTTTCCTTCACTGCTGGATATGGGCCTCTTCCATTTTCCTCCACTCGTCCCTGTCTTGTCCCTTCCGCATCCAGGAATTTGAGGTAGCCTTCCGATACTCATTTTTTTTGTCCATGGCCTCCATTGAAGTATTCTGGATGTCTATCGGGTATTACCCTGTCTTGTTCTATGTCTAGTCCACTGCCACTTCAATTTAGCTGTACGATCCAGAAGTCGGCAACTTTGGTTCACCATTTTATTTCTTATTTTGCCTCTGAGACTCACACCGAGCATTTACCTGTCCGTGGTTCGTTGTGTGCTTTTTAATTAATGAACACTTTTTGCTGCTAGGGTCGTCGTCTCTAGACTATATGTTAGGAGCAATAATTTTAATATTTCGTATAAAAAACTTTCATTTATTTATTTTTATTTAATTATATCGAAAATCAACTCTTTTGCATAATTTTATCAGTTAATTTTAAAGCTAAAACACAATTATTCATACTATTAGTATCTCTTTTTTATCATATCCTATTGTTTTGCTTTACTTGGTTTATTAGTCTCATGCTAGTGTCTTATTTTACCTGATTTGTGTATTTCTTATTTGTTCTTTTCTATTGCCTTGTTTAACTTAATTTGTATGTTTCTTTATCTTACATTGATGTCTTATTTTCCCTGACGGTTCTTTACACCGAGTGGTGGTACAAGACAGTTGAACTGCCAGTGTTATGTACTTAGTGTGCACATCTAACTGAGGCATCTAATCTGTTTTAATATTTTTTTTATTATTACTTATCACTACTGTATATTAGATGCTTTGTTTGTGTACCAATAATTAATTTCCTATTGCATTGTGTGCTTTTTAATATGTAGACACATTTTGTTGTTAGGGTAGTTGGCTCTAGACTATAGTTGGGATAGGCAATAATTTTAATATTTCGTGTTAAAAACATTATTTTTTTTAAATTTAGTTATTTCGAAAATCAGCTCTTTTGCAAAACTCAGCACGGTATATAATATGTTGGCGGAACAAGAATTAACAACTTAGGATACGCAGATGATACAATACTAATTGCATCAACAGACAGTGAACTCGCAGAACTAATTGGAAGAATCTAAAGGAAGAGTGAGCTGGTGGACTTGAGGATTAACAGATCAAAGACAAAGATAATGATGATAAGCAGAGCTTACCAATTCACAAACACGGACCTTCTCTCAGATTTGGAAGTTGTGAATGAATTTGTCTATCTTGGATCGCTGATAACTGATGCGAGAGGGAGATTTGACGCTGAATTTAAATGGCTGACAAAGCTCATCAAGATTTGCCAAGATAAAAATATCTCCAACAAGACCAAGATGAGACTGGTTCAAACCCTTGTTTTCTTCATATTCCTTTATGGTTGTGAGTCTTGGATAATGCGAACATCAGAGAGGTCCATAATTGATGCTTTCGAGATGTGTTGCTGGCGACAAATGCTGCGTATAGGTACCCTGGACGCAAGAAGAACACACCAGTCAATCATTGACCAGCTGGGTATCAAGGCAAGACTCTCGCGGATGTGCTCTCATAGAGTGTCAAAATATTTTGGACACATAGCCCGGAGGGATTGATCATGTGTTGCGACACGAATGTTTCCTGCATGATGTATTGGAGGGAATGGTCGAGGGATCCATTGGCAGAAGACGACCTCGCCAGGAGTACCTAGACCAGATTTACCGAGATATGGGCTGCACGAGAACCGAGCGGAGTGGTAGAGGAGATGCGTCGCCTTGCTGCAGACCAATCGTTAGATTGAGACCGGAGAACAAGAAGCTCGGAGAGATTAGGACAACCTTGAAAATCTTATCATCTTGGGCAAAGTTGAGGGAAGGCGACCACAAGGACGACCACCAAGCCGCTAGTCCGATCAAATCAGGAAGACTGCAGCCTGGAGACTGAAGCGTGACAGAAGCGCTTGGCGTGCCATTGGCAATGGTTTAACAGGATGGACACGACCCTCAATAATGAGGAAAACGATTGAGAAGAGGTCACGAAGGTCTTCAATTTTTTTTGTATGACTCGGGGTGTTCCATTGAAGGAGGATACATTTTGCTTACGATCAATTGTATTAAAATACTTAGCAACACGGCTCCCGACAACAGAGGTTGATATTTTAAAATACCGAGAAATAATTCTCCCAAACATAAGAATACGAAAGAGCGGTTGCTGACGTGGGGCGTGTGTGCACAGGCGGCCGAAGAGGAAATCAATTGATACAGTTTATTCTTCAATAAGGAAATCTCCACAATCGAATACATGAATGTTCCCAATACTAATTACAATCTTACTTCTTTTATTAATTACATATCGCTTAAAAAACAATTAATTTCCACTCATTGTGAGAGCGTAATATTATTTTAATATATTCGTTTCACGTCGTCGTTAAAAGCGTATTCTTTAGAAAAATAAAATTTAAAGTTATAAAATAAATGGGAAGGAATCATTGTCTTTGGGTTGAGTGTTATGTAAGGCCTTTTCAGTATATAACAAGCACTGTACGCTAGGAACAGTATGAGATGTATTATATCGTTGCGAAAAAATATATTAAAGCAATTCGACAAAGGTTTTTCGCGGGGAATTAACTGAACACGAATTTCATATATTAAAACATAACTGTATTGACTCAAATAACGTTTAAAACCTGAACTATTCGTAAAGGAACTGAAACAAGATGGGAATGAGAGTTTCAAAAGTTTATAAGGGAAGATGAACCTGAAACCAGAATCTTCTTCTTCTTAAAGTGCCCTGTCAGGTCCCCCCGATGTTGGCGATCACTCTGGTAAACTCTTCCCTATTCAGCGCTGTCCGGAATAGCTCCTCCACAGTTCCGATTCCCGTCCATTCCCTCACATTGCGCAGCCAAGAGATCTGCCTTCTCCCTGCCCCCCTGCGGCCCTCTATTTTTCCCTTCAATATTAGATGCAGCAGGCGATACTTCTCTCCTCGCAGAACGTGACCCAAATATGAAATCTTGCGGACTTTGATTTATGTCAGCAGCTCTCTATTTACTCCTGCACGATTCAGGACTCCTGTGTTCGTCACTCTGTCTGTCCGTGGGATCCTGAACATTATTCGGTGAAGCCACATTTCAAATGCCTCTAACCGGTTCATTGTATTTACTTTTAATGTCCATGTCTCACACCCATATAACAGGACAGACCACACATAACACCTTAACATCCTCTGTCTTAGTTTTAAGTTGACATTGTCATTGCAAAAGAGTGACTTCATTTTGATAAATGCTGTTCTTGCTGCTTCAATCCCACATTTCAACTCTACATCTGGGTCAAGCGTGTCTGTAAGCATGCTGCCGGGGTATCTGAACTTTTCCACCTTTTCAACATTGCAATCGTTCAGTTGTATCACCGAATCAGTATAATCCAGTTGTCCGAATGTCATCCACTTAGTTTAACTGACTAAAATGACTCGCTGTATGAATGTGGAGGAAACTTTAGAGGTATGTCAGGATAGGGTAGTGTGGCCGTCCATTCTCTTTGCCTACCCCTGCGGGGAAACGGCGTGATGGTTTGTTGTTGTTGTTGTAGTATTGTATATACAAAGTATATAAAAAAGAAAAAGACAAATAATGTAACAAATTTTAATGATTTTAGCATTGCCCCCCCAAGGCATTCAAATTGCCCCCCGGCGGGGCGTACGCCTCACGTTTGGAAACACTGATGTACTGCCTGTATTTGTCGCCTCTCCTTCTGCATAAAACTATCATATTTACTTGAGTACACAAATGATCTCCTAATCACTGTTCACACAAGTCATGGCAGAACGTTCTCGATGGTACGAGTATAAACCTTTTCAAACAGCGACCTATATTTAGAGTAAGGACGCCGTCGTTCTCACCTGGCTATCGCGATGAGCAGAGATTAGTTTGGACGCAGCGGACTTCGAATGATACAAATAGAATTATTTGCCGCTGAGGTGTGCAAGCGGCACAAGGAAAATTGAATTAATGATAAGATTCCCGCTGCCTCCGTGGCGTGCGATCACGCGTTCTTATTATATTGTTTGTTTATTAGATGCAACGTCAAACTAGAAGGGATTGAGACACACTCGTTGGTCACACAATGAATTATAAATAATTCAACTATACGGGTACACCGCACTATTCAAAGGCTGGCTTGTAGGGATTATAACAGGCTTCCTGAGAGTATTCGAGGGTCTAATAATGTGGCTAACAGCCTTTAAGCTGTATTACCTCAGGCAGTTTGTGGAAAATGGTATTTATTAGTATTTTTGTATTTTTAATCATTGTGTGTCTGTCATGAATATGTTTTTTATTGTACACATTGTAATTATATTAAGGCCCTAAATGAGTTTTTATAACTCATGGGAAAACACATGATTTGTTATGTATTTTTATATAAAATAAATATTTATTCGCGCCAAAGTCAATATGGATATTATTATTTTTAAGAATTAATTGTATCTCAATAGAGACGAAGATGCAAATTATTTGGAAACAGAATATGGTGGTCGAGGCGTTTACAGGACTTATGACCAGTTATTGGTTGGGTTAAGCCATCGCTTTATGTAATTAGACATCCCCATTCCTCCCTTCTTACGAACACCACGTCTGACAATTATTTTTGAAAGTTGAATATATGCTATATGTTGAGAAACATTTCACATATTTTCGTTCAATCTACACTAGCGCCATCTATTGAGATTAGATGTAAGCATTAAGCAGAAAATCTTTAACACATAAAAATAAAAACACAAAAATAATGTTAATGTCTATCAAATTGGCTTTATTTAATAGATAATTTTATGCCATTATTGTGTAATATGATTTCGGGCATATGATTGCCACGGCTAGCTCGAATGAAGCGCAATCGTGAAGTACAATTTTCGACAACTTTATCGAGGAACTGGGTAAAATGGCAAAACGTACTGACTACAAATCAACTGTTAACTGTCAAATTGACAGTCTGTAGAAACAATGTTGCCAGTTTAAAAACTAAATCTCTAAAAAAAAAATTTATATCCGAACTCTGTATATCGGATATCCTAAATTTAAGGAAATCCACACTTCGCTAGGCGAACTGCTCTGTAATATACAGATAAGTTGAGCCAAAGCGTTGCTACAGTACAAATTGCAGGTATCTAGCCTTTGCAGTTGCCGGCCAGTCAGCTTGGAAACAATCTTCCTTCTTAACATAGATACTAAATGATCCGACAGATTTCAGATCTAAGCTGAAAACCCATTTTTCATATTTCATACCCAACTTGTACCAGTATATTTGATGCCGCATAATATTAGATGCCGCGTTCATATTTAGGCTTTTAGATTTAAAACACGTCTGAATGCGCCTTTGAGGTGATTACATCACCAAAGCGGCACTTTAAAAGTTAGCATATTATTGTTCTGTTGAGGATATTATAAATTGGAGCAGACAGCGAATCAAATCAAATCAAATCAAATCAGTTTATTTTCTCAAAAGACATTACAAACATTTTTTATAGTTTAAGGCATCTATTGAGAACAGGTAAAACATAAGGAATATATAATACCAGGAACGCATGAGAGATGGTTCGACATTAGGAATACAAAATACTCTCCAAAGTCAAGAGTATTTGTCTTCTGAATGTACTTTCACGAATATGAAAGACATCGATCTCGAAGCGATCATGTTCAGCAGTTTGATTGCTCTCCCCACCGGCATCACCAGAGGCAGGTTGGTTCTGCATGCTGGGAGATAAAACAGTCTGTGCTGACGCTGTCGAAGATAGCCATCCGGAACATAAAGATGGATAGCCTCCAAGATGACGGAGTTCTCAAAGAATCCCCTGATAAGTCTGAAGAAATGGGTAAGTGTGCACCCATCCCTTCTTATCTGTAAACTATTGGTCCCCAGCATGCCCAAGAGGAATGCACTATAGAGATTGGTATGGACATGTTCAAAGAATGGACACCACCAGACTCCCCTATATTGCATTGCATAATCAACCTCATGGAACTCGTCCTCGCGGAAGACCTCCTAAAAGATGGAAGGACAGCTGGGAATCTACCTCACAGGAGAAGCAACACCCTGGAGAACAGACCACATAAGTCTACAATAAGGAAGAAGAAGAAGATATTATTATTATTACAACTGGCATCAACATTATGGCATAATGCGTTCCGCAACTTGAGTTTCCCGTATGCCTTGAACTTCAATGGCGCGGGTCTATCCATCCGCTGTGCGCGCTGATCAGGGCGTCTTGACATCATAAGTATTATATTATACATTACCCCACAATCTATTATATTCAAATATCCAGTTATTACATAAAGCAACATGGTTCACAATTAGCAATTATTTCAATGGCGGTCTGATTTTGTATTAAATAATATTATGTAAATATTATAAGATTTTTTTTGCTATTTTCGGTGTGTTATATAATTATTGTCTTGTAAATTTTACGAAGGTGGTGTGTGGAGAGTGAGGTACAACCAGGAGCTGAAAGGTGTTTTCAACAACGCGAACATAATGAAGTTTATAAAAATACATCGCCTTAGATGGTTGGGACACCTTCAGCGAATGGAAGATTCCAAGGAACAAATTCCATGGAAGATTCTCAATACACGACCATGGTATATCACCAACTTCCCGTTTGTCCGTTACTTATGGGACACCCTGTATATGTTTACACTTGGTAATTTTAACTCAAAGGATGTTAGAACATCATATCTTAAAAAAATATATACGAGTAGATGTCAAGGTAAATCAGAAAATATAAATAACTAACTAATTAACTAACCATCACGCCATCTCCTCGAAGGGGTAGGCAGAAAGAATGGACTGCCACACTTTTCTTTCCTGACATATTTCTCTCGATTCCTCAAAATTCATACATCGTGTCATGCACGCGCGTCGATTTCTCTGACGCCGAACGTGGGCGACATTCAATATTTGATTTATTTAATCGTGCCACGTTTTCCTCAGTCTCCCTCTATTTCTGGTTCCATTTACATAGTTAACACATAATTCTTTATTCATTCATTTTTAGTAGTGAAAAGTAGTAGTTCATTTTTTCCATATGTCCGAACCATCTTAATGATCCTTTCATTAATTTGTTCATAACACCATCATTCGCACCGCATTCACTTCTTACGTTTTCATTCGACACTCTATCCTACAAAGAGTATTCACACATTCGTCTAAGAAATCACATTTCTATTGTATTTATTCTACTTTCATCCTTATTTTGCCAGTTCCATGCTTCACTTCGGGTTGGTACAAGAATACCATTGTACACTGCCATTTAAGCTTTTTTGGATAGGTTTTTGATTACAATGACAACTTTAAGTGCACCGTTCACTTTGTTGTCTGCCACAATCCTTATTTCAATATCCTTCTCCTTACTCGCCCATATTTTGGAAACATGCTACCCAAATACACGAACTCATCTACTTGCTCCAAATTTTCACCATTTACGCTAATGTTGCAGACTGTCATGATTTCTTCTTTTTCAAAAATCATTACCTCGGTCGTTCTGTATTCTATCATAAATATATCGTTTTCCGGCACATTATTCTCAGAAATTTAATTTCTACGGCATTTATCCTTCTTTTGGCAGCTCCAATATTTACTTCAATTCAAAAGGGTTGGCACTAAAAATCCATTATGTACTGCCATATTTTTTTAAGTGGATATAAATATTTGCAGTACCTTGTTATATGATGTAATTGAGGTAAAAAGATATCAGGTTTCCTGTTCTTATCCAATACCTGGCGATAATTTTCCAGTAACACCTCGTCATGTCCATTCCATTGAGAGAGGTCGGAAAACTAATTAATCGATTGAATGTAAACACAAAAAGTTGTTGCGAGCGTTGCAGGTGTTATTGATTATGGCGTGATGATGACAGATACTCGGTGAATATTGAACGACATCTTTATCTGGGAATGAGACCAAGGAAATAAAAGAAAATTGTATTTTCTTCGTAATACTATGTATTGGTCTTACAAAAATAAATAAACTCTAGCCGGGTGCATACTATGCAGCTATATGCACACTTTTATAAAACCAGTATAGATTAAAAGTACATTTTAAATAATTATTTACAAAATTCTTATTTCAATGAGAGATGTAAGTATTTAAAAAAAAATTAATGTACGATAATGCACGATTTTTCAATTGTGGCAGTGCACAATGGGATTCTAGTGCGAACCCCTATGTATGGAAGTGAAAGTTGGAGTTGGCAGAAGAAAAATGTAAGTATGATAAATGCTGTAAAAATGAGATCACATAGAATAATGTGCGGAAAAACGATGTCTGATAGAATACCCAATGAAGAAGTTAGAACGGAATGTAAGGCGGATGAATGCGTCCTAAATAAAATTAAGAAATGTTCACTAAGATGGTTTGGATATATGAGGATGGTCAAAAGGATATATACAAATAGTGTGAATGGAAAATAAGTCGAGGAATGCCAAGGAAGACATGGCATGACCAAATTAATCAAATAGTGAAAGGCCGCCATGGTCGAAGCAGGAACAATCGACGAGCGGGAGTGTCACGGTGTCTGAATGTAGACGAGGCGCGAGAATTATGTCAGGATAGAACAGTTGGCGGTCCATCCTCTCTGCCTACCCCTCCGAAGAAACGGCGTGTGGGTTAGTTAGTTAGTTTTATTTATTTATTGATCATTTACCAAGTACATGGTTTTAATACCTCCCAACTGGGGTAACCCGTTCTAACATCTAATGATACTCTGATGTGTAAAAAAGAATAAAAACCAATTCAATTAAGATTAACTTGATCACCAGTAATAATATATTTTCATTTCAAACTTGAGCGAATCTCAAAAGTCACCTACGCGCAATTAACCAACCTAATAATTAATACGAATGAAAACGTCAATTTTTTAGAAGCTTTATGGGAATGACATGTTTCGTCCTTCTAAGGCATTATCAAATGTGAAAACAGAAGCCTTAGAAGGGCGAAACATGTCATTCCCACAAAACATAATAAAACTTCTAGAAAACTGACGTTTTCATTCGTATTAATTATTTAATATGGAGTTTTACATCATTGTTTAAGAAACAATAAATACGAATGATAATGTCTGTTTCATATGAGTTTTTTTATTTATTTTATGTTTATGACATGTTTTACATTTGAAAATGTCTTAAACAGGCGAAACGTGTCAATCACATAAAGTATAATAAAACTTCTAGAAAACAGACGATAACATTCGTATTAATTATTTAATCAATGGGATTTGTTTGCAGCAAAGTGTAACTTTTTATTTTTGGTTCTTGGGATGCCACTTGTGCCTTTAATGTGGTAGTTTCCCGTTGCTTTTCATATTTGTACACAGTAGGTTATTTTAAACTAATAAATTTGCTATTAATTCTAATGACATGTAATAGATAGCTAATCTATCGCCATTTTATTGTCACGTGAATTCTCCACCAGATCAAAGACAGTGCAATAATCACGCTGCGTCGCGTCGCCGGGAATCGAACCTTCCGTATAACAATCATAGCTCTTGCTACTCTTGCTTGAAAAATGCCAAACTATAAATTCAATAAACCATATGAAAGCCAGAAGTATTGAACATGTTTGTAAATATTGTGTTTTAAAGCCGAGGTAACTGTGCGATTGACTCATGAATGAATTTCAAAACAAAAGTTCCGCCTGAGAAAAGGATTTACCCACAAAGTACGCAAGTAATTACGCACTTTGTAGATTCAAGCAATAAAGGCAGATTGAGAAATAATATATTTTTTATTCTTTACTGAATCCCCAGAAGCGAGAAACTTATCTAAAATTAAAAGTAAACACATTCACGGATGATTCAGATTTTTTTTTGTTAGGAGTTTCCAGGCACAATATTCTGGCGCCACGAATCAATCGCATTGATTCTACTCTTCATTTATATTGCACGTCAGTCGTACAGTAGACTCACGATTTTCCGGGGTCGGGTTAACTGGGAAGCGGGTTATCCGGGACACTTGAGTCATTGAAAAAATATTTTATAAATACAAAGATATTTCACAATAGTACTTATAATCTGTCACAATGACATTGGGCGTTTAGTTCACATTTGCGCCACCGCCAACATACGTTTGTGGCTCTATAGTCGTTTTGAGTTTGCAATAAAGCACCTGCAGCGTAGTTCGTCCTAGGGATGCGCGATCTGCTTACGAGTTAACTCAAAGAGCCAACTCACTATGGTGAGCGAGTGAGCGATGATTCACAATAAAGAGCGGCGCTCAATGATCCGCTGGCTGAATCGTATATTATTGCGAAACAGTCGACTCTTTTGTGAGCTGAATATATCGTTCAGCAAAGTGAGCCGACTCATTTTCATAACTCACGGTTCATCATTTTGAGTCGTTCATAAAAACGAACTCCCGAAATGACTATTCGATTATTTGATTTTCCCCGAAGAGCTAAAAAAAAGGTCGTCGCCAAATTCTGTGCGTACTCACCGGAAAGTCGCTAACGATTTCGATCGTCCAATTTTACGACTTCCGGTTAGTAAGCAGAAAAATCGACGGCGATCAATTTTTTTTCAGCTCAAAATGATGAGCCGCGAGTTATGAAGAAGAGTGGGCGAACGGAACCGTTCAGCTCAGATCCCTGAGGTGATTCATTATGCCCACCCCTAGTTCATACTCGTAAAACATTGTCGTTACTTTTATTTTACTGTGAAAAAGTGTATAATAATGGGTAAACGCAAACGAGTCGTACTTACAATTGAACAAACACCCGAAAGACTATGAGTTGATTGTAACACCTGATGATGCTGACATCGGTTAGCAAAACTGCTGTCAGCGATCATTTCAAAAGAAATAAAATCAATTGTGGTATTCTATAACAGTGTTTTAATTAAACAGTTAATAGTATTAATATTTATAATAATCAGTAGTATTCTTGAGCTTAATATAATAAATAAACTAATTAATGGGAAAAAGTATTTTATATAGAAAACAATCTTATATTGAAAATGTTATTCTGACTAAACTAATGAATCGCATTGAATCTATGCCGTTGATTATACGAGGTCTGTTCAAAAAGTATCGCGAATTATATATTTTTTCAAAAAGTATTTATTTATTCATGAATATCTATTTTGTCATCTTCAAAGTAATTCCCCTCGGATATAATACATTTATGCCAACGTTTTTTCCAATCCTCGAAGCACTTAAAAAAATCATTTTTTGTCATCTTGTTCAGCTCCTCCTTCGATGCCGTCTTTATCTCCTCAATCGTGGCGTAGCGTCGTCCTTTCATGGGCCTCTTCAGTTTTGGAAACAGGAAAAAGTCACAGGGGCCAGGTCTGGGGAATACGGTGGCTGCGGCACCATTACTGTGTTGTTTTTGGCCAAATATTCGCGCACAAGCAACGATGTGTGAGCAGGGGCGTTATCATGGTGCAAAAGCCAGTTTTTGTTCTTCCACAAATTTCTGGCGGATTGCTTCGCGCAAATTGCGCATAACTTGCAGGTAATATTCCTTATTGACCGTACTGCCCTGTGGCAAGAACTCATGATGCACCACGCCCCTGCAATCGAAGAAAACTGTGAGCAAAACCTTCACGTTCGACCGAACTTGGCGCGCTTTTTTTGGTCTTGGCTCATGCGGCAGCTTCCATTGGGATGATTGAGCTTTGGTTTCCACGTCATAACCATAAACCCATGATTCGTCACCAGTTATGACCCTCTGGAGCACATTTGGGTCGTCACGGACCGAGTCCAACATCTCCTGAGCAATGTTAACGCGATGCTGTTTTTGGTCGAAATTGAGCAATTTTGGCACGAATTTCGCGGCGACCCGACTCATGCCCAAATCATTGGTTAAAATCGAATGGCACGAGCCAATCGATATGTTTAGGTGAGGACCTGCTGAGGAGCAACTTCTCTAACGGTGATTCGACGATTGGCTAATACTATTTTCTTCACTTTATCAATGTTTTCGTCTGTTGTTGACGTGCTCGGGCGTCCGGCACGCTCTTCGTCGTTCATATCTTCTCGGCCCTCTGAGAACATTTTGTACCACCGATAAACGTTGCTTTGGTCCAAGGTAGCTTCACCATATGCCACAGTCAACATTTGAAATGCGTCCGCGCACTTTATTTTGTTTTTCACACAAAATTTGATACAGATTCATTGATCCATTTTTTGGAATAGGCAAAAATCGAAGACGAGCCAAAACACATCCAAGCAAAACAGCTGTCAAAAATTAACTAAACATTCAAAATGGCCGACCTTGTCAGCATAAGTAAGGGACATGAGTACCAACATAACGCTACAAAAAAATCAAAAATCAAATATACGTAGCCAGCGGAAATTCAAAATTCGCGATACTTTTTGAACAGACCTCGTATTACTATACATTGATATGACTCTTACAACGCGGAGAGTAATCTCGGGGTCCTATCAGCGTGAGGGGTAAAATCTGTAAAAAAAAAATTGGCACGGAATACGTGATTCATTCAAATCAATACAAACATTTTAGTCACTGTTTGGACATCTTCTTTTGAACCGCGCTAACCAGATAAGCAATATTTATATCAAATAAACGCCACTGAACCGGACCACTTACGTAAACAATAAAAAAAACGTGTTAATTTAATATTTCTTCTCTTATTTTTCTTGTTTTCAGAGTAATCATTGCCACTCCCACCTATTCTGAAACTTTTAACTCAATACACGTGCCATCTGTCCAAGATGGACTCATTTTATTTAACATCTACGGTGGTTTGCACATATTGTGGTTTGCACAGTCTGGTGTGAATTGGCGATAGATTAGCTACCTATCACGTGTCACGAGAATCACAATGATAGCTACATATAATACCCTTTACAGCGATTCAACAAAATAATAATAATAATAATAGATGGCGTTAGTGGGTCGGTTGTATAGGTTAATTCTTGAAAAAATTCACAAGTGCAACCAAATCTACATAGATGGCTGACTGAAACTGACACGTGAACATAAATATGGATTTTGAAGTATATATACATCTTCCAAAAATTTGTCATGCATGATCACAATAACAAAGGTGGAATGGGGAATGTTGTAATTACATAAAGCGTGCGCTTAACCCAACCAATGACAGGTCATAAGTCCTGTAAACACCTTGATCATCCATGTTCAGTTTCCAGTTTACGTCTTCGTCTCTATTGAGATACAATTAAATAATAATAATATTGGAAAGAATGGATGTGGGAATAAAAGTAAGCATATTAAATATAATAACTTTTTGGAAGAATTTTATTTTCACAACACTTTTATGCACCATGTTTCGGGGCACAAACTTAATTTCTTCACTGAAGAAGGGAAGTTTGTGTCCCGAAACATGTTTGTGAAAAGTGCCAAAGGCGTTGTGAAAATACAATGTTCCCAAAAAGTTATTCAAATGTGAATCCACAATACAAAGTGATGGCGAATATAGAAGAAATATTAAATATAATTTAAGATAAACTTAAGGTGTTAACACTGTGGAATTCCATAATGAATGATGAATGATGAATTAAAACACTGTTTTTTCTACTTTTGAGTTTATTTTTTTCGACATATTTCGAAGGCTTACACCTTTATCATCGGGAGAACGATATAAACTGATGATAAAGGTGTAAGCCTTCGAAATATGTCGAGAAAAATAAACTCAAAAGTGGAAAAAACAATGTTTTAATTCATAAGAGTTCGTCATTAAATATAATATTAATACAATTGTAAATTTATATTTTTTCACCAACCGGTATCAATCCTGCCGAAGCTTCGTCAGAGTTACAAAAAGTTCTAAAATTACTAGATACTAAAATATGCTATTATACTAAAAGATACTACTAAATCAGTATCTTTAGGTATCTAGTAATTTCAGTATCTTTTGACCCCCTGACGAAGCTCCGACAGATGCGAAACCGGTTGGTTGTTGAAAATACTAAAATAGTGTAAATACAAATTTACAAGTGTATTAATACATATTATATTTAATAACTCCACTCTGTCCTTTCTATATCTGTCCTGCTTCATACTTTTCTAGCTCCCTCTACATCCTCTACATCCTCATCCTTTCCACTCACACTTATATGCTTATATTCAACATTTTAACCATTCTTCTCTCGTCTATTAGTTCCATATGTCCTAACCATATCAGGTATCCTTTTTTTATTTTACTTGTGATGCAATCATCTCGGTATTCTATCATACGAGTATATCTATTTCCCGCACATTCTCCTCAGTGAAATCATTTATACAGCATTTATCATACTTTCATCCTTTTCTTGTCAGCTCCAAGCTTCACTTCCATACAGAAGGGTTGTCACTTTCTAGTGGCCATTCCATTATGGCACTAGAATGCCATCTTTGCTTTAGTGAATATGTTTCTAAACTACTTAATATAATATTATTTATACTATCAATATTCAATTCATCATCAGCTTATATGCGTCCACTCATGCACGTAGACCTCTTCCATCTGCTTCCATGTCTGTCGATCCTGGGCAATATTCAATTATTTAAAAATAAATAAAAATTCTTTGAATTCACGGATTTATTGCGTACCTGATATTATATTAGGATTTACGAGTATATACTAACTAACTAACTAAGCATCACGCCATTTCCCTGGAGGGGTAGGCAGAGAGGATGGATCGCCACAATGGCCTGTACTGGCATACCTCTCGGGCTTCCACTACATTCATACATCACTAGATTAGGATTTATATAATATTATTATTGCTGGAGCAGCCGCGCATAATTTTAATTACAGAAAAAAATCATTATAATAAGTTATAAACTGTTAAATTAAATAACTTCGTTTTATGTATCACAATTGTATTTTATTTCACGCCACAGCTGTTTCGTCAACCTTTGTTGACATCATCGGTTACAAAAAGGATCTCCAAGATGGTTTGGGAATATGGAACGAATAGATGAGAGTAAAATGGTTTAAAAGTTGTACACAAGCAGCGTGAGTGGAAAAAGAAGCCCAGGACGACCGAGGAAAACATGGCATGACATTCGAAGTCAGAATAATCGACGTGCTTGCATGGTACGATGTATAGAGGAAGCCCGAGAGGTATGCCAGGACAGAGCATTGTGGCGATCCATCCTCTCTGCCTACCTCTCCGGGGAAATGACGTGATGGTGAGTTAGTTAGTTAGTTAGGTGTAACAATAATATATCAATGTCAAATTTTTGTGATTTTCCGAACCTTTATTTGACATTTGATATATTATTGTAACACCTGATGATGTCAGTGTAGGTTGACGAAACAGCTGTCGCGTAAAATAAAATACAATTGTGATACATGAAACGAAGTTATTAAATTTAACAGTTTAAAATGTTAAGGTATCGTAGTGTTTCGCTCAAAACCATGGACTATTTTATAATAAACAAAACAAAACAAACAAACAAACCATCACGCCGTTTCCCCGTAGGGGTAGGCAGAGAGAATGGACCGCCACACTACTCTATCTTGGCAAACCTCTCTAGCTTCCTCCACATTCATACAACGAGTCATACACGCACGTCGATTCCTCCGACTTCTAACATGACCAACCTTTAAAATTTGATTAAATTGGTCATGCCATGTTTTCCTCGGTCTGCCTCGACTTCGTACCCCATTTACATCATTAACATATACTTTCTTAACCATTCTTCCTCCATCCATGCGTTCCATATGTCCGAACCAACGCAGCGATCATTTCATAATTTTGTTCATAATACCTTCTTCCGCTCTACATTCCTTTCTTATATCAGCATTTGAGATTCTGTCGTATATCGTTCTACCACACATACGTCTTAGGGACCTCATCTCTACCGCATTTATTCTGCTCTCATCCTTCTTCTGCCAGTTTCATGCTTCGCTTCCATACAGTTGGGTTGGGACCAGAACTCCATTGTGAACGGCCGTTTTCGCTTTCATTGATAAATTCTTGTTTCCAAAAATAATTTTTAAAGCTCCATTCACTTTGTTACCCGCACCAACCCTTCTTTCGACGTCACTATCCGTTCGGCCATCTGCTGTGAACATGCTACCTAAATACACAAATTCCCTCACCTGTTCCAAGTTCTCTTCGTTCTCACTTATATTACTAACTGTCATTTGCTATATTTTATTATAATAAGTGAATAATACGAAGGCAAAAATACAGTCAAGATTTCTATATGAGATGCATTTATTTATTATTATAAATGATGTTTTTGGTTCAAACTGGAACACCTAGCGGGCATATTGTGAAAATACGTTTAATTGGATATCCCTTATCACGCAGCTTCCAGCCATATCTACGTGACGTCTGATTAGTCATGAGAATGTAATTAGGTATGTCTCAGTTCTCCTGAGTTCGCTTCTGACTCACGAGACATTAAACTATTAAATGTTTTAATAGCGTCCACATTTCTACATCCAATTTACATTAGTGTACGATCCAAAATATATTATTCAAAATATCTTTACTAATATTATGAGATTTACTTATGCAAAAGATTTTTTTAAATGTTAATATGTTTGTTCTATTGTATTCAAAGTAATAGTCGCACAGAAACCCACCAATCTACAAAAGAAACTAACCAAAAATGGTTTTCCTCTTTCGGAGGGACACTCCGGGCCATACATTTAGCCTTATCATAAAACAACTACCAAATCGCATTCCAACAATGTTTCCTACAGACGTAAGAGGAATTGCCATTAAAGCTGAACCACTGTAAGCCAGAAGATCCAAATCCAAGTCCAAGGTTTTAGTTTTAAAATTATATTATTTACCAATGATATGAAACAAGTTGTGAAACGTCCTATAATGACATATGGAATAGAAACGAGAGCTGAAGAAATGAAGACTCTCCGATCCGTCGCGGGAACGACGCTCCGAGACAGAATAAGAAATTCTGAAAACAGAAAGATCTGCAATGTGGAAGATGTCGTGCGATGGGGAAGACTGAGAAGACGCTACTGGAGAGATCACGTGGAAAGAGCATGTTCTGAAAGAGTGATAAATATAGCCGCAAATAAAGTACCAACAGGAAATCGACCTGCAGGAAGACCACCTTAAAGATGGAGAGACAGTTGGACATCTGCATCCCAGGAACAGGCTCCGAGAAATAAAAGGACACAGTCCTAAATGAAGCAGAAGAAGAAGATGAAACAAGTTACTAGCTGGAGATTGATAGCTTTAACGGGTTATTGATATGTCATTTAATAAAGAAAAAACCTTTCTAATAAATATAGCTCTACTATTTTAAAACACTCCATTCAATTTTTTTTTTTCATAATTTAGTCCAGTAATCTTCTAATGTTATGTCCTCTGCATAGATTAAATAGCACATTATTCCGATGATGAAGGTGTATAGCCTTCGAAATGTGTCGAGAAAAATAAACTCAAAAGTGGAAAAAATATTGAAAACTCATTAAAAAATCGACACTTTATTTCACTTATCAATAACATTTTTCGGATATAAAATAACCTTATTCTTTATGTTAAATTTAGTTTTCTTTTAATAAGAATGTTGCAAATTTGTACATAGAAAAACGTTATGTTATAACCGAAACATGTCTGTGATAACTGAAATAAAGTATTGTACTAGTAATACAAAGTGCAGTTATATTTTTCAAATACGAATCTACAACACAAAGTGAAAGCGAATATAGAAGAAGAAAAAAAAAATTCTTTAGCGTTGATCAGTAATAACATTTTTAAAATTTATAATTTCTAGTTAAATAAATAATTTCTACTATGTATTAAACACTAATTGGTTTGTTGCTGTTTTAATACAACAACCATTCGATAGTCGTTTTCATGACTAAATAAGAATGTTACAAGATTAGATCGCCACAATTTCTATCTTCACTAATTCAACTAAAAAGGGTGTCTGTATCACGTTTTCTCGAACTTTCTCGATTTCGTTTTATATTCACATCATTTAGGATAATTCAAGAACACAATTCTTTTTAGAATAAAATAAAATAAACCGATTTGTTGTTCTTTTGTTTATAACAATTCTTTTTTAAAGTTCGCACATAAGATATAATATATACTGTCTATCTCAGATATCTAGTATGCACTATAAAAAAATGAATCACATAAGCTGAAAAGAACAACAATTACAGTTAACATTTTAGTGATTTAAAAAGTTATAAACTCAAAATAAAGCATTTGCAATACTTTAAATTGAATTAAATAAATCATTCGTCAAAACATTATTTTTAGTATAAATTCAACACGATAATTAAGCTGCACATCTTTGGCCGTTTGTGGTAAGAATCCATTATACGGGAACTATAATATATTACAAATACTACAAAAATATTCTATGTATTTAGTTCCTGCAGTTAATAACTTGTTTTAAGGGGTTTCTTTGTAATAATTAAAATAATATTTGTTTCTGTATTTTTTAATTTGTAGAAAACAAAAAACTGTATTTAACCGTTTGAGTGCCAAACCTTTTTCGCCAAAATATTCTAAATTATCAAAAGAAATGTCTATTTTTATAGATAATTTATATTTACAAGAAAACAATGTGCCATTTCTGTAAAAATACACCAATTTTCGTATTTCTTTCAACATTCTCTTCACTAGGTTTCACACGATGATAATAAAAATACAGAAATTGAATACTATTAATCTACCTACAAGCGCGACGGCGCTCTTCGGCACTCTAACGGTTAAATATTGATGTAAAATTCTATCTTTAATATATAAAGACTAACATATTATTAAGTTTGCAAATTAAAATAATCATATATTACATTATCAAAATGTCAACCGTAAAAGCCATAATAAATCTTTTTTAAAACGTGAATTTGATAATAAATTTATTTAAAAAAAATGTTTGTGTATATTGCGAACATTGGTGAGTGCATAGTGTAATTAATAAGGGAATGTTTCAGAGAATTAGCGAATATGTATTCTCCTGGACGCCATTTTGATTCTTGAAATAGTAAACAAGAAATGCATTAAAAAAACTTACCGAACCAGTTGAGAATATTTCGTTACGACCTCTGGAGGAGTGGAGTGAAGTGTGTTTGCTTTGTCTTGGCACTAATTACGGCTTGCTGGAGGTGTGAATGTGGTTTTAAGGGTTTTTCTATGTAGTTGGGTAACAGAAGCGAAGCCACTAGGGCGGCACTCTCGGGAGAGTGAGTGACGCTTCGTCTCCCCTCTCGCTTATATACCAAGGAACACTTCTGGTCCATATCTCTTCCAAGTGATCACCGCTGGCGGGGTGTTCAATTACAAACGAGAATTTCATTCGCCACAATAATCAAACACATTATTTAATATTGAAAAAAACATTCGTATTTTAGAAGTTCAATTATTATATATTTTATAGGATTGACCCATTTCTCTATGACGTCACTTGAGAGTAAGAGGGTTCCAACTAACAAAATTTCACATTTGGATTTTTTTCGTGAAAAGGGTTCTTACTAACCTTATCTATACGTACAATTAAAAAAAACATGTGATAGTATCGTCATTTTGATGTTACGAAAAGAATCAAGTTCCATCTGATCATTCAAAACACACGATTCACTAAAGAAGGATTCATTTAAACTTAGAACTTTATTATTCCAACTGTTGCCAGACAAAATTTACACGTTTCTCGGTAAAAGAATCTCTGGAAATTGGAATGAAACCCTTTTATTCCAAGATACACACCCGAAACCAACAAAACTTTGACTTCATTTTTCTCATCTTTTTACTTTTGTCAGTTGGAACCTCAGGTGACGATGATATGACATTTAACATAACATATGTTTGATTAAAGAATGAATGAAGAGAGAATGGTAAAAAAAATTATATGTTAACGATGTAAATGGGACAAGAAATAGAGGAAAACCGAGGAAAACGTGGCACGATCAAATAAATCAAAAATTGAATGTCGGCCATGTGAGGAGTCAGAGAAATCGACGCGCGTGCATGACACGATGTATAAATGTTAGTTAGTTAGTAATGTTTGATTATACCACAGAAAAACGAAACCAAACACTTCCATAAAATATAGTCTTCTCAAAAACGTTAATTACAAATGCAATGAATTATAATTTTATAACAGCTATAGACCTTCGACATGACGACATTCGTGGCCGAGTGGTAAGTGCATTGACTGCCACCCCGAAGGTTCCGGGTTCGATTCCCGTCGAGGGCAGTGTGATTATCACACTGTCTTTGGTCTGGTGTAGAATTCACGTGACAATAAAATGGCGACAGATTAGCTACCTATCACATGTCACGAGAATCACTATGATAGCTATAATACACTTTACATCGATTTGGCTCGTGCTGTCATGATGTAAAGAGCGATTCAACAAAATAATAATAAAAATAATAATAGTAATAACATTAAATAATTTGACATTCAAGAAACGTGATAAAACTTTTAAAAAATCGATATTTATATCGTAAAAAATAATATAATATTTGCTGACAGTACCGATTTATTTTGTTTTGAATAATGATGTTAAATGTCATTTTTAATAGTGATAAAAACGTCAGTTTTCTAGAAGTTGTGTTATATTTCGTGAAAGAGATATTTTTTGCTTTGCTAGGTCATTTTCACAAAACATGTAAAGTTCATAAAAAATATAATTAAACATCTAGCATCAAATCAAATCAAATGAAATCAGTTTATTTCATCAACAGACATTACAAAATTATTTTTTAAGGCATCTATTGAGAACAGGTAAAATAATATATTGTGTATAGTAGACTACCAGAAACTCATGAGAGATGGTTCAACATTAGGAAGACAGGATACTCTCCAGAATTAAGAGTATTTGCCTTCTGGACGTACTTTCATTAATAAGAAAGACGTCGATCTCCGAGGAGACCGCGTTCAGCAGATTAATTGCTCTTTCAACCAGAGGCAGGTTGGTTCTGGCGGCCGGTAGGTAAAACAATCTACATTATATATATGGGTGTTTTTCAAAAAGTTTGCTCGTTGCGTAATAATTCCACTACGTCACATTTGGCGTTCCACTAATACATCACGTCGCGTAGTGGATGTGACGTATGATGCCAGTATTGAAACAAACTCCAAAATGCAGGTTTATGAATATGATTTTACTAAATATTACATTGAATTCAGATTCTAGATGTCGGTCATTTTTACCCATGAAAAGCTGTAAGTCAAACAATCAATACTTACATTATAGAATCACGTTCGTAGTGGAAAATAAAAACAGCACGTCGTGACGCCCGACCACTATTTCACATAACATAATGCGACTGGTGTCAATTTACGAACATGGCGACCGTTGACGAGCTATAAAATGTTGCCATCAATCAAATATATACTTAGTTTATAGTAAATTTTTCGTTTAAATCAGTATATCGACGTAGCGTATACGGAATTTTCCACCAACGTCGTTTTGAGTGACTAAATAAAAACAGTATTTTATATTATTTTGAACTCTAATACGCTGTTATCTAGGAATATTATTGAATCTGGATCATATAATCCTTCCAAATAACATAAAACTCTTGGACAAGAAGTAGCTTATCAATGAATATTTTTCGTTTATAAAGTGCAAAAGGAGCGTGGGACACTAGAAAAATCACCACTTTTCTATCGTATATTCCCAATAATTAAGCAAAATAAACAGATATAAGTACTTTTGGATATGTGAATAATCAATTTGTGAGTTATTCTGTTGTTTTGAGATATAAAAAAAAACAGTTTTAAAATCAATAGCCTGCAGAATTACCTCGAAAGTCATAGGACATGTAATTTTTGAGTAAACATTTTATTTGAAAAACACCCATATATAGAACTGTCAGTTTCATCAATATTTAATACTGGAAATACATTTGATTGATAGATTTATGCAATTTCTTTACGATTATCAGTTCTTCATCAGTCGCATGTTCCATCACATTCTTATTGAATCTTATTTTATTATTGTTTTATATACTCGTACTAGGTAATATAGTTTTATATTTCGAATCAACCACAATCGTTCATGTTTACTTCACATGACGATGAAATCGGTTATTTCCTCAATCATTTTTGTTTAACTGACAAAATATTCAGGACGATTTTGTCTATTTTTTATTTAAAATATTAAATTATAATTTAATCGTTTACTTTTGAACAGCCCTCATAGTTGTGAACCTGTTATCGCTATAGCAATTAAGAAAATAAAATATGGCCCAGATAACAAGAACACAACTCACTTATGCTTTTCGCCGTAAACTGCAGTATGATTTCATTGCATTTTGTATAAGTGCCACTTGCTTTATTACTAATTAATTTAAAAAAACACATACCTACATGAATTTAGTTTTTTATTTTAATTTTAATTTGTGACGAGAGCATAAGCACTATAAAACACGTTTATTGATAGTTGGACAGACGCTAAAGAGTTTGTTTCATTTTATACAGAATATTAATAAAGTTAGACAGTGGAACAAAAACACAAAACAGTAAATAAACACAAATGTCCGGATCGTCCAGCTGACGACAAGTGCACCATCTAAAAGAACATTATGTGTTAAATTATTATTTTTTTGTTATTTTTATTTTTTATATCATTGTTTTTTATATAATTTGTTTTAGATTTATTTTGTACACGTTAGCAATCGAAGTGTGCGCGGGAGATGCCTATTGGTGGCGATGAGGTTCGCAAATCATCACACCGCGTCTCTCGCAGGGGCGAAAAGAGAAGGATGGAGTGCCGCATCGATTAAAGTGTGACAGTCCATTCTTTCTGCCTACCCTTTCGGGGAGACGGTGTAATGGTTAGTTAGTTAGTTTAATAAAGTTTGGAATGTATAATAATAGCTTAACCCCACGATTTCAGTTCGGAGAATTTCCGATCTGTAACGAAACCGTTTGTGTCAAAATATTCATAGTAAATGTGAAAATATACTCGATTGGACATTCCCTAGTGGAAGGTATGTAACAATAAAATGCTGTAAAACGCCAACTTTCATGACAACAACAATACTTCCAGTATGTCTGATTCCCTGGCATTCTAGAGTGGTCATCAGGGCGAGGGCGTATGGTGTATTTTCGACGCCACAACACCGGAACCTACCAACTAAGGGAAGGTCAAGGAAAAGGCCCAGAGAACATCCCTGGAGAAGGCAACGGGAAACCACATCAATAGCGCTTCCCAGTAATTCACTGGCGAGAAAGCAGTGATCGCCATCGTCAGAGGGACCTGAAACCGCACTTTAAAAATAATAAAAAGATATCGTAAATGAAAATATTGCAAAACATCTTTTCGGAAATGGCCAATCATTGCGTGAATTTTGACCATCATTTTGAGACCAAAAAGATAACATTTTTACATATAGCAAATAATCCTAAAAAATTAGAGAAATTAGAAAATTTTAAAGAGCAAAAAATATAAACTAAATGTTATAAATAACCAAATTCCTTCTTATTCCCCATTAGTATATAGTACATTAAAAACTTTTTCCTTGTACAATCTAGCTAAAAAATAATAATAATACCTTCAACATTTGTCACCTTTCCTTTTACTGTAATCTACTTCCTGTTATTGTTTATCGTTTTTAATTTATTATGTTTCATTGTTTTTGACTCTATACTATTGTTCCTTCTAATTACTGTTTTATTATTATTATTATTATATTTTCCACCTTTAATATTTTCTCCTATAAATAGTAACTAACCGTTCTTTTAATTAAAATATTTAGGAACCTAACTCAATTTCAGCAAGAATTCAAAATTATATCAAATACACATTAAGATTCGAAAAATCACCAAAATTTAACATTTGATATATTATTGTAACACCTGATGATGTCAACATAGGTTGATGAAACAGCTGTCGCGTAAAATAAAATACAAATGTGATACAAAATAAAGTTATTCAATTTAACAGTTTTTAAAATGTTAAGGTATCATAGTGTTTCGGCCAAAACAATGAACTATTATTGAAAATGTTGTGAGAATTAAAAATAATGTTTTTTTTATTTTATATTTAACAAAAAGATGATGATGGAAGCGAACCAGAGACCCAGGGGACGTGGTAGGCCCAAGTTGACGTGGATGTGACTCAAATTGAAAACTATAAATGAGTCTCAAAAGATATCGGATCCTACCAGACACCACCCAATACCAGACAGACAGACAGCCCTGGAGACGCCATACAAGAAAAGCCGATCACAAGTAAATGGGAGAAGGCTAGGAAGAAGAAAGAAAAACCACACTCTCTGAAAATGTATAATTTCCACGACAAAGTGAAATAATCACCAATAATTTAGATCACTTTGCAAGTTTAAGTAAACTCTTGATAAACATGACCTCCATTTTGTAAAATTGATAACGCGACCCACAATTAAAATAAATGAAATTAACAAAAATGTTCATATCGTTAGCAGATATTTTATTTTTTATTATATTAATGCAGGCGACATTTTGATGCGTGTAATGTTTTCTTTTCGAACAGCGATATGTTTATATACAAGTGACGAATGACCGGTAATATCTGCTTCGCAATTATCTCACTTTATTTTCAGATGTACCATAATTCGTTCCTAAGTTTTATAATGATTTGTTAATGTGAGCAAATATTGTTCAAGTTATAAGACTTCATTATTGCAGGGATAATATTTGCAACAGCAAATCAACCGCATTACTGTCTTAATATATTAACGTACACATATATACAATAAGTACTGGTACTAGCTAGTATTGTGACTACTAAACGGTAGACATGTGTTCCTGGTAGGATGAGTTATTACGATTTGAGTATTAAAGCATTCAATTCTTTGAAAATATACACATAAGGGTGGTCCTCATTTTTCGAATTTTAAAAAATTCGGCGGATACCCCGTCATATGATTCTCTACCCTAAAATAATGACCTTAATATTAATGAAATTTAATTGTATCTCAATAGAGACGAAGATGCAAACTGGAAACTGAATATGGTTGATCAAGGTGTTTACAGGATTTATGACCTGTCATTGGTTGGGTTAAGCGCACGCTTTATGTAATTACAACATTCCCCATTCCACCTATTTCTTTATGACCATGTAAGACAAATTTTTGGAGGTTACAAATCTATGCTAAACTTCACATGTCAGTTTCAATACGCCATCTATATAGATTTGATTACATATGTTAATCTTTTTAAGATTAATCTATATAATCCACACACTAACTATAATCCACACAATGCGTGAAATCCAGTATTCGTATACAAGTATAAGTATACATTCACAAAAATACTTAATATTAATATACTTAGGAAATTGAAAATAAGTTTGTTTTAATCCACAAAATATTAATCAATTTAGAAATCCTCGAGTCGGTGAAATTGGGCGAAAACATAATTAATAATCAGATTCCTCCTTTTATTCCTTTCTCCTTAAATATAATAGTTTGCCGACATTTAATCTCCCAAGCTCCCATTCCCAATCATATGCAAATTAATCATTTATTAATTTCTATATAAATTATATTGTTATCATGTATTATTATTATTTAATATTATTTATTAATTCTTCTTCTTCTTTTTCGATGCCCATATCGAGCCTTAGCCTCCAGTATTCTTCGCCTCCAACTCCTCCTGTCCTCCGCTTTGACCCTGCAATCTGACACTCTTAACAGATTAACTCTTACTAATTTAACTCAACTTCTTTAACTCTTAACGCTCAACTTATTAATTCTTACTGATAAAAAAAATATATATGTTATTGCTAGGGCAGGGCTATTTGTTATAGTACTTATAACAAATAGCCCTGGTTAATTTTTAAATTTGAATTATTGTACCGAATTTTAAATGCGTTTTTATATTTGTCTTTCTTTGTTTAGTTTTTATTATATCTTTCTTTGTTATCTGAAGATGCAGGTATCCTCCGAAACATGTCGTGTTTTTTAATATTTTTTTTAAATATTTTGTGGATTAAACAAAGTTATGTTCAATATTCCAAGTATATTACTATGGAATTCCACAGTGTTAATACCTTAGCGTTGAATAAGTTGATAATATTAATAATATAATAATAAATGGGATCATTTATAGAACGTCATTTTTATGAAATAATCATCTCAAGGGCGCTGCAGAAAATGCTCCGTTTTATGAACTAGTTAACCTAAACATATTAAGTATATACAAGGCATGTGTCTTCCCCATCATGGCGTATGGAATAGAGATCAGAGTCGATACCAATAGAACTAAGAACCTTCTTAGAGTAGCAGAAATGCGAACCCTACGCTCCATCACAGGCAAAACCGTCAGAGATCGGATCAGAAATGAAACGATAAGGTCTGTCTGTGGTGTTGAGGACATCATGAGATGGGAAAAGCGCTTTTGGAGATACCACGTGGACCACATGGAGAATACAAGAATTACACAAATTATTAAAGGTGAAAATTATGAAATGAAAATAATTTTTTTATAAGGGTTAATTGTATCTCAATAGAAACGAAGATGTAAACTGTTTTTCTGGGAACAGAATGTGGTGGCCGAGGTGCTTACAGGACTTATGACTTGTCATTAGTTGGGTTGAGCGATCGCTTTATGTTTAACAACATTCCCCATTGCGCCCTTCTTATGACCACCACATCTGACAATTTTCCAGAAAATGTTCCCAGAAAAACAATTTACATCTTCGTCTCTATTGAGATACAATTAATCCTTATAAAAAAAATTATCCGCAATGGGTAAAATCCAGTATTTGTCTACAAGAATTTTAATACATTGAAAATGTTTTAAAAAATAACTGGTCCAAGTAGACATAAAAATTGGAGACATCTCCAGGCGTAGTCTAGTACTGTATGATTTGCAGAGACTTTCACAGTGCATTAATAAAGATTTTCTGCTTAATGCTTCTCAATCTTAATAGATGACGCTAGTGTAGAGTGAACTAAAAAATGTAAAGATAAGCGTGGGATTCTAGCATATATACAAGTTCCAAAAAAATTTCAGATGTGGTGGTCATAAGAAGGATGGGATGGGGAATGTTGTTAAACATAAAGCGATCGCTCAACCCAACCAATGATAGGTCATAAGTCCTGTAAGCACCTCGGCCACCACATTCTGTTCCCAGAAAACAATTTACATCTTCATCTCTATTGAGATACAATTAATGCTTATAAAAAATCATTTATCCGCAATGGGTAAAATCCAGTATTTGTCTACAAGAATTTGTATACATTCAAAAGTTTGAAATGCAAATTTTGAATAACTATAAGACTGTACACATATTTCATGTCTGCCAATCGAACGCCACAAGTATCTAGAAATCGTTTATAAATATTACTAACTAACTAACTAACCATCACGCCGTCTCCCCGAAGGGATAGGCAGAAAGAATGGACTGCCACACCTTTCTTTCCTGACATATTTCTCTCGCTTCCTCAACATTCATACATCGTGTCATGCACGCGCGTCGATTTCTCTGACTCCTCACATGGCCGACATTCAATATTTGATTTATTTGATCGTGCCACGTTTTCCTCGGTCTTCCTCTATTTCTGGTACCATTTACATCATTAACATATAATTTTTACCATTCTTTCTTCATTCATTCTTTCCATATGTCCAAACCATCTTAATGATCCTTTCATTATTTTGTTCATGACACCATCATTCGCACCGCATTCACTTCTTATATTTTCATTCGACACTCTATCATACACAGAATATCCACACATTCGTCTAAGAGATCTCACTTCTACTGCATTTATTCTACTTTCATCCTTCCTTTGCCAGTTCCATGCTTCGCTTCCATACATAAGGGTCGGTAGAAGAACACCATTGTGCACTGCCATTCTAGCTTTTTTGGATAGGTTTTTGTTTGCGATGACAACTTTAAGTGCAACTTTTATAAATATTGACACTGAGAATATAGTAAAACAAGAATAATTAAAATATGTAAACATTAAACATGAAGTCCACAATTCATTGGAGTGGGGTGTATTTTCTACGTTGCTTTCGTTGATAAGATAATACTGTTAACCCTTTACTACTCGAGGATTTTAATGGTTTGACCAAAATAACATTAAAAAATAATGCTGTATCTGTATCTTACAGGAACAAACAAACAAACCATCACGTCGTTTCCCCAAAATGGGTAGGCAGAGAGAATAGACCGCTAATAAGAATATACCCATGAAGACAAAGGCTACCCCAAGAGTTAATTCCCCGTTCAAATGTCATTTAGTATATTATTATTATTATTATGATGTTCTTCTACCGACCCTTATGTATGGAAGCGAAGCATGGAACTGGCAAAGGAAGGATGAAAGTAGAATAAATGCAGTAGAAATGAGATCTCTTAGACGAATGTGTGGATATTCTGTGTATGATAGAGTGACGAATGAAAATATAAGAAGTGAATGCGGTGCGAATGATGGTGTCATGAACAAAATAATGAAAGGATCATTAAGATGGTTTAGACATATGGAAAGAATGAATGAAGAAAGAATCGTAAAAAAATTATATGTTAATGATGTAAATGGTACCAGAAATAGAGGAAGACCGAGGAAAACGCGGCGCGATCAAATAAATCAAATATTGAATGTCGGCCATGTGAGGAGTCAGAGAAATGCATGACACGATGTATGAATGTTGAGGAAGCGAGAGAAATATGTCAGGAAAGAAAAGTGTGGCAGTCCATTCTTTCTGCCTACCCCTTCGGGGAGACGGCGTGATGGTTAGTTAGTTAGTTAGTTATTATTTTGTTGAAAAAACTCCTTACATCATTACAGCGCGAGCCAAATCGATGTAAGGGGTGAAAAAAAAGAATATCAAAGCAAATATACATAGAACCTTATTAATAGGAATATGCCAGTTATTTCCTTACTGCCCTTACGTAAGGGTATTTACGAATTCACCAAAATTGCATCCAAAGAGGTCTATATCTTTTGCAACCTCATTTAAAAGACGAATCGTTTTCAATACAGGAGAATTTCGAAGGGCCTCTGTGCGGCAATTTGGGGCATAAAATAATATATGCCCCCTTGCTCTGCTATAACTAGTAGTAACTGGTAGTATATGCATAAGTAACGATTTTGTCTTATTTTATTGTTGAATTTTTTACACTGAGGAAGGACGTCTGTGGCTCTAAACACGCTTGTGTAGAGAGAATGAACCGCTACATAACTGGCGAACGAGTCGGGCAGGTTAGCATTGCTTTCCTTACTCGATATGAGTGCTGCATTTGATACCATCGATCACTCCTATCTAATAAAGCGACTGGAGATTACATATGGATTCAACGGTAGAGCAATTAACTGGCTGACCTCGTATATTTCGAATCGCTCACAGGCGGTCCAGGTCGCAGGTGAAGTGTCCCCTTTTCTAATAGTCGAAACTGGAGTTCCCCAGGGATCTGTGCTGGGACCCCTTCTATTCGTAATGTTCACGAACGATGTAGCCAATATTATAAAATCCTTCGGCTTGTTGTCGCATTGCTATGCTGATGACCAGCAAATATACTCTTTCTGTGACCCCACTGATACAAGTCATCTCAAATCTTTGACAGTCAACTGCATTGACGCTGTATCAAATTGGATGGCTTCGAATAAACTCAAACTAAACCCATCAAAAACAGAATTTCTTTGGACTGCTTTACGAAGCGCCAAAACTTAATTGATCGCTCCCCAGTATCTACATCCGACACAGATATCTCTCCTAATAAAGCAATAAAACTTCTTGGCGTCCATCTAGAGACTGATCTTTCATTGAAAACTCAAATCAATAAAACAGTCAGCAAATGCTTCTTTCATCTAAGGCAATTAAGATCCATAAAAGGAAATATTCCCATTGACAGTTTTAAAACATTAATCAATTCCTTCGTCGTGTCCCGACTAGATAACTGCAATGGTGTCTACGCCAACATCCCCAAACAGCAAACAAATTAACTCTAGTCTGCATTCAATGCAGCAGCAAGACTGATAAGGGGTGTGCCAAAGACTTGTCACATAACACAACATCTTAAGGAGCTCCACTCGCTGAAATGTCCAGAAAGGATACAATACAAGCTCTGCAATACAATCTGCTGGACGGTCTATAAGGCGTTGCATGGAATGGCACCAGCTTATATATCTGAACTCTGCATCAACGAGAACCTGAATGCTAGACAGTCTACATTGCGATCAGCTAAGACTTCTGCGATTGGTAGATTGACTGTGCCAAAACGCTGTACAAGCACAAACTTTGGCGACCGAGCCTTCGCGGTAGCCGGCCCTTCAGCCTGGAACAGTCTTCCAGCAGACCTTAAGTTCATTGAGAATCAATCAGAGTTTAGATCGAGACTCAAAACGCACCTTTTCAAATTATCATTTCCTGACAGGAAGGGCTGATCGACTTCGTCAGGTGCAGCCCTCATACTAAATATGTTTATTTTTTTTTATCATTATTATTATTATTATTATCTAGTTGATAAAACGGAGCATCTTCTACAGCGCCCTTGAGATGAGTAATTCATAAAAATGGCGCTTTATAAATTATCCAATTTATTATTATTATTATAAGCTGACGAAAGGCGCCGCTCGCTTATAACAGCATCGGGTAAGCGGTGGGAATCCTCTACGACACAAGTATCTAAATTCCACCATATTAATACAACGAGTACGTAATACCTGTACGCATGTCAATTCTTCCAATAAATTGATGTAAAAAATATTCAAGAGTAGATTTTTTTTTGGTGCGTAGAAGTTCATAACTAACTAACCATCACGCCGTCTCCCCGAAGGGGTAGGCAGAAAGAATGGACTGCCACACTTTTCTTTCCTGACATATTTCTCTCGCTTCCTCAACATTCATACATCGTGTCATGTACGCGCGTCGATTTCTCTGACACCTCACATGGCCGACATTCAATATTTGATTTATTTGATCGTGCCACGTTTTCCTCTTCCTCTATTTCTGGTTCCATTTGCATCGTTAACATATAATTTTTTTACCATTCTTTCTTCATTCATTCATTCATTTCATCTACTCGTATAATCACCAGTAGAGGGTTAATGTTATTGAGCTGGAAAAATTCCGTGTCTCAAGGTAGCTTCTGAGTCACCCAAACAAGAATGCATATTTATGTCATTTACACTTTATTGATAATTGGTTAATGCCCAACTCTACGCAGACCAATCAGGCGAACCGCTATTCTGCTTACTCTTACACTTATAAAGACACTGTGGATATACAAAACGGCGTTATGGCGCTATTCTACACATCGAAAAAAGTCGAAAAAATAGTTGACCTGACAACGAAATCTGACTGCGCAGAATCCCGGGACCTGTTAATGACGATGGAGGCTGGAGAGTGCGGCATAATGACGAGCTGTACAATATTTACAAAACTCCACACGGGTCAGACTGAATAGACTAAGATGGGCCGGTCACAAGCAGAGGATGCCGTCATCGTGAACCCCAAAAAGGATGCTAGGGTGGCACCCAGGTGGTAGAAGACCAAATGGACGACCAAGACTGCGATAGAAGGATGAAGATGGGAGAGATGGGGCGAAATTGTTACGAGTGTCAGATTGGAGGCTCGAAGCGGAGGACAGGAGAAGTTGGAGACGAAGAATAATGAAGACTAAGGGTCGATATAGGCTGTAGACACTAGGGCCATCGAATAAGAAGTAGATCTGACGATCTATGATTACTTGTATTTTAAATAGTCCATTGTTTTGGCCGAAACACTATGATACTTTAACATTATAAATTGTTACATGAATAAACATCGTTTTATGTATCACAATTGTATTTTTATTTTTCGCGACAGCTGTTTCGTCAGCCTATGTTGACATCTTTATGTCTACCACTTTGGATAAACGGCGTGATGGTTATTTAGTTAGTAAATTAATTAACCAACTAACTAACCATCACGCCGTTTCTCCGAAGGGGTAGGCAAAGAGGATGGATCGCCACATTGTTCTATCCTGACATAACTCTCGCGCCTCTTCTACATTTACACATCATGACATGCACGCTCGTCGATTGTTCCTATTTCGAATACGGCCGCCTTTCAGTAATTGATTGATTTGGTCATGCCATGTATTCCTTGGCCTTCCACGACTTTTTTTTCATTCAAACTACTTTTATATATCCTTTTAACCATTCTTCCCACATCCATTCGGTCCATACGTCGAAACCATCTTAATGACCCTTTCTTAATTTTATTTATCACGCATTCATCTGCCTTACATTCGTTTCTTACTTCATCATTAGATATTCTATCATACATTGTTTATCCGCACATTCTTCATAGTGACCTCATTTCTACGACATTTATCCAGCATTCATGATTCTCATGCCAACTCCAAGCTTCATTTCCATACACAAGGGTCGGTACTAGAACTCCATTGTGCACTGGCATCTTTGCTTCAGTTGATATATTAATATTTTTTATATTATGTTAGTTTGTTAGTCATTTATAACGTCGTTTTCCCGAAGGGGTAGATAAAATCAGCATTAGGTGTTTTAAAGAAACGATGGATTACACAATCAAATGCAACCGACTTGAATATGTATCGTGGCGAATATTGTTTTCTTCGTCGAAACATAACCTATTCGGAGAATGACGAGATGACGCTGAAGAGAGCGTTTCGTAACTTGTATGATTCATCGCTGTGTACCTACTTACCCTTTCTAAGAAAACTACAATTAGATCTTAAAAACAATAAAGAGTTAAAAAACTACCATATCTCCTATTGTCTTTAATAAACTAACTAACTAACTTACCATCACGCCGTCTCTCCGGAGGGGTAGGCAGAAAGAATGGAACGGCACACTGTTCTGTCCTGACATACGTCTCTCGCTTCCTCTACATTCATACATCTTGTCATGCACGCACGTTGATTTTTCCGACTCCTCACGTGACCGACATTCAATATTTGATTGATTTGATCGTGCCACGTTTTCCTCGGCCTTCCTCTATTTCTAGCTCCGTTCACGCCGTTTACATATACCTTCTTTACCATTCTGTCTTCACTCATTCTTTCCATGTGTCCAAACCATCTTAATGACCCTTTCCTTATTTTGTTCATAACACTTTCATTCGCACCACATTCACTTCTTATACTTGCATTTGTCACTCTATCATATACAGATTTGCTACACATTCGTCTTAGCGATCTCATTTCTACTGCATTTATTCTACTTTCATCCTTCTTTTGCCAGTTCCATGCTTCACTTCCATACATAAGGGTCGGCACAAGAACACCATTGTGCACTGCCATCTTGGCTTTTTTGGATAGGCTTTTGTTTGCGATATTGATGATTCTCATAACCTGTGATCGGTAAAGTTGTCATCGCAAACAAAAACCTATCAGATAAGTAAAAATGGCAGTGCACAGTGGTGTTCTCCTACCGAGTCTAATGTATGGAAGCGAATCATGGAATTGGCAAAAGAAGGATGAAAGTAGAATAAATGAAGTAGAAATGAGATTTCTTAGACGAATGTATGATGATAGAGTGTCAAATGAAAATATAAGAAGAGAATGCTGTGCGAATGGTGGTATTATAAACAAAATAATGAAAGGATCAACCCTTCAAGGACGAGCGTGACCGTATGGTAACACTACACGCATTTATCAAATGTCATCCCCACCCAAGCTATTTTTGCCAGATCTGGGAACAGTGGGGGATAATTCAGTTCGGAATGCAGAAGCATTCATTACGAACGCTCGTCCTTGAAGGGTTAAGATGGTTTAACACATGGAAATAATAAATGAAGAAAGAATGGTAAAATAAGCATATCGAATAAACGTTTACTGAACCGGGTCTAGTATACCATATAAAGTGCATTATAAAATTATTTATATAATATTTTAAATTGTAAATTTTCATAATAAACACCAAAAAAATATTTCCTATATATTTGTCTAGTTCAGTTCCATGCTTCACTTCCATACATTAGGGATGGGACCAGAACTCCATTGTGAACGGCCGTTTTCGCTTTCATTGATAAATTCTTGTTTCCAAAAACTTTTTTTAAAGCTCCATTCACTTTGTTACCAGCACCAACCCTTCTTTCGACGTCACTATCGGTTCGGCCATCTGCTGTGAACATGCTACCTAAATACACAAATTCCCTCACCTGTTCCAAGTTCTCTTCGTTCACACTTATATTACAAACTGTCCTTTGATCATCCCTTTTGACTTGCATACCTCATACATTCTCGACACCAAGATTTTCAATTCGTCCGCACTATCCGTCACGAGAACGGCATCGTCCGCGTAGAGCTTCGTATTATATAATTATTATTTATTACTCAATGAACTGGTACCTCTGTATATATTTCGAAATACTGAGTGTTTTTCGTTTTCCTTTATGTCTTAATCATTTACAGAATAAAATATGTAATATCAGTTATCGTTTCAGGATACATAACAAATGTTGAAATATTAAGAAGTGACAGTTTATTAGAAGGGTACTTTCCACTGTTGCCATATTGCTTACATTGCTAGATAAACATTTTGATAGTGGAAATAAAATTATCGCCGAGACGCGAAAGATTGCGAAAGTTGGGTACAGATTCCTGGAACAATTTTCCGTAGAAATAAAATAATTTTACACTTTTTAGGTCACAGGTCCAAAACAAGTTTTTTTATTTCGTTTATTGCGGCATGGTCACGCGGAATTTTGCCATAAACATCTATTCAAATACATATGGAAAGGCAGAGGCTCGGTGTCAATAAGAACTCGAATAAAAAATAAAGAAATAAGTCGTAGAACCGGAGTCGTCGTCACTACTGCAAATCATACAGCTATATTAAAATGGCAATGGGCAGAAGACACAGCGAGACAAGATAACATTATGTGGACACCTTGATTAATCAAATGGAAAAAATAGGACAACAAAAGAGGTGTCGGAAGGACGTAGAACAGATGGAATGACTGACCTCTATAGCAGGTAAACAGTGGATGAAAAAGTCGAGCGTCAGAAAGAAAAGGAAACGTTTGGAAGAGGCCAATATCCAGTAGTAAAGATATCAAGGCTGAGGAAGTAGAAAAATAATAATCATTATTTAGTATATGTAGAGACAGAGTCAGAAACGAAACGGTGAGAGAAAAAACAAAGCTCACTGACATCATCCACCGGGTGGCGACTCTAAAGTGGCAATGGGCAGGTCACGTAACCAGAAGCTCAGATGAAAAGTGGACAAGAAGACTGCTGACTTGGAGACCGTGGACGGCGAAGACGGCAGGGCGACCGCTCTACGGTGGAAGGATGATCTAAACAGACACGTCGGAATAACCTGGATGCAGTCTGCACATGACAGAATGACATGGAAGCAAATGGAGGAGGCCTTTGTCCAGGAGTGGACGAGAATAGGCTGAGGAAGAATAAGAAGAAGAAGTATATGTATATTTGCAACCAAGGGGAACCCAGGCCACATTTAAGGTACGCTACTCTCCCTCGATGTCCCGCCGTACGCACATAGCAATACAACAGCAAAAGAAAATACACAATTGATGCATAAATAACTTATGTTAGAGAAAGAAAAAAAAAGAAATAATGCACAGCAGGAGGCACAGAAGGGAGGGAGGAGACAAAATGCAGGATGGGGGAAATAAGGAAATTTATTTAATATGTGGAATATTATTTTTTAAGTATTATAATATTATTTTCAAGTCCCGCATGGACGGGGGACGGGCCTAGGGAGTGCACGAGTGAAGCTGACGAAAGGCGCCGCTGCGCCTATAACAGCTTCGGGTAAGCGGAGGGAGCCCTCTATGGCTCGGCCATATTTAAAAAAAAATCGTTATTTAGTATTTTACGTGTTTTCTTGGCATTATTAATTGTTTGTGTTTCATAATTTGCCACCGCTGATACCGGAATAATAATTGATATTCATGTGGTCCTACTCAGGTTGCCATTGTTGTATGTACTTAAAATGAGTATCCGTGGTTAGCTTCTGAACTATCTTTTTCCCTGTCACATGTTATTGTCACACGTCATTGACCCTGTGACATTATGTTTACAGCCAGGTCTTTAGGTAGTTTTTCGTGGTAAGTTGTAAAGCGTTGTCAAATCGTTATACTGATTTTAAACTTAAATATAAACAGTCTATTATTTTGGCCGAAACATTATGATACTTCAACATTATAAACTGTTAAATAAAAAAAGTTTGTTGACATCATCAGATGTTACATTCTTGGTTGTAATCTTTACAATCTTGATTCTCTGGCGAAGTTTCAAGTTTACGTTATCATTGCAGAATAATGATTTCATTTTATTAAACGTAGCTCTTGCTGCCTGATTTCTGCATTTTATCACTACATCTGGGTCAAGAGATTGCGTTAGTATGCTATAATGCAATGTCAAGCCGTCCGAATGTCATCCATTTGGTTTTGCTGACATTTATTGTTAGCTCCAATCTTTCACCGGACTCGTCAACAAGATGAAGGAGGTCCTGAAGATCGCTGACACTTTCAGCTAATAAAACAGTGTCGTCGGCATATCTTATATTGTTTATCACAACGCCATTAATTTTCAGTCCTTTCTCGGTGTTGATGAGGGCTCGTTTAACGTGATACATAAACAAAGATTTTTTTATTTAACTGTTTTTAAACATAAACATTCAATATTCGTACAATAACAATATATCCAATATTTTTAATTTTAAAATAAAATATTTAATCTATAAATTTAACGATGTTTAGTTTAAAATACTTAGACCACGGCAACATAGTTTATTTCACCTGCCACTTTTTAGAACCAATCTACCTAAGGTAATGCCAAGGTATATAGAATAATACTATATACCTTGAGGTAATGCCATATAATAATGAATATATTACTGCAGACAGAAATACAAAATACAACTAACTAACCAACACGCCGTCTCCAAGGAGTAGGCAGAAAGAATGGACTGCCACACTTTTCTTTCCTGACATATTTCTCTCGCTTCCTCAACATTCATACATCGTGTCATGCACGCGCGTCGATTTCTCTGACTCCTCACATGGCCGACATTCAATATTTGATTTATTTGATCGTGCCACGTTTTCCTCGGTCTTCCTCTATTTCTGGTTCCATTTACATCATTAACATATAATTTTTTTACCATTCTTCCTTCATTCATTCTTTCCATATGTCCAAACCATCTTAATGATCCTTTCATTATTTTGTTCATGACACCATCATTCGCACCGCATTCTCTTCTTATATTTTCATTCGACACTCTATCATACACAGAGTATCCACACAATCGTCTAAGAGATCTCATTTCTACTGCATTTATTCAACTTTCAAATAAATGAAAATCTATGTAAAACCAATAAAGCGATTGCTTTTGATATTATAATTTCATTCATTATTTATTTCAATCTATTAAACTTAAGAAGTAAATATTAATTTCGACATCTCTTCTTCGGTTTTTGATAATTCTAATTTAAAAATAAATTTAACATTAGAGATGGGTAACCGGTTTTTTTAAATGCAAGAATAGGTCTCGTGGTGGTGAATCATCGCCAAGTAGGCACTAGCGCCGTCAGCGCAGTTCCGAGAACGCGACCAGTCAATGGGTCAGCAATATGGTAGACGAAACGACCTTATCGAATAAACGAATAACCTAACCTGCAAAACGCTTAGGCGCCGTTAATTTGAGGTTATTACGAACAACAACAACAAACCATCACGCCGTTTCTCCGCAGGGGTAGGCAGAGAGAATGTCCCGCCACACTACTCTATCCTGACATACCCCTTTAGATTCCTCCACATTCATACATCGAGTCATACACGCACGTCGATTCTTCCGGCTTCTGACATGACCAACCTTTAATATTTGATTTATTTGGTCATGCCATGTTTTCCTCGGTCTACCTCGACTCCTTACTCCACTTACATCGTTAACGTATACTTTTTTAACCATTATTTCTTCACCCATGCGCTCCATATGTCCGAACCAACGCAGCGATCCTTTCATAATTTTGTTCATAATACCCTCTTTCGCTCTACATTCCTTCCTAATATCAGCATTTGAGATTCTGTCGTACATCGTGCTATCACACATACGTCTTAGGGACCTCATCTCTACCGCATTTATTCTGCTTCCATCTTTCTTCTGCCAGTTCCATGCTTCGCTCCCATACATAAGGGTTGGGACCAGAACTCCATCGTGAACGGCCATTTACGCTTTCATTGATAAATTCTTGTTTCCAATAACTACTTTTAAAGCTCCATTCACTTTGTTATTACGAATACTTTGTAAATTTGGTTTACAAAATATATTTTCCATAACAGAATTCATTTTCCTATAAGTAAGTTCCATTTCAACTTCCGAAATGAAGACATTGAGAACGATAGCAGGCGATACACAGAGATCGCGTGAGGATATTATAAGATGGAGTAGACAGCGAAAAAGGGACTGGTGCGATCATGTTCAAAGAATGGACACCACCAGACTCCCCTATATTGCATTGCATAATCAGCCTCATGGGACTCGCCCTCGTGGAAGACCTCCTAAAAGATGGAAGGACAGCTGGGAGTCTACCTCACACGAGGAGCGACACTCTGGAGAACAGACCACATAGGTCTACAATATGGAAGATGAAGAAGAAGAAGAAGTTCCATTTCAATTATCAAATTGTCTCTTTAAATGACTGGGGAGAGATTATTTGAAACTATAGCAGCGAGGACTGAAACTCTCGAATATAAAAGACCTGTTAAAAGAAGACATCGTGAGATGGGACAGGAAAAGACGGTGGTACTGGAGATGCCACGAGGATGGGTGAAGTAATAATTTCCCTTGTATAGGGCGTTTTTTTTTGGAGGTTTGGTTTTTAAACTGGCAACATTGTTTTTACAGACTGTCAATTTGACAGTTGACAGTTGATTTGTAGTCAGTACGTTTTGCCATTTTACCCAGTTGCTCGATATAGTTGTCGAAAATTGGACTTCACGATTGCGCTTCATTCGAGCTAGTCGTGGCGCTCATATGCCCGAAATCATATTTAAACAATAATGGCATAAAATTATGTATTAAATAAAGCCATTATCATAGACATTAACATTACTTTAATGTGTTTTATTTTCATTTTGAATATGTTTTGTATACCTCTAATAAAACACCCTATTGAATAAATTATGATATTCACAACGAAGTTTTTTATTTAAACAGTTAAAAATGTTGAAATATTAAAGTGTTTCCGTCAAAACAATGGATTATCTACAAAAATAAGTATGTATGTTAATCTCCTCACAAGCAATACCACATATTTCTGAACATTTCCATAGCTTTTTTTTCACATATTCTAAAAACATGTATCGACATAAAAAAAACTGGTTTTCTTTAAGATATAATAAAACAAAAACAAATCTTTACGAATATTTCTATAATCGTCACCTGAGAGTAAGAAGGTTCCAACTGACAAAAGTAAAAAGCTGAGAAAAATGAAATCAAAGTTTTGTTGGTTTCGGGTGTGTATCTTGGAATAAAAGGGTTTTATTCCAATTTCCAGGGTTTTCTTTACCGAGAAACGTGTAAATTTTGTCTGGCAATAGTTGGAATAATAAAGTCTAAGTTTAAATTAATTCTTCTTCAGTGAATCGTGTGTTTTGAATGATCAGATGGAACTTGATTCTTTTCGTAACATCAAAATGACGATACTATTACATGTTTTTTTAATTGTACGTATGGATAAGGTTAGTAAGAAACATTTTCACGAAAAAAAGCCAAATGTGAAATTTTGTTAGTTGGAACCCTCTTACTCTCAGGTGACGTAATCCCGCTGAAGTGTCTTGTAATAACCTTTTAAAGTCGTTGTCACGTGTGAATGACGCTGAAGGAAAAAGTTTGTAAACTAATAACAACATGATTTCAATTATAATTGTCTTATTACACAGTAAATATTTATTAGGAACATGTTTATTTTACCAAACAGTTGTGAAACTTTCAAACATATTTTGAAGTTTAGATCTTTGGAGGTTCGCTTTCGGGGAGCGTTTAGCAGCAGTTTAACTGAATATCGTGACAATACTAATGTAAATAATACTTATAATCATAGTTATAATCAATACTTATAAGCAATTTTAAAATAATAGGCACAAAACATCCGCAGTCTTTCAAGTGGAGTGCATTTGGTAAAATAGTTGAAATTAGAAAGGAATGTAAGGCGGATGAATGCGTGATAAATAAAATTAAGAAAAGGTCACTAAGATGCTTTGGACATATGGAACGAATGGATGAGAGAAGAATAGATAAAAATATACATACACGAAGTGTGAATGGAAAAAGAAGTCGAGGAAGGCCAAGGAAGTCATGGCATGACCAAATTTATCAATTGCTGATTGGCGGCCATGTTCAAATATGGAACAATCGACGAGCATTCATGTCACGATGTGTGAATATAGGAGAGACGCGAGAATTATGTCACGATAAAACAGTGTGAAGATCCATCCTCTTTGCCTTTTTGTGAAACTGCGTGACGGCTTTTTAGTTAGTTAGTTATAATCTTGGCTGTTAAAAAGTTATTAATATTATCTGGGCGCTGCAAATAATACGAGTAAGTTTGAGAATACGTAGAACATATGTAAGCTATTTTTCGACGTAGTCGCCATTCCTCACAATGCAAGTGGTGAAACGGGGAATCAACTTTTTGATGCCTTCCTCGAAGCAGTTTCCCGCCAACCCCTTCGTCCCTTCTCCACCTCCTCCTTTACCTCCTCGTCGGTTGAAAACCTTTTTCCACCCATGTGCAGCTTCAGGGAGGTAAAGAGATAGTAATCTGAAGGTGTTAGGTCAGGAGAATGCGCGGAATGGTTCAGGACATCCCATTTAAACGAGGCGAGCAGTTCCTTCTGGGATTGTCGTGCAGTATGCAGACTCCCTTTGTCAGCATGCCTCTCCTCTTATTCTGGATCGCCCTCCGCAATTTTTTAAGGTCTCACAGTATCTTGTAAAGTTGGTGGTCTCCCCTTGAGGCATATATTCAATTAAAATTATGCCTTGACAGTCCCAAAACACGGATGCCATGATTTTCTTGGCTGAAATTGTGGTTTTGAACTTTTTGGGGCACAATATGTTCTATAAGGGGCCTGGGGAATACAAAGCGAAACACGTACGTAGTAGAAACGTAATTATAGAAAGCTTAAAAATCACGTTGAGATGAACGTCGTACCTTATCAAGCGCAAATATTATTTATAAGATAAATCTAGAACAGTCATTACGTATACAGGGATGCTGTGAGTGACTTTTGGCAACGTTTTTCTTGGTAAATAATCAGTCCACGGACTCCCAGTACAGCACAGCACATGGTCCTATCATAAACAACACATATCAAGCTACTCGACGTATATGCAAAACTTTTTATTATTTAATTAAAGTTTTATTTGTGATACTATTTTTGTATAAATCTGATTAATACGAATGAAAACGTCGCTTTCTAGAAGTTTTATTATCATAATGGGAATGACTTGTTTCGTTTTACTAAGGCATTATCAAAATTATTTTTAACATTATATTATCAAAATTTTCTAATGCACATTTGAAAATGCCTTAGAAAAGCAAAACATATCATTCCCATAAATTACTAACTAACTAACTAACCATCACGACGTCTCCCCGGAGGGGTAGGCACAAAGAATGGAACGCCACACTATGCTGTCCTGACATACTTCTCTCGATTCCTCTACATTCATACATCTTGTCATGCACACACATCGATTTCTGCGACTCCCCACGTTACCGATATTTAATATTTGATTGATTTGATCGTGCTAGGTTTTCCTGGGTCTTCCTCTATTTCTAGCTCCGTTCACGTCGTTAACGTATACCTTCTTCACCATTCTGTCTTCACTCATTCTTTCCATGTGTCCAAACCATCTTAACGACCCTTTCATTATTTTGTTCATAACACTCTCATTCGCACCCCATTCATTTTTAACTTGCATTTGCCACTCTATCATATACAGATTTACCACACATTCGTCTTAGAGATCTAATTTCTACTGCATTTATTATACTTTCATCCTTCTTTTGCCAGTTCCATGCGTCACTTCCATACACACACCATTATGCACTGCACAAACACCAATATTTTAGATAATCAAATGATTTTACTGAAATCTCTTGATGGAAGTTCATTTTAAATAATAATTAAATAAAACGATGTTTTTTAACTACTTCCACTTTTGTCTTTATTTAGACACCAATATTTTAGCTTTTTTGAATAGACTTTAACTCTGTTGCCTGCCTAAACCCTTATTTCAATATCCTTCTCCATTTTCCCATTCTTTGTAAACATGCTTCCTCAATAAACAAATTCATTCACTTGTTCCAGATTTTCACCGTTTACAGTAATGTTGCAGACTGTCACGTTTCCTTATTTTCGAAAATCATTATCTTGGACTTATTCACATTCATCATCAAATCGTATCGCTTGCATACCTCATACATACTAGACACCGGGGCTTGTAGTTCATGCTCGTTGTCTGCAAGTAGCACAGCGTCGTCTGCATACAATAAACAGTTTACTGACACACCGTTCATTTTTGCACCTGCATCCAATCCTTTCAGCTCTTTCATACACTTGTCCATATATAGATTAAATAACCACGGGGTCATTACACGCCCCTGTTTGACACCTTTATTGATATCAAACCAGGCTGTAAAATCTCTATTTACTCCGACACTAGCAGTGCTTTCCGTTTACAGCGTATTAATTATTTTGTATGGAGTTTTACATCATTGTCCAAGAAACAATAAATACTATATGTATGTTAGATTGAATGACATGTTTTGCCCTTTTAAGGTGATGAAGAATGGACTGCCACACTTTTCTTTCCTGACATATTTCTCTCGCTTCCTTAACATTCATACATCATGTCATGCACGCGCGTCGATTTCTCTGACTCCTCACATGGCCTACATTCAATATTTGATTTATTTGATCGTGTTTAGTCTTAGTTTCCATACATAAGGGTCGGTAGAAGAACACCATTGTGCACTGCCATTCTAGCTTTTTTGGAAAGGTTTTTGTTTGCGATGACAACTTTAAGTGCACCATTCACTTTGTTGCCTGCCCCAACCCTTCTTTCAATATCCCTCTCTCATCTATTTGCACCAAATTTTCACCATTCACGCTAATGTTGCAGACTGTCATGATTTCTTCTTTTTCAAAAATCATTACCTTGGACTTATTAACATTCTGACATACAGATTTGTTATTTAAAATAATGTGTGATAGTTATCATTAGAATGTTTCTCTTTATCTTAAATATTTACTCGCAATGAAGATAGACTTCAAAAACATGGAGTTACAAACATGAAAGATATTTTCATCTCAAATCAGCGCGTCCTCCCCTGCCAGCATGTGCTCCATAAGCCGTCCAGCTAACTCCATATCAAACAGCAGCCCTCAGCGTGCCGTCGCATGGAGCACAATTTATGGTTGGCAAACAGATATATTTACACCCGTATAATTCCAGTAAAATCTTAAACAGAGATACTAAATATATAAGGCTATAAAAATACATTTAAGCCTTTCGCAAACTAAAAAATGGCAGCTGGGCTTTTCTTTGACTAGTATTAAAAATAACCTGTGTGCTCTGTGTTTACCGCGTGGTAATGTTATTTTCCACGCGTATATCTATCTACATACGTAATTAATATAAAAATAAGTCCAATTGTAATTGAAACACCACAGATATGCCTAGTAATGCGATTGCAACATTATATAGTAGGTATACTATAAGATAACATTGAAGGGCATTAACTATATATTATATAAACATTTTTTTATTAAATACACCTACTATGAAGCAAGTTGAATGTTGGCCATGTGAGGAGTCAGAGAAAGCGACGCGCGTGCATGACACGATGTATGAATGTTGAGGAAGCGAGAGAAATATGTCAGGAAAGAAAAGTTTGGCAGTCCAGTTTTTCTGCCTACCCCTTCGGGGAGGCGGCGTGATGGTTGGTTAGTCAGTTAGTTTATGAACACTGCCTCACTGACAATAAAAATGTTCAAATCCGAGATGATTAAATCCAACGCCCGAAATTCTCTTCCTACTGGCATCACATAGGCTCATAGAGGAGAGGCGCGCGAGATGGATTGGTCATGTGTTGCAACACGAGTGTTTCCTGCATGATGTATTGGAGGGAATGGTCGAGGGATCGATTGGCAAAGGACGACCTCGCCAGGAGTACCTAGACCAGATTTGCCGAGATATGGGCTGCGCCTCTTATGCAGAGTTGAAGAGAGTTGCCGAGGACCGAGCGGAGTGAAAGAGGAGATACGTCGCCATGCTGCAGACCAATCATTAGATTGAGGCCGGAGAAGGAGACTGGCATCACTAAATGCAGATTGGTTCTGCGTGACGGATTAAAAAACAGTTGATGCCGGCGTTGTCAGGGATATCATCAGGAACAAATATACCTATTTGTTCCAGAACATAGGGGTTCTTAATAGAGCTCCGAAACAGCTTGAAAACAGGTGTCGTTGTAATCCCTTCCCTCCCAGTTCAAGGGAGTTATACCCTAGCATACCCAAGAGAAATGGATACAGCTAAGGATATACTCCGTATTCTCTCAGGTAGAGTGTTTTCAAGAATTTCTTTTGAACCCTCTCCAACATTAGAGAATACTGAGCCTCAAGACTTCATGTCACGGTACTTCCCTCGAGCCTGCTTCTGTGATGGTTATTGGAAGAAAACAGAAAATGATACATTGTAATATAAGTGACACTAATTATAATAGTCTTTTATATTAGTGGAAATATTATACGTTCAGAATGCAATTACTCATGATGTATTATTTTTACCTCTTCTAAATTTATTACTGTTAATGTTTGTAATGACTGTTGACGAATAAATTTTATTTGAAGAGATGAATAAATTTAATTTGAAGATGTTATAAGTCCTCAGTCTGTGTTTTGATATTTCCGAAATGCTTTTGCAATTTTGTTAACTTGGTAATATGTTTTAGTTTCTATGTCTGTGTTTTGATATTTCCTGAATATTTTTGTCATGATGTTTTAATTTCTGAGTCTGAATTTTGATATTTCCTGAATGCTTTTGCAATTTTGTTTACTTTGTAATATGTTTTAGTTTCTATGTCTGTGTTTTGATATTTCCTGAAAGGTTTTGTAATTTTGTAAGATGTTTTAGTTACTGAGTCTGTATTGTGATATTTCCTGAATGATTTTGTAATTTTGTTAAATATGTAATATGTTTTAGTTTTTATGTCTGTGTTTTGATATTTCCTGAATGTATTTTTCATTTTGTAAACTTTGTAATATGTTTTAATTTCTACGAGTATGTCTGTGTTTTGATATTTCCTGAATGTTTTTGGAATGTTGTAATTATGTAAAATGTTTTAGGTTCTTTTAGGTTGGAGACCGAGGAAAACTTGTTTTAAAATCAAATTTTATAGGTCAATCAAATTTCAAAGGTCGGCCATGCTAGAAGTCGGTAGAATCGATATGCGTGTAGGACTCGCTGTATGAATGTGGAGGAAACCAGAGAAGTGTGTCAGGATAGAGTAGTGTGGCGCTGGATCCTTTCTGCCTACCCTTTTCTGGGAAACGTAATGGTTTGTTTTTGTGGTTGTTATCGAGTTACTAATGGTAAAATTATCTTGATAATGACCAGTGATTCCAATATACGAGTACAATACAAATCGATTGTTGCCATTTCAATTAAGTTCTTCCAAGTATAGTTTATAAAAACATACAAAAATAAAAAGCATCTCCTTCCAACGAAGGCTTTTATGAAAACGTTTTGACCCTATTAATTAAAAAATATGACTACGTAAAGAATCTGTCTGCGGTGAGATTTGTTTTATTTACTTCTAGTTGTATTGTATAATATAAATAGATTTTCGTATATGCAATATGCTCGCTTCACTTGCATCGGCTATTCGGCGTATATTTTGGACGTCACGGACTGAAAAAACAAGATCGTCCATTGTACCCGCTGATAACATATTTCTTCTGTTTATCAAAATGTTCATTATAAAACTACTGTCTTTTTATAATCAAAACAAATCAAGGGCGCACTAATATAACACTATGTTTATATGAGTGCTCGTCTAACACCGTAACGTATCAAATACAAAAGACCCGTGACTTCGGTTTTGGTGACCCGTGATTTGAGGATTTGTGGCATTGCACTGAGGATGTTGGGGTTCATCGTCCGGATCGGAAGAGTTTTCAGGGATCACAATGTGCTCAGAGTCCTATGCAACGCATTGGTTCGGAGCAGGCTCGAAAGTGGTTCTGTGATATGGAGTCCTCACGAGGCGAGATATTCCGTTATGCTGGAGAGGGTTCAGAAAAAATTTCTGAGGTATCTCTACATGAGGGAGTATGGTAGTTATCCGTGGCTCTATCCCACGGCATTTCTTCTGGGAATGCTCGGAACCAATTCTTTACAGCTTCGAAGAGATGGACATCTAATAACCCATTTCTTCAGATTAATTAGGGGATACTTTGAGAACTCGGCCGTACTGGAGGATGTTGGTCTTTTTGTCCCCGATAGATATCTCCGACAGCGACAGCACAGATTGTTTTACCTACCGGCCGCCAGAACCAATCTGCCTCTGGTGACACCGGTGGGAAGAGCAATTAGTCTGCTGAACGCGGTCTCCTCGGAGATCGACGTCTTTCGTGTTAGTGAAAGTACGTTCAGGGAGCAAATACTATTGACTTTAGAAATTATCTTGTCTTCCTAATGTCGAACCATCTCTAATGCGTTCCTGGTACTTTTTTGTATTTTTATAATATTTTACCCGTACTTGATAGATGCCTTAAACATTTTCCTGTTTGTAATGTCTATTGAGTTAATAAACTGATTTGATTTGATTTGATTTACTATGTAACATGACCGACCGTTAAAATTTGATCAATTTGGTAACGCTAATATTTCTTCCGTCTTCCTCAACTTCGTACTCCATTCTCATACGCAGTAAACGTACACACTCTTATTCCAAGACCATTTTTTCTTAAAGAAAGAAGGGTTGGTGCGGGTAACAAAGTGAATGGAGCTTTGAAAATAGTTATTGGAAACAAGAATTTATCAATGAAAGCGAAAACGGCCGTTCATAATGGAGTTCAGGTCCCAAACCAAATGTATAAGGAACTGACAGAAGAAGGATGAGAGCATAATAAATGCAGTAGATATGAGTTCCCTATGACGTATGTGTGGTAGAACGATATACGACAGAATCTCAAATGCTGATATAAAAAAGGAATGTAGAGCGGAAGAAGGTATTATGAACAAAATTATGAAAGGATCGCTGCGATGGTTCGGACATATGGAACGCATGGATGGAGAAAGAATGGTTAAGAAAGTACCTATACGTTAATGATGTAAATGTTAGAAGTCGGAAAAATCGACGTGCGTGTATGACTCGCTGTATGAAGGTATTATGAACAAAATTATGAAAGGATCGCTGCGATGGTTCGGACATATGGAACGCATGGATGGAGAAAGAATGGTTAAGAAAGTACCTATACGTTAATGATGTAAATGGAGTACGGAGTCGAGGCAGACCGAGGAAAACATGGCATGACAAATTAATAAAAAATTTCAGGTTGGTCATGTTAGAAGTCGGAAAAATCGACGTGCGTGTATGACTCGCTGTATGAATGTGAAGGAAACTAGAGAGGTGTGCCAGGATAGATTAGTGTGGCGGTCCATTCTCTCTGCCTACCCCTGCGGAGTCACGGCGTGATAATTTGTTTTGTTTGTTTGTTTATTTCTTCATGTAATAATTTCGTTCATAATACTTTCTTCCGCTCTTCATTCCTTCCTAATATCACCATTTGAAACTCTGTCGTACATCGTTTTACTACACATTCGTCGAAGGCATCTCATATCCACCGCATTTATTCTGCTCTCATCCTTCTTCTGTCAGATCCATGCTTCACTACCATACATCAGGGTTGGTACTTAAACTCCATTGTGTTTTTTCTTTTATTGATATTTTTTTGTTTACAAAAAACGATTTATGGCAGCGAAGGGTCGGTGCTGGGAACAAAATTAATGGCGTTCTCAAAGTCATCAGTGCAAATATAAATATTTATATTTCAACTAAAGCAAAGATGGCAGTACATAATGGAGTTCTAGTGCCAACCCTTATGCATGGATGTGAAGCTTGGAGCTGGCAAAAAATGATAAAAGTAGGATAAATGCCGTAGAAATTAGATCACTGAGAAGAATGTGTGTGAAAACGATATTTAATAGAATACCGAACCACGAAATAAGGAAGAAATATAAGGCAGATGATTGCATCATAAGTAAAATTAAAAAGGATTCCTGAGATGGTTTGGACAAATGGAACGAATGAACGAGAGAAGAATGGTTAAAATGTTGTATACAAGCAGTGTGAGTGGATAGAGAAGCCGTGGAAGATCAAGGAAAGCATGGCATGACCAAATTAATCAAATACTGAAAGGCGGCGACATTCGCAGTCGGAAAAATCGACGAGCATATAAGTTACGATGCATGAATGTGGATGAATCTAGACAGATGTGTCAGGACAGATTTTCTCTCTAATGACAGGTAAGCTACCAATCATTAGAGAGAAGGAGGAATATTCACTTGGGAGTTCACTTCTTTCAGCTGATTGGCGGCCGTATACAAAACTCGGATGTCCTGAGTGATGTAGGTCTATTTGTCCCTGATAATTACCTTCGTCAGAGACAGCACAGTTTATTTTATTTGCCGCGCTGCAGAACCAACCTGCCAATGGTTATGCCTGTGGGTAGGGCGATCTTATTGCTTAATCGGATCGCCTCGGAGGTCGACATATTTCGTGATAGTGTGAGTTGCCTCAGGGATGCAATATCAATGTTATGATTATTTCTAATTCTTAAGCTTATTTTTATTTTTATTTTTTATGCTTCTCTTTTAAATTCTCATAATGTATTATAATTGCAAACGATCTGGAAATATGTCTGTAATGTTTGTAATTTTTATTAAAATAAAATAAATGAAATGAAAAAAAATTAAAACGGTATGGCGGTCCATCCTCTCCGAAACGGCGTGATGGTTAGTTAGTTAGTTAGAAAAAATGATTTTTTTAACTATAATATCTAGGCAATTTGTGTTTAGGTGTACGATTTATTTTATAATTTATATATGAATAAACGATTTGCTAATAAAACTAGGCGTATTTATAAAAATGTGTTACCCCTTTATGTTACGTACGTAATAAAATCAAGACACCCTCATGGTGACGTGGCCAAGTATTGGAGATGAAGCCGTGATTGGTGGTAAGGATATATTTCCGCTTGTTTAAACTGTGTAAAATCATTGAAACACGTAGACATGTTGTTTGGAAACGTAATACCTACGTGCCTAGCACAACGTGTACCCAATTCATTCTACAATACTTGCACTATATCCAGTCTGCAGAAGAATATAAGTACGACAGGGGTATATACCGTACTCTAGTTCCATAAAAACATAACACACGTCTACTGTAAAATTATTTGTAAAGAATGTTCAAGAAAATTCGGGTCAAATATAAGAAGTTATTGCAATGCGAATGAAAGTGTTATGAACAAAATAATGAAAGGGTCATTAAGATAGTTTTAACATAATGAAAATTAAGTTATTTTAAAAACATTCAGTATTCTTTTTCAATACATATTAAAAAATTTAAAACTCTTAAATTAAATAACTTTGTTTTTGTATCACAATTGTATTTTCAAATCAAATCAAATCAAATCAAATCAGTTTATTTTCTCAAAAGACATTACAAACATTTTTATAGTTTAAGGCATCTATTGAGAACAGGTAAAACATAAGGAATATATAATACCAGGAACGCATGAGAGATGGTTCGACATTAGGAATACAAAATACTCTCCAAAGTCAAGAGTATTTGTCTTCTGAATGTACTTTCACGAATATGAAAGACATCGATCTCCGAAGCGATCATGTTCAGCAGTTTGATTGCTCTCCCCACCGGCATCACCAGAGGCAGGTTGGTTCTGCATGCTGGGAGATAAAACAGTCTGTGCTGACGCTGTCGAAGATAGCCATCCGGAACATAAAGATGGATAGCCTCCAAGATGACGGAGTTCTCAAAGAATCCCCTGATAAGTCTGAAGAAATGGGTAAGTGTGCACCCATCCCTTCTTATCTGTAAACTATTGGTCCCCAGCATGCCCAAGAGGAATGCAGTGGGATAAAGCCACGGATAGCTACCAAACTCCCTCATGTAGAGATATCTCAGAAATCTTTTCTGAACCCTCTCTAACATGAGCGAGTATCTCGCCTCGTGGGGACTCCATATCACCGAGCCACACTCGAGCCGGCTCCGGACCAATGAGTTGTACAAAATTCGCAAAACATAGGGATTCTTGAAAACTCTACCAGTTCGGAGAATAAATCCCAACATTTTCAGTGCAACTCCACATATTCTCTCGATGTGAGCATGGAAAGTCAGCCTACTTTCATAAACGATACCATTTTATTTTACGCGACAGCTGTTTCATCAACCTATGTTATTGTGACACCTGATGATGTCAACATAGGTTGATGAAACAGCTGTCGCATAAAATAAAATACAAAACAAAGTTATTTAATTTTACAAGGATTAATTGTATCTCAATAGAGACGAAGATGCAAATTGTTTTTCTGGGAACAGAAGGTGGTGGCCGAGGCGCTTACAGGACTTATGACCTGTCATTGGTTGGGTTGAGCGATCGCTTCACGTTTGACAACATTCCCCATTCCGCCGTTATGACCACCACGTCTGACAAACTTTTGGAACTTGTATATATTCGTATGGTAGTTTTCTAAACTATTTTATACCATATATACAAGTTCCTACCATTTGTTGTTGTACAAGTTCCTACCACAAGTTGTCTACCATATATACAAGTTCCAAAAGTTTGTCAGACGTGGTGGTCATAACGGCGGAATGGGGAATCTTGTCAAACGTGAAGCGATCGCTCAACCCAACCAATGACAGGTCATAAGTCCTGTAAGCGCCTCGGCCACCACCTTCTGTTCCCAGAAAAACAATTTGCATCTTCGTCTCTATTGAGATACAATTAATCCTTGTAAAATAAAAATAATTTATCCGCAATGGGTGAAATCCAGTATTTGTCTACAAGAATTTGTATACATTCAAAATGTTGTTGTATAAAGTTATTTAATTTAACAGTTTTAAAATGTTAAGGTATCATAGTGTTTCGGCCAAAACAATGGACTATTTAATTTTAATTTAAAAAATTCCAACTTCTGAATTAGAAGATGGCAACGAGCTGCCGAAACCGGTCGATGCCATAAACCTAATTTAAATTTAACTTACTTTATATACTCGTATTTTACAAAATTTTCAATGTATGTTTTCATTACTGATCTCCTACCATGATATTTCAAATTAAAAAAAATTATGGTTTAGTCCCATGGAAAGAATGATGATAAAGTACACGTAAACGAAGCAAACGGAACTAGAAAAATAGGAAGACTGAGGAAAACGTGACACGATTAAATCAATCAAATATTAAATGTCAGCTACATGAAAAGTCAGAGAAATCGACGTGCGTGCAAGACACAACGTATGTATGTTGAGAAAGCGAGAGAAGAATGTTAGAAAATAACAGTGTGACAGTCTATTCTTTTTGTGCTGTCTTGGTTAGTTTGTTAGTTAGTTAAGTTCATTCATTCAGTGTATGTTATTCATATATATTTAACCTCCCCTTTACCCTCACCCAATGACCCCCTCTTAACCTCGCTTCAATTCAGCCCCACGCATTTTCTTTATGTCCCCTCCAGACTGTCCCGCCTTCCTCATGTAATAGGCACAAAAGCGCTTTGCTTTCTACTGTTATACTTAGGTTAAGTTCACTAAATGTTAGCTATAAGAAATATACTTTAAGTTTACGTGTGTAAGTGCGAGACAAAGAAGGGAATAAAATAAATTAAATGGGGCTTGCCATCCCTTTGCGATTTAAATGTAGATCCCGGATGGTCTGGTAACAGACCTAGGAAGTGAATGAACGAGGTTGACGAAAGGGTGCCGCTGCGCCCTATAACGGCCTCGGGTATGTAGTAGTGGGAACCCTTCTATTCGTATTCAATATGTTTCTTAACTGTTCACAAGATTTGCGTTCTATTTTATTTAAAATAAAATAAACTACTATGCATATTAATTCGATTGTCATTTCGTCGAATCGCTGCTAATAGAGGCATGTCGATTGTAACAAATATTTTTTTGTTACTGTTAAAATTTAAAACACTGTTATAATATCACAATTTATTTTTATTTACTGAGAGTGTCGCGACAGCTGTTTCACAAACCGATGTCGGCATCATCAAGTGTTCAATAAACTGATCATGCCAACATCGGTTGGCGAAACAGCTGTAGCGACACTCTCAGTAAATAAAGAGAAATTGTGATATTATAACAGTGTTTTAAATTTTAATAGTAATAATATTGAAGTATCATAGTGTTTCGGCCAAAACAATGGACTAAATATTTTTTTATTTGTTTTTTTAACAATTTTACACTTTATCATGTAGAGAATCGTATTTTTCGACCCACTTTCTCATCTTATGGAATCATAATTTCAAACCTTAATTGTATTTGATATTAATTAAATAAGATACAAAATGAATTTACAAATGTTATGGATGTCAGGAGGAACATTGATGAATTCGGTCATAAAAATAATTAACGTATAGATAAGTACAAAAAAAATATTAATAAAATTTAACTCCTAGTGATAAAGTAGAATCGGACCTGTAGTAATTATGTAATTAGTGGTATACCGAACAGAAATGTAAGGAAAGAAATTTAAAACAGTAGGTATATCTTTGAACAATAGGGTGGATGGTATGATGAAATTGTTTAGAAGGTCGAAGAAAACGCGATTTTATACAAAATATCATATACTAATAATTGGCTACGTTTAGAGTCCAAATAATTAACGAGTATGCGTAAGGGAGTAAGTTGGAAGAGCTAAGCTTTCAATTGTTTCTGCCTATCCCGTTTTTTTATTCAATGGCAGTGCATTCCTTCTACGATTGTTTTGTTTTCCCATTTAGGCAGGTTTAGGATGTAATTCTTTATGATGTAACTAAGAAAATATATTAAAATATAATATCTTTGAACAATAGGGTGGATGGTATGATGAAATTGTTTAGAAGGTCATATAATTATAATTGGCTACGTTTAGAGTCTAAATAATTAACGAGTATACGTGAGGGAGTAAGTTAGAAGAGGCGAGCTTTCAATTGTTTCTGCTTATCCCGTTTTTTATTCAAAGACAGTGTATTCCTTCTACGACTGTGTTTTGTTTTCCTGTACGGGTAGCTTTTGGGTGTATTTCTTTATGATATAACTAAGAAAATATACTAGGGTGTCCCTTATTTTTCAAAGTTTTAATTTTACAATGCATAGGCTATTGTTTTATTGATTGGGGCCTAAAACATCCGAAAACAAATTTTTTCCTTATTCGGAACAGTGTAACCCGTGCCGACTTGCGCGCAAAGATGTCCCATACAAATTGCGTCACAGGAGCGGCGCGTTGTCGTTGTTATTATTATGTCGGGCACGGAAACTCGTAGCACAGATTGTGTTATATTTCGAAGATGTCAGTGGAACTAAGAAGTATTTTTTTGGTTGATGAAGTAAATCACCAAATAACAGGTGTAAACTACCATCTAATCGTCAAGTTCTCGCAGTCCTATTTTTCAACATACGTGAAGTTAATTTGACTGTTAATGAAAGCGCAAATCTCGTCATTCTGGAGTGCAATATATTATGAAAAAAGGGCTAGAATACCTACCAGAGTTGTTCCTAATTATGTTAAGAAGTTAGTGGATCTTTATCAGGTCTGACGAGAACTGCAAAAAATAGCAAGAAGATTCAGGACTTACATAGGCACCGCGAAGAAAAAATTCAACTTGAATTAGATAATTTATTCGATATCTCACACGCCGACGCTCTTGAATGTGCTGTGATACGACAGCATCTTATACAGAATGCTTGAACGGAGCTTGTGTGCAAAAACTAGGAAGAGATTTGTTACTCTTTGCTTGCCGCCATCATATATACGAACTGATGTTCAAAAGTGCGTTTGAATCGCAAAATCGATTGTACGAGTTTATAATAGCAAACTCATGAAGCTTTTTATTGTTTTTCTGGGTGAAGGCAATGAAAATAAAATAAAAATCATACCTTCTGGCCCAACCCATCAAGCACGATGGATGGCAAGAGCTATTTCCTCCTTAAAAATACATTTACCGCAGTCCCAGTTTAAAATGTGCGCTAAGGACAAATAAGCTTTACGAGATGTTTGTTTATTTATTGTGGCAGTTTATGTAAAGCCCTGGCTTGAATGTAGTTTGGCGATAAAGGCTCCGAATCAAGATTTTTGTTTTTTAAGGACCTTATAAGATTACGAAGAAGTTGACAATTTCCAAAGCGGCTTTAAACGAGTTCAGTCAACATTTGTGGTACTTGTCAGAGGAAATAGCTATCCTTTTAATTTTTGATGACAATATTGATGAGCAAACCAAAGGAAACATTGTAGAAAACTTACAAAAAAGAAAGTTTTGGTGATCCGGGAAAGAGACATGTTCCATCGAAGGAACAGATGTCTGGCTCTCTATATGGTACGTAAGTAGTGTTTAATCTAGTATTTAATTTAGAAATTATTTGTTTTATTTTTAGGTACTAAAAGTATTTATTATCTTGTTTATTGGAATTATTTGAATGATTTTGTTTCTGTCAAGAGTAAAGATTTATTTTTACGACTGAAACTTGTTAGTAGTTTCCTTCAAGAAATTGTATCTTCATAGAAAGACAGCGCGGCGTTTGTGGAAGCTAAAAAGAAGGTTACTAGCTTAAAGGCAGTTAATGACACAGCTGAAAGAGCTGTTAATCTAATGACAGACTTTCATGGTTTGACTACCGCAGATGAAGAACACAAGCAGTTCACATTATGTTGTGGGCAAGAACATAGAAAAATGTACCCAGACTGTAAAAAAATAAACTTCGAAGAGGAAATATCCAAGTAAATAAATATGAATTTGGATCTTTTTTGATAATTACAAGAAAAGTATTACATAAATATATGTTTTCATCAATATTTATTTAACATAATGATTTTAAGTTATCATCTACAACTACATTTAAGAGACACCTAAAGCAGGTATTTACTGAAACTATGAGGCCAAGTCGGCACGGGTTAGAATTAACGTAGGAAGTTGAAATTCTGTATTTGGGTAACTAGTAGACTATTAAACAAAATTAGGGGGTATGCGTTTCAATAATCTAAAAAAAAAAATTTTTGCCCATATAAGGGACACCCTAAAATACACGTAAAAATACATTAGAAATCATGTACTTACCAATGCATATCTGGAATGTAGAGTTGTGTTCCTTCTGGAGATGTCTGGATAGTTCTTACCGCTTTTCTACTCATCGATCACTCTGAAACAGCGTATTAGAAATGGACGCGCGCGATGCAGGGATGGATGGCAGTGCGAATTAATGATTCAGATAATCCGATTCGCCGTTGGCCGTTCAAATCATCGGATCATTGGATCAACGCGCAATTGCCGGCTAAAGTGGAGCGAATGGACACCGGGAGAGCGGAAAAGCAACGAATTTGTTAATGGCGTCGGTAATTAGTTAGGTAGGTTTTCAAATCTATGTTGATTGATAAGATTTGATTGGCACGGCACGCACTGTCGCCACTCGTTAGCCGCTGGAGACTAAATTATTGAAATTGAACTGCTCCGCTTGGCAGCATGAGCACTTGCTTCGTATTGCCTCACCGAGGGGACGAACTCTGGGGAACACTTGTTTATTCACTTTATAATATTTTATATATAATAGAAATGAGATCACTGCAAATAAAATGATACGATAAAATACCGATTAACGGAATAAGGAAGAAATGTTGAGGCAGATGACTGCTTCATAAGTAAAATTAATAAAAATGATCCCAGAGATGGTTTGGACATATGGAACGAATAGACGAGAGAAAAATAGTTAAAATGCTATATATAATCCGGGTGATTGGAAAAAGAAGCCGTGGAAGACCAAAGAAATCATGGCATAACCAATTTAATCAAATAATAAGAGGCAGCCACATTTGAAGTCGTAAAAGACGTCGAGCGTGCATATTATGATATATAAATATAGAAGAAGCTCGAGAGGTATGTCAGGACAAAGGAGTATGGCGGTCCATCCACTCTGCCTTCACCTCCGGGGAAACGGCGTAATAGTTAGTTAGTTATAATCTTTTAAAATATACATGCTTGTATTTGAATTTTCCAGTTACGAATTGTTTAACTCTACCTGGTGATATATAATAGTAGTAAATAAAAAAGTAAGAAGAAGCCGAGGACGACCGAGGAAAGCATGGCATGACCAAATTAATAAATTACTAAAAGGCGGTCACATTCGAAGTCGGAATAATCGACGTGCGTTCATGGTACGATGTATGAATGTAGAGCAACCCCGAGAGGTATGCCAGGACAGAGCATTGTGGCGATTCATCCTCTCTGCCTACCATGGCGTGATGGTTAGTAAAAAGTATTATAAAAACAAAATATAATAATCGCGATTAGCTGAAAAATAGTAATACAGGTTGTAGTCAACTTACGATATTCCAGTTTTACGTCCACAATCTGCCTAAGATAAACGTGGAGCCCGCAGTCCATATATATCCTGCAGCTTCTTCCAGTTAGCATGTGTTGTCTCTGTAGCATTTACAAGCTCTTTTGAGATACCTACAAAAAGAAAAAACTCAATTAGTAAACCTACGAGCAAATAAAGGCTATTGATTTGAAAACAAAAATTATGGCAATAAAGTTGCACAAGGGTGGAACCTGAACATACCGAAGTCCTGAGGCGAGCTAGAGTTGACAGGGAACTGTTATCAACTATCAAGGTTCGAAAGATCTCACATCTGGGTCATATACTGCGTGGGGAAAAGTATCACCTTCTCCAAATGATATTCTAGGGGAAAATTGAGGGACGCCGACGGCCCGGAAGGAGACAAATGTCCTGGCTGCGAAATGTGAGGGAGTGGACCGGCATCCGAAGTGTGGAGGAGCTGTTCCGAGCGGCACAGGACAGGTACAGGTTCGCCGAGGTGATCGCCAACGTTGGGGGGACCCAACTGGGCACTTAAAGAAAAAGAAGAACAACAACAACAACAAACCATCACGCCGTTTCCCCGCAGGGGTGGGCAGAGAGAATGGACCGCCACACTACTCTATCCTGGCACACCTCTCTAGATTCCTCCACATTCATACATCGAGTCATACACGCACGTCGATTTTTCCGGCTTCTGACATGACCAACCTTTAATATTTGATTAATTTGGTCATGCCATGTTTTCCTCGGTCTACCTCGACTCCTTACTCTATTTACATCGTTAACGTATACTTTTTTAACCATTCTTTCTTCACCCATGCGCTCCATATGTCCGAACCAAGGCAGCGAACCTTTCATAATTTTGTTCATAATACCTTCTTTACTTAAGAAGAAGAAGGGTGGAAAAAAATTATGCCGTTGCGAGGAATGTGCTTCTATCACGCTCTACTATACCGATAATTTTGAAAGACAAAAAAATAATTCGTGATCCAGTGATTATTTCTACACCCATGCAGTCGAAAAATATAACCAGGCTGCGAATTTGTCCCATTCCCAGAATTGATAAATTATTTCTGCTTCTTCTTCTCCGTTTATACCTTTGATTTTTTTCATGTAGTCAGATTGGCCACTCTTGGGAAGTTGACTCCCATCTATCCCTTCATCTCTTTGGTCTGCAGGGGGAAAGGTAGCCAACAGAAATCTGCTGCATTACAACGTATGGATTCTGGAGGGATCCATCTTCTGCACGTGCGTGTTTACAATGTCTTCTAGACCAGTACGCATTCTAGTTTCTTCTGAGAACAATTTCAGAACAATAAATAAGAGAAACAGAATAATAAGAAGAATATGAGCCAGAAAAAATATTCACCAAGTTACAATTCGAAGGTACATCTTCTGAATAAACTTCTTACACATTTTGATGTAATCGACCCAAACATCGAATGGTTTGCATTGATTTAACGAATGGCACTTGATGTATTACGCCCATATTGTGAAATATGCGAAAAGGACAAGAAACAAACAATTTACTAACTTGTATAAAATTAAAAAACAAATCAAAAAGTAAAGATTCACAAAATATCAGGAATACTAATTATAATTACAACTATAATAAACTAGAAGAAAAAAAACATAGAGAAACCATAGACAACAGTGGTGCTACACTGATCACAACAAGAACATAGAAAAGAGTTTTATAATATCATCACGCTATATTATTTACGTATGTACGGAATTTTCGTACATGCAACCAGACCAATTAACGACCTGTTTATCTTATCTGAATATGATGAACTTAAGTCGACGGCTAGCTGTACATTCAACTATTAACTAAATTAATCATAATTAAATAAAACGATGTTTTTAACTACTTTGTCATTATTTCGACAGCGACCAGTTGACTGGTGTCCATCCAGTCTGTCGAGCTTGTCGAAACCGGTCGCTGTCGAAATAAAACAAAAGTGGAAGTAGTTATAAAAACACCGTTTTATTTAATCTCTATATATATAAACAAAGTCGTGTTAGTTACACCATTTATAACTCAAGAACGGCTGGACTGATTTTGATGATCTTTGATTTGTTGGATTTGTCTCCGTCCCGAATAGCAGAATAACTATTAAAGCATCGGAAAATCGAGCAGATTGCATCCCATCCCCCAACATAATAGTTTAACAGAAAGTTGACAGGGAGCTGTTATCAACTATCAAGTATCATAAGGTGGTATCAAAAGTACCACCTTATCCAACTGATATTGGAGGGGAAAGTTGAGGGACGCCGAGGGCCCGGAAGGGGACAAATGTCCTGGCTGCGAAACGTTAGGGAGTGAACCGGTATCCGAAGTGTGAAGGAGCTGTTCCGAGCGGCGCAGGACAGGGACAGGTTCGCCGAGGTGATCGCCAACGTTGGGGGGACTCGACAGGGCACTTGAAGAAGAAGAAGAACAAAAAGTAGTGCATCAATGCTATGCGAATCGTCTCGATTCGCTTCAATTAAACAAATCCCTTGCTGTCATGAAAATTACATTCATATCAGTATAATTCAAATACTTTTCATTTTGATTTTTGCACATTTATTAAACTTAATTCATTTCGAGTATTCATTTTAACTTAATAAATAACTGCATTTAATTCAAATAATAAGTTAACACAATATTAATTGGTTTTGAGGCGGTACACGTTCGCCGGGTCAGATAGTTAATATTTCAAATAAACTTCCATCAAAAGATTTCAGTAAAATCATTTGATTATACTAAATTTGTCGTTTTAGTGCATATTTTGTAGTATTTCACATTAATATATTGCAATAATAATTTGCTAAATTAGTCCATCTTGTACAACAGCAAGAGTTTCGGTAAATTCTGTCGTCCTAGAGTGGTCCACGCAATCCCGCGATTACGGGCATGTGATCTTACCTTATCAGGGTCATAACCAAATAAGTAGAGGGCGCATAGGGGAGGGGCCTAGAGAGATCATGACAACCTTGAAAAGCGCATCATCATTGGCAAAGTGGAGGGAAGGCGACCACAAGGACGACCACCGAGCCGCTGGTCCGATCAAATCAGGGATCTGACTGGACTCTCATTAGCTGCAGCCTGGAGACTGACGGGTGACAGGAGCGCATGGCGTACCATGGTCAATAGTTTACAGCAGTGATTTCAAAAGTGGTCTATATAGACTCCCAGGGGTCCACAACAACTTGCAGGGGGTCCACGAGATGTAAATGGGGGTCTACGAGATATAAATAGGGGTCCACGAGATGGTACAACTAAATTGGACGATATGGAAATCGTTGGCGACCTCTGGTTTACAGGATGGACACGACCCTCAATCATGAGGAATATGAGCATTTTTTAAATGTAGCTACTTTCTCATATTCTCATCATCTTCAAAGTGTTCAATAAATGGTGAAAACAATATCATTTTACGAAAACATAACCTACAATATACGAGTATGTGGATTTTACATTATTGCTCGTGCATTGCAGCTCAGATGCAACTATATACTATATTACGCAAAGTGGTGTTAACCGATTATTTCTAGTGTGATGGATAGTCTCATTACAAAGTTTATGTCTCATTAACCAATGACAAATCCATGTAAGGACTAAACACCAAGACATTCGTCTTCTATCGCTTAACCTTTCAATGAATTCTATTATATAATAACTATATGTTTACCCTGTACTAGTACATGAGAATGACTCTAGTTGACTATAAGTGTTGTTGTGCGATTGTATGAATGGCAAAATCTAATAAATATTTCATCAAGTCATAATATTTGATTATAATGTAAATATACTCTGTCTGTATAATGACGTATTTTATGTTTGAAACCTAAATATTATACTGTAACGTTATATTTACCAGATTTACCAACATTCATTTATCACGAAAAGAATATTTTCCGTTCGTTAGTTCCGAATAAGCAGATAAACTCTGTTATATGATATTTTGAACTGACTGGAAGCATTTGAAATGTGGCTCCATCGCCGAATGCTCAGAGTTCCCTGGACAGACATGGTTACCAATACTGAAGTCTTGAGGCGAGCTAGAGTTGACAGGGAACTGTTATCAACTATCAAGGTTCGAAAGATCTCACATCTGGGTCATATACTGGGGGAAAAGTATCACCTTCTCCAACTGATATTGGAGGGGAAAATTGAGGGACGCTGAGGGCCCGGAAGAAGACAAATGTCCTGGCTGCGAAACGTGAGGGAGTGGACCGGCATCTGAAGTGTGGAGGAGCTGTTCCGAGCGACGCAGGACAGGGATAGGTTTGCCGAGGTGATCGCCAACGTTGGGCCCGACAGGGCACTTGGAAGAAGAAGATATGATATTTTGCTTCAGACTTTTTTTTTAAAACAATGATCACAATTCATTTATCTATTGGCTAATTTAAAGTACTACACTCATTAAAAATATATCTCAAGGGCGCAGGTTGTATACTTATTAATAATAAATCAATAATTAATTAAATGGTTAATACAAATGAAATTTTGTAACCATTGTTCATGATCATAATCATCATGTTATAACATTTGATGATACCTTAGCAAGGCGAAAAATGTCATTCACATATAATATAATAAAACTTCTAGAAAACGTACGTTTTCATTCGCATTAATTATTAAATATGGACTTTGACATCATTGTTCAAGAAACAATAAATAATTAAATGATATATTTACAAAGGGAAAAATTAAATTGCGCTTACTTTTAGAAAGTAAAATAAATACCTGATATTTGGGAATGTGATGATTATTATTTTAGTATAAATAATATAAGAAACATGGAAATAGACAGATCCTTGCGCAATTCTGAATACATAACACCCTGCAATTACTCATCTTCATCTCTTTCATTTTTTAAGACTGTGAACCAAATGATTTCTCTTTGATCCCCACCAATAATTATCCTCTACTCCCAAGTTTTCCACCATCGCTCAGTCCTTAATCTCTCCTGCAATCGATGTGGAAAAATATAACTCCAAACGCATCCTCCGCCACTATAACCAGCTCTTCCTTTTCAACTATACCCTCCTCTCCAAGTCTAATTAAGTTTGCGCTCATCCCCGTAGGCAACGAATGAACGATAAAGGTAGGACAGAAGCGTATAATAATCGACCCCTCAGACCAAAATTCCTCTCCGATACCCACCACGTCCTCCGTCAAACCAAATTGCCTCACGCATGTCCACCTCCTCATCCAGGCACTGGTCTTCTTTTCTTCCCTCCATACCTAAACATCTATCCTTCTGTAATAATAAGAACATCAAATGTGTGGTTTTTTTTTAAATTTGTATGCCTCTAAAAAACACATTTACATAACAATGTGTATAAGGGTGTGTTTTTTTAAAGGTATACAAAAATTCAAAATTGAATTTAAAAAAATAGATTAAAATAATGTTAATATCTATGATATTAACTTTATTTGATAGATAATTTTAAGCCTTTATTTTTTAAATATGATTTCGGGCATATGAGCGCCACGGCTAACTCGAATGAAGCGCAATCGTAATGTCCAATTTTCGACAACTTTATCGAGCAACTGAGTAAAATGGCAAAACGTATTGACTACAAATCAACTATCAACGGTCAAATTGACAGTCTATAGAAACAATGTTGCTAGTTTAAAAACCAAAGCTCTAAAAAAACACACTATATTTGAAGACTACAGGGGAAAAACAAAGAATGTCAGTTAAAATTCAAAATAAATGTAATAATGCCATCTAGCGGCATTTGTACGTATCTATCCACAGTAAAATTTTCATATTCAAAAATCATCTGTGTCATCGACTATGGCCAGATAATCGATTGCTAATTGCTAAGAAATATATAGACTATGATTAGCTTTATTCTCAACTTATTCAAATTAACCTTCTACTGACATTCCTTGTTTTTCCCCTGTAGTCTTCATTTGAGAACAGGTAAAATACTAGGAACGCATGTGAAATGAAAATATACTCTCTTACGACAATAGTATTTATCTTCTGAAGCAATAGGACCAGATCCACTGAAAGGCAAAATCTTTGGAAACTGGAATGTGTACTCATGATAGTGGTTTCAAGATAGCTAATGGAAATAGTCAGGGGACACTCGAGAACGCAGGATTTTCTGGTAGGAGTGTCAGACCAGCCCCGAATAGTTAAGCTAAGATTCTGTAACTATGATTTATGATTGATTTTCTTTTTCAATTGTGTTATTAGAACAGAACATAAAGTTAGGCCGGTGACCGATCTGAAGCCAGTCGCCATCCTTGACACGCTTACTATGTCTTTGCCGTTGTCACTTCTTTGTGCGTTTGTTTTTATTTTCGCAAATAAATTAAATTAATACTTATCTCAGCACCTCGTGTTATGCGAAGGACATAGTTTTTCCACAAAGTGATAGAGAATCATTTGAATATTTGTCACGGTTAGCAGGAGATATGTAAATGAAATACGCGCAAAAAAGTTGTTAAAACTAAGTATTGGAAAAAATATATAAACAAAATGTTAACATCGCATTGAAGCATTATAATTTAAAATGTTTATTTAAGAATGTTCTCAGAATGCATAATTTTACGAATATTAAAACGTAAATTGTTTAAATTCATGTCAGGGTTTCATTATTTCCTGGTGACTAATAATTGAATAAATTTTAAATTTAATAAATTAGCCATATTATACTTTGCTCCGACCATCTTCGGTTCGAAGGAAACATTAACATTAATGTACTAAAACTTTAGTAATTATGTTAACGTCACAATACGTCAGCTGTTCGCTGCATCATTTGACCCGAGATACAGAATCCATTATTAAGCATCACAGCCGGCGTTCCTTAAACTAACTAACCAAACATCACGCCGTTTCCACGAAGGGACAGGCAGAGAGGATAGACCACCATACCGTTCTGTCCTGACATACCTCTCATGCTTCCTCCACATTCATACATCGTAACATGCACGTTCGTCAATTTTTTCCGACTTCGAATATGGCCGCCTTTCAGTAGGTATTTGATTAATTTGATCATGCCATGCGTTCCTTGGACTTCCTCGACTTCTTTTTCCATATACACTACTTTTGTGTTATCATGGGCGCGAATGATAGTGTTATGAACAAAATAATGAGAGGATCATTAAGATGGTTTGGGCACATGGAAAGAATGAATGAAATGTTAACGATGTAAATGGAACTAAAAATAGAGGAAGACCGAGAAAAACGTGGCACGATCAAATAAATCAAATATTGAATGTCGGCCACGTGAGGAGTCAGAGAAATCGACGCGAGTGCATGACACGATGTATGAATGTTGACGAAGTGAGAGAAATATGACAGGAAAGAAAAGTGGGACTTTTGTCAAAAAGTCCATTCTTTCTGCCTTCTTTTCATTCTTCTCTCGTCATCCGTTCCATATGTCCAAATCATCTGAAGGGTCATTTTTTAATTTTACTTATGATGCAATCATCTGCCTTACATTTCTTCCATATTTCTTCGTTCAGTAATCTATCATATATCGTTGTCCCGCACATTTTTCTCAGTAATCTCATTTCTACGGCATTTATCCTATTTTCATTCATTTTTACAAGCTCCGAGCTTTACTTCCATACATAAGCGTTGGCACTAGAACTTTATTATGTACTGCCATCTTTGCTTTAGTTGAAATATTTATATTTGCATTGATGACTTTGAGAGCGCTATTAATTTTGTTCCCAGCTCCGACCCTTCTTTCGATATCTATTTCCATTTTTCCTTTATATCTTAAAAATTTCAGATCAATTGACATTTTTGGAGAATAAATCCTAAACCTTTTTCAATCAAAACAAGCATGATAGCACAGTTAGTAAATCTTTCAATAATTTTATTTAAAACGTTGTTGAATAAATTATACAGTAAATAATACATTCTTTGTTAAGACATAGTTTCTCTGTTACGAAAAACAAATGTTGTTTTATTTTTGTCGAAGGTATTTTTCCCACATACTCGTACTACTCGTATTTTCTCACTTAACTATCTATAAATCAGTACTCAATTCAGATGTGTAAAATAACGAGTATTGAGTTCGACTTTTTTATTCAGTTTTTCGAAATGTCTTATCATTCCATTCGATTTTCGTATTTATTTATTCAAAATACAAATACATATAATTGTTCGCCTCTTAGCAGCAAACAGATATTTTCATGGGTGTAAGAAGCTTCTGGGCTTTAAGTTCTTCTTTATTAGCCGTTGTCGTCCACTGCTGGACATAGGCCTCCCCCATACTTCTCCATGTATGACATGTCATACGGGGGGTGGTTGGCATTACAACGCCACGCTTGCCAGACGGGTTGGCGAGGTGTCCTTCCACGTTAGCCTATGCATCAATATTATCCACCGAGGTTATTCACACTCGATCTCTAATATTTCGCATAGTTTCCAGGGGAGACCAAAGTCGAGGATGTGTGGATAGGTACTTGGGATCAGATCAATCCTCCAGCATCACCACGGTGATGGCCATGCACCGCTCGAAGAGTCAATAGGATCCCCCTTACTCCCCCTAAGGGCTCTAAGTTACTCAGCAGGAATACCAAACTTTTAATATATAAGACTATCATAAGACCTGTAGTCACCTACGGCTGTGAGACATGGTCTCTAATGCAGAGAGAAGAATACAGGCTGGCAGTTTTTGAGAGGAAAATACTGAGAAAAATTTTTGGACCCACGCTGAAGGATGGGACTTACAGAATTAAAAGAAACCTTGAACTTGAAGTACTGATTAATCAGGACAACAGTAGTGAGATTCTGTAAGTCTCAACGCCTACGGTGGGCTGGCCATGTGGAAACAATGCCAGAGGGTAGAACACCACAAATTATATCCAGATGGATGCCCCGCGAAAAGAGACCAAGAGGCAGACCGAGGAAAAGATGGGCTTATTGCGTGGTAGAAGATTGAGAGAAAATGGAAGGAGCTGGGAGCCAGAGACAGAAGTCAGTGAAGACCGTTTTGGAGGAGGCCAAGTCCCATACCGGGTTGTAGCGCCGAGAAATGAATGAATGAAAATATAACTGTTGCTTACCTGTGATTTTTTAAGGCGTAAAACGTAAATCATAGATCGTACAGCATCTTTAAAGTGGCAATGGGCACGACACATAGCGAGACAAGATAACAATATGTGGACACTCAGATTAATCAAATGGAGATCATGGGAGAGTAACAGAGGTGTCAGAAGGCCATAGAAGAAGTAGACCGACGATATAGCCTCAATTGCTAAACAGTTTGGTGAAAAAGACGAGCGACTAGAAAGATTGGAAACGTTTAGAAGTGACTTATATTCAGCAGTGGAAAGATCAAGGTTATGAAATATTTTTCAATTCAACTCTTGTACGAGTATTATAATCATTTAGAAAAAAAAACTAATTAACCATCACGCCATTTCCCCGGAGGGGTAGGCAGAGAGGATAGATCGCCACAATGCTCTGTGCTGGCATACCTCTCAGGCTTCCTCTACATTCATACATCGTACCATGCACGCACGTCGATTATTCCGACTTCGAATGTGACCGCCTTTTAGTAATTGATTTATTTGGCCATGCCATGTTTTCCTCGGTCGTCCTCGGCTTCTTTTTCCACTCACGCTGCTTGTGTACAACTTTTAAACCATTCTACTCTCATCCATTCGTTCCATATCTCCAAACCATCTCAGGTATCCCTTTTTAATTTTATCTATGATGCAGTCATCTGCCTTATATTTCTTTCTTATTTCATAGTTCGGTATTCTATCATACAACGTTTTCCCGCACATTCTTCTTAGTGATCTCATTTCTACGGTGTTTATCCTGCAATCATCCTTCTTTTGCCAGCTCCAAGCTTCACTTCCATACATGAGGGTTGGCACTAGAACTCCATTGTGTACTGCCATCTTTGCTTCTGTGGATATATTTCTATTTGCAGTAATGACTTTGAGTGCGCCATTTATTTTATTCCCAGCACCAACCCTTCTTTCGATGTCTTTCTCAATTTTTCCGTCTCTTGTAAACATGCTTCCCAGATACGTAAATTCGGTAACTTGCTCCAATTTCTCGCCCATCGCACTTATATCACAAATCGTCACGCATTCTTCATTCTCGAAAATCATCACTTTAGATTTAGACACATTCATCACCAGGTCACTCTTTTTGCATGCCGCATACATCCTTTACACTAAGACTTGCAAATTTTCTCTAGTGTCAGCGATTAACACAGCATCGTCTGCATATAAAAAATCTTTAAGAATATTTTATTTTTATTTGTGACATATTGTGAAGATGTACGCCACTTTGCATGCAACATTAAATGCGACAGAAAACGATAAATGTATTCTTAATTTTAAAAGCGTACTTCTTTCTTTGATAATACACATACATACCTATATTCTTACAGTAGGTAATCACAGTTTTAACTCTTGTTAGGCTTATTTTCCCGTTACCCTTTAAATGTTATTAGATTTGAGTTAAAAGTCTATATAATAAAAATGTATAATATTATAATTTATTCTGTCTGTAAGAAACAAATAAATATAATATTTTGATGTATTTTTTATTTTTTAATATATTGGTTGTAAATAAAGAGGATCGGTCACACTCTGAGACGGAACCCAGCCTGCATCGCACAGGGCGCACTATACTGGTCCCGTATGGGGGGAAAGAGAAAGCGAGGCAGACCTAGAGCCACCAGAGAAGAGCCCTGCAAGACGAGGTTAAAGCACCAGTCACTTGGGTTGATGTTAGGCATCAGGCATGCGATAGAGTCGGGTCGCTGTCTACGTAGGATCCTAAATGTGAAATGGCAAGACAAACGGACAAATGACAGCATACTTGCTGGGATCAATATGACAAGTATTGAGGCTGCCATTATTCAGAGACAACTGCGCTGGGCTGGTCACGTCGTCAGAATGCCTGAGACAAGACTCCCAAGAAAGGTTATGTACTCTCAGCTTACCCAAGCCAAACCCTCACACGGTGGTCAGAGGAAACGCTTTAAGGACTCCCTTAAAGGAAACCTTCAAAAGACTGGCATCGACTGTGATTGCGAGGAAAAGACTGCAGAAGAAAGACCTAGGTGGAGAACATCAGTACATAAAGGCACGCAAGACTTTGAAGCACAGCGCAGAGACGATGTCGCAGAGAGGAGGAGGTAGAGAAAGGAGAGACCGCTGGGAGACGGTGATGGATCCATTACAAGCGCCATCCCCTGCCCCAAATGCCCCAGAATTTGTGGGTCCAGAATTGGGCTCTTCAGTCACATGCGGACCCACAACCACGAAGGACAGTCTTCCTCGGATACGAAGGACAGCCGATGATGAGAGTCGGGTGGAGAAGGTTCCTTGAGGCCCTATGCACCACGGAGGTGCGACAGGAGAAGATTATGTTTGATTTTTGCCCCTCCTTATTAAAATATGTTTTCCAAAAGATTTATATTAAAATCAATAAAAATAACGTTCATACCTGAAAACTGGTATCTAAATCAATTTATATATTTTATTTTGAACGATATTTCATACTTAAAGACATCTTGCTTAGATCAATTTCTCAGTTTATTTATATTATGCATACGTTCATAATAAAATCACAATGGCTCTGACTTATCACGCGATGTGAAGTAGTGGACATTAAAATATCACCTTAATTATAAATTCCTGATATGTGTCAGCGGCTCTCCGACAGGTTATTCCATCAGCTGGTTGCGAGGTTAGGTACAATCCAATATTATACATTCATTGTGGAGCTTGGCAAATGCAGAAGAGATCAAACGACAGAATTACAAATTTCAAATTAAACATGTAAAAGATTAAATATAGAGGACACCCAATCGCAGACGATACTATAATCATAGCTGAGAACAATAACGACTTACAAAAAAATGCTGATCTCTATCGAAAAGACAAAATTTATGACCTTTTCAAAAACACCCAAAACATGTAACCTGGTTGTAGAAAATCAACCCATAGAACAGGACCTTCAAGTATCTAGGCATAGACTTGGTGGAAGAAATACAAACCCAAGTAAAATCCTCTAAAATCCACAATATGGAAAACAAAGACATGGCCATTAAGAGTAAGATGAGAATCTATAAAACATGCGTAAGACCATTAATAACACATGGCGTCGAAGCAAGGGCAGACACAGTAAGGAGCAAACAAATTTTGAGGACTTCTGAGATGAAGACACTGAAGACGTTAGCAGGCAAGACACTGATCGCGTGAGGAACACCAGAATAAGAATGATATGTGAGGTTGAGGATATTTTAAGATGGAGCAGACAGCGAAAAAGGGACTGGTACGGTCATATTCAAAGAATGGACACCACCAGACTCCCCTATATTGCATTGCATAATCAGTCTCGTGGGACTCGTCCTCGTGGAAGACCTCCTAAAAGATGGAAGGACAGCTGGGAGTCTACGAACAATATTTTGGTGACTCATTTGTATATAAAATAGGTTAAAAAGAATAACAATTATAAAATCTTTTTTACAAAACAATAAGAACAATAATGAAAAGCCAAGCAGAAAGAGATTACCAGGAAGGCCGCCAAAAAGATGGAGAGATGGCTGGACATCATCATCCAAGGACGGCTCACCGCCATTAACGGGTCATACGACTTAAAACAAGAGGAAGAAGAAGAAGAAAAATAACAATATAAAAAATGGAAAAAGATATAATTTAATTAATATGAATGAAAACGTTCGCTCTTTCTACTGGAATCACCAAAGGCATTCCTATTGTAAATATGCATTACTTCACGTTGTTATCCAATTTTAATTAAACAATACATTTGATACATAATTTTATCAACAAACTATTTAGTTTTCATCTATAACATAAATTAGCCAAAATTCATGTTTTTGTGTTGTGTGTGTGACACTTACTCTAAAACAGTACACATCAAAGGCGCTTTAAAAGTGAGCAAATTATTTTGTTTGTTATCAAGTTATGAGTATTTAATATAAAATCACACAATTTTTAAATGAAAGTAACTTGTTATGAAGTTTATAATATTTAAGCGCTTGTTCCCTTCTGTTTGTGCACCGTTGATAATCCGACGTGAAATGCAAACGAAAAATGTCATGGAAATTATTTGCTCCACTTCCTTGTTGTTTTTCTCAAAATTTCTCAATAGTTTCAAGGCGCGATAATCACGCTCTTCGAGTTCTTGGTCAAAGTGAAGGTTTTTATTCGTGCAATGAGAAGTTGACACGTAAGCCTGCTTTGTTTGTTTTTGTCCTAATCTGCAGATTAGACCTGTTTACGTTAAAATAAGCAAAAGAGGAATATTCTAAATAGGCTCGTGATTAACAATAAATAAGAAAGCCAAACATTACTATTATTTGTAGCTTTGCAGATAATAGTGAGATTTCGAAAGGAACATTTTTACCGCCATATTAATAAACTATAGATACACGTCTTCATCAGGGCCCTCACTCAATAAATACTGAAGTGATCAATTATTGAAACAATAAAAACCCTTAATCAACGCGCAATTAGTTACATAATAGAGACCAAGAATGGTTAAAGTGACGGGCTACTCTTTGAGTAAGGCTTTTTTGGCATTAGAGAAAAATCATCGATGCTCTATAGACCACGGGGTTGTGACAGAAGAAGAAGAAGGAGAAGAAGTGAGCTATGAAGAAAATTTTAATAATAATGTGTTATAATAAGCATTTGATGGGTTGTGTATGAAGTGGTCTAATATAGAACCTTGCGGTATACCAGAAAGGCAATGTTTTATGGAAATAGTATTGACGGTTTTGCCCTTCGAAATAGTTTTGAACAACACTAAATAGTGATTTTCGATTACACATTTTATAAAACGAGGAATTCTTCTCTTATTGGAAGGAAACTAATGATGGTACGCGTTTTTGATATGCATTGGACATTTGGAGATGCATATTTAATTTTTAAGATCGATTAAAAACTCTACATAGATCGAATACTCGTATGTATTTTTTTTAACACTATAGGGTTAACAAAAAACATAAATAAGAAGAAAATAGCAATCCACACAACAGATAATGTTTTAACGGTTTTTTGAAAATGTTAAAATGTCATAAAATAGCTTTATCCTATTTCAGATATATAAAACTTAACACCAATTCCAATGTCAAAATTTTGTTATTATGCATAAACTTGCCTTATTTAATTCGATTCATTATGTGAAAGTAAAAATATGACATACTTTATGATGTTATAGGTACCTACACAAGAATCCCCATATTTGAAAATGTTAAGCTGTTTTATTAACAAAGCAACTAACTTACCATCAACCCGCTTCTCGAAGGGTAGGCAGAAATAATGAACTGACACACTTATGTTTCCAGACATACTTTTCTGCTTGCTTCCTCAACATTCATAAAACGTGTCATGCAACCACGACGATTCCTCCGACTCTTCACTTGGCTGACATTCAATATTTGATTTATTTGATCGTGCCACGTTTTCATCTATTTCTAATTCCATTTACATTGTTAACATAAATTATTTTATCATTCTTTCTTCATTCATTCTTTCCATGTGTCCGAACCTTAATATTCCTTTCATTATTTAATACGAATTAATAATCAAATGTTTGTTAATGTCTTAGAAGGGCGAAACATGTCATTCCCATAAAATATAATAAATCTTCTAGAAAACTATCGTTTTCATTCGTATTAATTATTAAATATGGAGTTATACATCATTATTCAAGAAACAATTCCTTTCATTATTTTGTTCATAACACAATCATTCGCAGTGCATTCACTTCTTATATATATTTTGATTCGATATCACCAACGCTGTCTACGTAGGATCCTAAATGTGAAATGGCAGGACAAACGGACAAATGACAGCATACTTGCTCAGGTCAATATGACAAGTATTGGGGCTGCCATTATTCAGAAAGAACTGCGCTGGGCTGGTCACGTCGTCAGAATGCCTGAGACAAGACTCCCAAGGAAGATTATGTACTCTCAGCTTACCCAAGCCAAACCCTCACACGGTGGTCAGAGGAAACGATTTAAGGACTCCCTTAAAGGAAACCTACAAAAGACTGGCATCGAGTGTGATTGCTGGGAAAATACTGCAGAGAACAGACCTAGGTGGAGAACAGCAGTACATAAAGGCACACAAGACTTTGAAGCACAGCGCAGAGACGACGTCGCATAGAGGAGGAGGAAGAGAAAGGAGAAACCACTGGGAGACGGTGACGGCTCCGTTACAAGCGCCTTCCCCTGCCCCAGATGCCCCAGAATATGTGGGTCCAGGATCGGGCTCTTCAGTCACATGCGGACCCACAACCGCGAAGGACAGTCTTCCTCGGACACGAGGGACAGCCGATGATGATATCTTGATTCGACTCTCCATCATATACAGATTATTCACACATTTGTCTTAGAGATCTTATTATTAATTCATTATGTAATTGAAAAAAAAAACATTTTTGGGTATTTTTAAAATAAGATTTTTAACGATGTACAATAAGAAAATTAATAAAAACAAAAAGACTTCATTGGGGTCGGATAGATTTAAAAATAGGATTGTATTAATTCTGCAGGGCGTTGCTAAGTCCGTACCTTGCGGCTAAGTGGGTTGGAAGGATCTTATGTGGGGTCAGTACTTTGTTCAATTACCGTCCAATCATTCTATTACCTCCATCTCCCCCGAGCATTCACTTTCTCACAATAACAACATCACACCGCCAGAGCTGGTCCGCAACAACTGACGCAATCCTCCCATAACCACTCGCCCCACTACACGAATATGTAAGCGATTACCCTTCCTGGAGGAAGATTGGGGCATTTTTGTTATAATCTTGAAATCTCTATGATAATTGAAATCTCTGGTAGTGTCATTGAAATTAAATATCAATAAAATCATTCGATTTTTAATTGTCTTTTTTGTGGGGCATTTTTGTTATAATCTTGAAATATCTATGATAATTGAAATCTCTGGTAGGGTCTTAGACAATTAAAAATCGAATGATTTTACTGAAATCTCTTGTAGGAAGTTCATTTTAAATCATAATTGAAATAACTGATGTTTTTATCTGCTTCCATTTTTGTATTTATTTCAACAGCGACCAGTTTCGCCAGGCTCAATTGCATCGATAGACCTGTGTAGAGAGACTGTCTGAAAAAACTGTCTAAATGATCAGTCTATCGATGCCAGCGAGCCTTGCGAAACCGGTGGCTGTCTAAATAAAGTCAAAAGTGGAAGTAGTTAAAAAAACATCGTTTTATTTTATTTATTTTTTGTAAATAACTAACTACCCGCCGTTTCTCCGGAGGGGTAGGCGGAGAGGATGGGCCTTCATTCTGCTCTATGACATACCTTTCCAGCTTCCTCTTCATTCATAAATCGTAACGCTCGTCGATTTTTCCAACATCGAACGTGCCCGCCTTGTATTTGATTGAAGACTAAGTCATGCCACACTTTCTTTGGTCTTCCATGGCTTCTTTTTCCACTTTAAAATGCTTAAAGAGTCAATTGAAACCGCTTATTGCGTTGGTAATAATTTTTTTCCGAAATACAAACATTGCATTTCATAGTCCATTGTTTTGGCCGAAACACTATGATACTTCAAGATTATTACTTGTCGCTTGGTGCGCCTTCATGGACCAGGATCACACAAGTGCACCTAGAATCGGGAATCCCGATGATGGATGAATTCATTCTGAAACTTGCCGAACGTTTTTACAAAGGACTCTCTTCACATCCTAACCCCACAATAAAAGACCTCTCAAATTACGACCCAAACACCTCCAGCCGCCACAAGCGCCCAAAATCGATCCTCCTTCAGAGTAACACTCCGGGCCACACAAATCATGCCCCCCCATAAACTAACAACCCACCAAATCACCTTCCAACAATGTTCCCATCAGACGTAAGAGGAATAGCCACATGAACTGAACCTCTGTAAGCCAGAAGATCTAAGTCCAAGTCCAGAAACCCTGTTATTATATCACAATTTCTTTTTATTCACAGCGAGAGCTTTTCGCTAACCGATGTTGGCATCATCAGGTGTTACAATAAACAGTTTATTGTAACACCTGATGATGCCAACATCGGTTGGCGAAAAGCTCTCGCTGTGAATAAAAAGAAATTGTGATATTATAACAGGATTTTAAATTTTAACAGTAATATTGTATTTCAATTTTACTGGAATTTTAAGTTGCAATTACAACGTAGAGAGGTAAATATTTTAACCTTTTAAAAACTTGGTTCACTGTGTAATCGTAATTAGTAATAAGTTTTAAACTGGGATGAGAAAGGTATAAAGATAGATGGTACACATTTGAGTCATCTTACATTTGCGAACGACATTGTGGTCATTAGTAAGGACATAGACGAACTGACTCAAATGATTGAAGAGTTGCAGGAAGCATAAAATAAAATAGGCTTAGAAATGAATATAGGAAAAACAAAGATTTTACGTCCTGAAAATAAAAACTTCACTATCCGCAACAGCACCATAGAAAGAGTCAGCGAATACATCTACCTGGGACACAAGATTAAATTAGGGAAAGAAAACCAGACCGCTGAAATATCGAGGCGAATAGGGTTGAGCTGGGCAGCTTTCGGCAATCTAAAACACGTCCTTGAAAAGAAAGAAACTCCAATATGTCAAAAGAGAAAAGTATATGATTCATGCATGCTGACGGTGATGACTTATGGGATGGAGACTATGACCCTCACCAAGAGAAATGTAGATTAAGAGTCACGCAGCGTTCCATGGAAAGATATATGCTCGGCGTCAGTCTTCGAGATAAAATCAGAAATGAGGAGATTAGACGCCGAACAAAAATAACGGACATCATGGAACGACTAGCGAGACTGAAGTGGCAATGGGCCGGTCATGTGGCGAGACAAAGTGGGAATAGATGGACCCAGAAGATAATAATGGGAAAACAGGAGAAGCGTCGACAGGCCGCAAAAAAGGTGGGCCGACGACATTGCTGCCGTGGGGGGGAATTGTGGCTGCAGCTGGCAGAAAATAGAGACGAGTGGAAAGGAAGGGAAGAGGCCTATGTCCAGCAGTGGACCGATGAAGGCTTAAGAAGAAGAAGAAGAAGAATAAGTTTTAAATTTTAATGCAAATAAATGTTTATCACACACGTTAAAATTTTCACAATTAATAACAACAAATGCTTTCCCTTTTGTTTTATACTGTCATACAACAATAATCAGAACAGAATTCAAAGTAATCCAACCCATCGTGTGCATTTCTAATTACTTTCAGAGAGAATCGAAGTATTCTTCTGTCGGTCTCTTGTATTCAAAATATTCTCGTACATTTTCATGACGACATCCGGAACTTTCACTATTTATATTATGATTATAAAGAAGTATAGGCAAGGAAGAATCACATTAAAAATATTAAGATTTTTTATTTTCAATTTAATTTTCAATTTATTTATTTATTTTAAATCATAAACATTACAGTATATAACCAAGGCGTTTATGACTATACAGGTAGGATACAACAAAAAAACTCTTTTAAACAGTAAATACAATTATGAAATTTAAAAATAGACAAAACACAACAAAAAAACACACGAGATACTTAAAAAATAAAGACCGAATAAGTAATTAGAAACAATAAGAAGAACAACACATTATTTAGGAGATAGATGTTTTCTGAGGGTAGCCTCACTATCGTGAAAAATGTCCACATCCGAAGAGATGCGGTTTAATAGGATTATTGCCCTGCCCACGGGCATTACCTTAGGTAGATTGGTTCTACACAGTGGCAGGTGAAATAATCTATGTTGCCTTTGTCGCAGATAATTGACGGGGACAAACAAAGTCAAGTCATTCAAAATATCAGAGTTATGTATTCGACCACGAATCAGTTGAAAAAAGTGAACACCCAGGTGGATAGTTCGTCTAATTTCCAATGATTGGTAGTCCAGCATACCCAGCAAGAAATCAGTTGGGTACAGCCAGGGGTAGTAACCGAAGATAGAAAGCACTGTATAATTTCTGCCTACCCTCCCTTGGATATATACAAAATATATGGTTAATCAGTGTGTACATATAATCACAATAGAAGACTATTAGGAACAACCTTAGGAATTTCCTGGAGATACCACATTACAAATAAGGAGGTTCTGCAAAGAATCGAAGGAGGAAGGCACCTGCTCAGGACCTTGTCCGAAAGGCATGCAAGATGGATCGGCCATGCAATACGACAAGAAGGCCTCTTGCATGCCATAATGGAAGGTATGACCGACGCCCACGCCGAGAGTACCTGGAGGACCTGTTGGTGGACGTGCACTGCTCATCATATGCACATTTCAAAAGAACCGCACAAGACAGGGAAGAATGGAATAGAAGAATAGAGGAAATTGCTTCAAGCCAATCCCAGGATTGAAACCAGAGAGAGAGAGAAGAATATTAAACGATATACAAATCCTTTCATAACAAGTATTTTTAAAGTTTCCCGTACCAACATCGATTCTGAAATTTTGAAATATTTTAATTTACTTATAAAACAAAATTTAGTATTCATATATGATGTATCCACTTCCTCAGTAAACCAAGGTTTGGGTTTGCTCCGTGGGTTAATGATAATATTTGCGTAGATTTTCACGGTTGGCAGCAATTTCAGTTGGTTGGCTTCTCGACCGACGAAATATTGATAATATTTCTTTTCCCCAGTGCTTCCGAGGCATATGCTGTAGACCAGTGGTTCCCAAACTTGTCTGTCCCATGGGCCCCTGAATGAGAATGAGCTAAAAAAAGGTCGCCATAAACCCCTGACATTGTTCAGGGACCCCGAATCAATTTAAATTTTCCCCGGACCCCCTGAATGATTACAGGGACCCCTGGGGGTACGTACCCTACGTACGGACCACTTTGGGAACCACTGCTATAGACCATAGGTTTCCTACCTTTTCTGGACCACGGCCCTCTTTACAAGAAAAATAAATGCTCAACGCCCCCTCTCCCCTAAAAACCAAAAAAATATCCCAAATATTTAGAATCACATAGTAAAATTTAAAAATATTATTGAATATTTTATTTACTTTTAATTTATTAGTAACAGTTTACTCATGAAAACAGTAATTTCAAAGTATTTAATTATTATTTTCTAAAATAGGTGCTTCACGGCCGCAACCCTTGGCTGCTTTAATTTATCTTTTAAAATAATAAAAAATGTCATGTTATCTAATTTTATGTAGATCTGAATGTAATGGAATCTATCAGCTAAACTTTCATACGCTTCCCGAACTACCGAAATATGTGAATTTTTGCACACGTGATAAAAATGATATAATATAATACATACAATAACAAAAATTAACCAAAATTGAAGTTTAGTTTGCTTTATTAGTACGTGATTAGCGTGTTGTTTTAGACTATATTTTTTACCTCCCCACGCCCTCAATGTGCCATCTCAACGCCCCCTAATTTTCTCTGGGTGTTCTACTGCCCCCCTGAAAGTCTCAAACGACCACCCCCCTTGCAAGGATGCGTTATCGCCTACGTTGAGAACCTAGGCTGTAGACTTTTGCTGTAGAGACGCGGGCCGACATTGTACGAACCAAGTGTCTGCTAAGAACATCTAAGATGAAGGTCCTAAGATCCATTACTAGAAAAACTCTCTAATATTGTTCGTAACACATACACGAGAAAAACTTGCGAAATAGGGGATATCGTTCATGGAGTAGACCCAGAAGAAGATACTGGAGGGACCATGTATTCAGAATGGATAGTGACAGACTCACATTTACAGCCGCTTATGAAATCCCTTCCGGACACCGCCCACCTGGAAGACCGCATAAGAGATGGAGGGACAGCTGGACCTCATCATCCCAGGAAACATGATTTCTGTGCCACAGATCGTCGGATCTATTAAAAGAAGAAGAAGATATATGACGTCATTTTTTCAATCATCATAAGAAATAATTAATATTAAAGAAAACGTTTGTAAATCATTTAAAATGTATAACAATATGCAAATCACTCCTTATTTATTCACGGTTTGATTGTATCTCAATAGAGACGAATATGCAAACTGGAAACTGAATATGGTTGATCAAGATGTTTTACAGGACTTATGACCTGTCATTGGTTGGGTTAAGCGCACGCTTTATGTAATTACAACATTCCCCATTCCACCTTTCTTTATGACCATGTATGACAAATTTTCGGAAGTTGTATATATGTTAAAGTCCTATGCCAGATTTCACATGTCAGTTTCAATGTGCCATCTATGAAGATTTTGATTATGTTAATCTTTTTAAAATTACTCTATATATAATCTACATACTATTGCCATCTATGGAGGTTTATGTTTATTAAGCATTAAGCAGAACATCTTTTTTTAACTCAATGTGAATGGCTACCCCGCCATTAGCCATTGTTAGAAGCCGCCCGGAGATGTCACACTCCTATCTATATGCCAAACAATAGACCAGATATGATTACAATATTGTGAATGTATACTTGTATACGAATACTGGATTTCACCCACCGTGAGTTATCAATTCATGATTTAATTGTATCTCAATATTTTCATCCTTATTTATTGTTTGTATTTTTAAGTCCTGTGTACCTACCCACATCAATTCTGAAGTTTCGAAATATACAGGGTTATGGGTTATTGAATACATTCCTTCTAGGAGGTTGTAGGGGAGGTTATTTCCGATGATTTATGTCATGTAAGGCATTATGCAAAAGTGAACCATTTTTGAGATAAAACGAATTTAAATTTTTTTGAAATTTATCGAGGTTATGTGTTTTAAAAATTTATAAAAAAATAACTGTTAGTTGTAATCAACTTTTTTATTATTATTAATTAGTAAACACCACAGGCATTTATTATCAACACAAAAACCTGAACACTCTGTCCACATTAGGTAATACCAGACGGAAATATCAAACATTTTCATTATTTTTATTTACAAATTTTAAAAGAAAGGCGATTAAAAAAAATAATCACTCTTCTACCTTCTTCTAGTGTAATGTTGATTTCTCTGTAATCTTAAAACCGATATTTAGTTTAACTACTCGTTTGAAAGCTAAAAATATGTGGGTGTTTTTCAAATAATCTGCACGAAAATTTTATACATGATTTTTTTTACATCGCATTTCTTTTAAATTTTGTAAATAAAAAAAATAAAAATAAATTGATATTTCCGTCTGGTATTACCTAATGTGAACAGAAAGTTCAGGTTTTTGTATTGATAATAAATGCCTGTAGTGTTCACTAATTAATAAAAAATAAATAAAAAATTGATTACAACTAAATTTTTTTTTTAAACACGGTAAATCCAAAAACTTTAATTCGTTATTCCAAAAATAGTTCACTTTTGCATAATGCCTTACTGTCATAAATCATCGGAAATAACCTCCCCTACAACCTCCTAGAAGGAATGCATTCAATAACCAAGGTTTAATTACCTTTTAAAACAATATTTGAATCGTGTTTTTCAGAAGTAGCACACATCCAGTAACCTCAACTTTACAGGACGGACAAAAAACTGTCTGGTACAAAATTTTCCTATCATATATATTTTTTTTCAATACACATTTGTCTATTTCACTCCCCATGACAAATGTGTATTGAAAAAAAAATATTATTATAGAAAAATTATGTACCAGACAGTTTTTTGTCCGTCCTGTAAAGTTAAGGTTACTGGATGTGTGCTACTTCTGAAAAACACGATTCATTTAGTGTTCATATATGATCATCTTTTGCGATCATTTCACGATCACGATCCTTTCATATGCGATCATCTTTTCAATATTGTAACTAACTAACCATCACGCCTTATCCCGTAAGCAGAAGGAATGGAAGCTGTCATCGTTCTGGTAAACTTGAGTACTCGAGTAACCATAATTGAGCGGAAACTAAAACAATAATTCGCTGTTTTATCGGTAAAAAAATTTATTTCAATCACCTTAACCGAAATTATATCAGTGTTAAAAAAATCTTTCTATAAAAATAAACATAGCACGACACCTACACGTCAGCGCTGGTGCAGTGTTTTTCAATATAATTAATTTACTACTTTTACAAAACAGTTTACAATTCTATAACAATAAACTTGTGGTAGAAATAAAAATATGTAAAAACATGAACCGCGTCTCATATGTTGAGTTGAAGAGAACTGCAGAAGATCGACCGCAGTGGAAGACGAGACTGAAGACTTCGCTGCAAACCAATCCCTAGGATTGAATCTGCGGAAAAGAAACAATCACTATATATTTAAACTATTATTTAAGACGGACTCCCACCTAGATATTATATTCCAAATGATGCATTCGTTTTTAATATATAATACTAACCATATTTTAAATTTGGCACTTATGTAAAATACAAAACTCCTTTACTAGTCCCTTGTGATATGGTCCATATCAATAACAGTGTTTTTTTATTATTAAAAAGTTAACGTTTTTTCTTATTTTTATATATATTGTCATATTTTCTGCTCGTATACCAAAAAATGATAACTGGCTTGTTAGACGGAAAAATTGATTTAAGTTATATTCGGTAGATGTCTCTAAATATGATTTTCGTTACTGCCATCTTTGATCAATTTGTAAAAGCTATATTCGCACCATAGACAATAATATAAATGGGTACAATCACAGTATTTTTTTTTACATTACATAGTTCTAACAAATTTGTATAAATCCTGCATTGAAACTCTTTTTATAACGTAAAGAATTATACAAATATTTATATAGATATTTTACTAGTAGTTTGTTTTTTCTGACTTTTTTTAGCATTCACTTACCAATGTTGCATAGTAAGTACACATTGCTTTTTAAAACTTTAATTTCTCGAAAAACATCTGAAACACTGCGTAAAGATATTTATCATTCATCCATTATAAATTTATGAGCCGATTGAAATAATTAAATTAGTACAAAATGGATATTTTTTGCACATATTATTTCACACACTCAAAGACTGACTCGCTCACTCTCGTTACCAGTATATTTTATATAACTAACTAACTAACTAACCATCACGCCGTCTCCCCGAAAGGGTAGGCAGAAAGAATGGACTGCCACACTTTAATCGATGCGGCACTCCATCCTTCTCTTTTCGCTATCGCGAGAGACGCGGTGTGATGGGTTGCGAACCTCATCGCCACCAAAAGGCATCTCCCGCGCACACTTAGATCGTTCAACGTCTACATAATAAATCTAAAACAAATTATCTGAAATACGATGATATAAAATAAAATAACAAAGAAAAATAATTTAACACATAATGTTCTTTTAGATGGAGCACTTGTCGTCAGCTGGACGATCCGGACATTTGTGTTTATTTAATTTTTATTCCACGTTATCCACTGTTTTTTTTTTAATTTACTGTAATTAGGCACTTAAAACAATCCAACACCAGCAAGAACTTAAAAATATTATTGAAGAATTTATTCAAATTGTCATTGGAACAAATGAAAAAATTATTTTTACACCTGTCAAAATTCTTTTTATAAACGAAAAAACTTATATAGTTTTAACACCAAAACAGTAAAAACGTATTTTTTGTCACAAATAACTATCATAAAGAGCGGCAATAATCAAATTGACCAAAACAATTCACATTTACACGAAATATCTCCAAATTGACGGGAGCACCATATAAACCAAACCAAATTTTCAAAATCAGAACCAAGAAATTATTTCATATAATATTACAATATATCTATGTTTTCTAGAAAGGGAATTTTTTGTTATCTAGATTTAGTCAGGTTTTATCGTAGGTAAATTTAGCGAAGCACCACACAACTTTTTATGTTGCACTCTCGCTGCTATAATAATCAGAGCGCGCGAAAAATACAAACACTCCAATGTGTTATTTCATTTATTTAGTAGACCGGATGATTTGGCAAAAGTTTCAGACGATCTTAAACGGTTGTCATGCACATAACTCTTAGCTGTATATCTCTTTTAACTGGTGTAAAATAAAGCAATATCGTATGAACATTCAATTTTAAGTCTCATTTTTAAGCGTGTAAGATTACAGAGCACCGTAATATATTATATTTATTATTTACAATAATTAATAATAATATTGAGTTTTATTGTTTATTTCTATTATTAAAAAAAAAAGATGATATTATATACTAGAAATATATTTACCAACGATTATTCAAAACCACGCTCGTTTTAACATTACGAATGAATGTTAGAAGTCGAAGGAGTTATTTTAAGTTTTTTAAAATTATTTATTAAGCACTAGATAGTATTTTTTATCAACATTTAAAATCACGTATTTGTAAAAACTACGCCTTTCAAAATAAAATAAATAAAAGTTTATTAAAATAATACATTAAATTTAAAACGACTATGTGAATTGCTCACTTTAGAATGTGAATTAAGTTGGTAGAATTTAAAGTATTTAAAAATAATACCTGAGTACTGATGTTTTAAGGACTATTCTTGTATAAAAGAACAGGTGTTCACTGTGAGAAAAATAGCTTGCTTGTATTTATGGCTATAAAATTTTAACAATAAACTTCTTAAAGTCAATTAAACTGGGCAGAATAAATGGAAATTCGTAGATTTTGTTATTCATTTTTATTGAGTAATTGAAACACGGTTGATTTAAATGAAACTATTGCATTTGAATATATATTTTATGGTGCATTGCGCAAAGACAAGCTGACGTCGCATACACTGAAAACACCACACACAGAGAAAAATATATACGTCAGAGGATTTGGCAGCTTGCGGGTGCACTATTTTCTACATTGTTGACCTTTCGAAATTTCATAGTGCAATTAATTTTATTGTTTTCAATTCTTAAACGTTTTTTCTACATTTGTGCTGCTTAGTTTTTAAGATTAGTCAATATAATGGATTCCGAAGATGAGACAAAGGATGATGTCGACTCCGGGAACGAGTCTAGTGGAGACGATGTTGATTTCGCGATGGAAGTCGAGTCTCACAATACGAGGGAACGTCAAACTGAAATAGAAGACTATCCTTTTGAAGTTTTATCAACGGAGGAAATTGTACAGCACATGGTTAATTCTATCAAAGAAGTCAACACGGTCGTCGAGGTCAGTGTTGTTTTTTTGTCATTCATATATTTACTCGGATTTCGGGCCATTTTCTGCTTTATTCTAATTGAGTACGCGCGGGTACAAAGGAATTTTTAGATGCTGTCGGACGTGGTTCTGACAGGACTTTTTTATTTAAAAGTTCGCTGACCCAAATCTGCGGAACTGTGCCGCTTCTATTGACGTTGTTGCCAAGTTCAAAGTTGCATTTCGTTTTCAAAATGTCACATTAGTGCCAATTATGCTAATATTTTATTTGGATTTGTTTATTGTCGAAGGTCACTTTTTTGCTGAACTATATTTTTAATCGTAAAATTCAAATCTATTGTGTGTATTTGCTTGTTTTGTTTATTAAAATAAAATTAAATCCACTTTGAATCGATGGTTTAACCAGTATTAGTATTGCTTATTAAAATTGATGACTAATTGTTTGCAGTAGGCAAATAATGTTTGCAATGTCCATGGCATAAAGCTATTTCTATTAGATGTGTGCAGTGTAAATATCAATGGTATCTTAAATATGAATTTGTAATTTCCTACTCTGGAATAATGGAAAACGATTATTCTGAACTTTCAATTTCATTTACTAATATTAATAATAATTACAATGTCAAATGGAGTATGTTTACTTCAATGTGTTGATTGCAATTATATTGCTTTTATTATCTTCTAACCTCTAATTACTTTAAAAAATAAAAATAAAACTAATACAGCTGTAGTCAATGGGACTGTTATATTAAATATGTTAGTTGATATTAATACATTTTGATTGTATTTCATAAATGAACATGAAAATATTCTCAAATTGTATAAATTCATGAATTTCTGTTGATTTTTGATCTCTTTTATCAATTCAATAATTTTTGCGTTCTATTTTCTTTTTCGTTTGGTCAGATAACAATCATTTATGGGTTTTATTAACATCCATCCACTGAACTTGTTCTTACAATTAAGTTTTAAAAGTAAAATAACCTATTATTGATGTCCTACTCAGTGGCGGTACTCCCATAGAAGCCCAGAAGCCTGGCTTGCGTAATTTTTTTTTAATCAAAATCTATTCTGGCTTACAGAGATTCAGCTCTTTTGACTATTTCTGTTACGTCTTGGTATGGAACATTGTTGGAGTGTTATTTAGTGGGTTGGTGGTTTATGCGGGGGCATGATTTCTTAGATTTAGGGGTTTTGATTCAAACTTTTTTACGCAAGCCGGGCTTCTGGGCTTCTATGGGAGTACGGCCCCTGGTCCTACTGTATTATCAATTTATACAAAACTTTTTAATATTGTTCCTATGTTATTTTATATAAACATTTCATATCGCACCGTGAGTGTAAAACCGAAACAAGTGCAAATATACAGTTTGGAGATATGGAAGTTTAAAGACTTCATATTGCTTGGAAAAAGTGTTTTTTTTTTAATAAACCAATGATTTTCAGTTTAAAGTAATATACCTATAAACCGAAAATTATTGGTTTATTTAAAAAAAACAATTTCTCCAAGCAATATGAAGTCTTTAAACTCCCATATCTCCAAACTGTATATTTGCACTTGTTTCGGTTTTAAACTCACGGTGCGATATAAAGTATTTATATTAATAAATTGGATGGTTTGTGTAGCACCGTTTTTATAAGGATGTTATTGAAAATGCTCATTGTTAAAACCTAGATATAAACTATACATATTTAGTATGTGGACTGTGCTTGACCCAGTTGATCAATTTTACATCGGGATGTTTTAAGTATTACTCAATGGCCTTGAGATATGCAAAATGATTTTTGCAGGCCGAAAGGGACGGCTACCGCACAGGCTCGGTATCCAAAATTTGTGTGGGGAAAGTGTTTTTGATCACATGATCTGACCAGCGCAGAAGATATTTCTGATGATATTAGATGATAAAAAAACTCAAATGAAGTACTCAGTTTTTCGCCAATTGTGTTTTTGGCATCATGGGACCGTCGGCGTGGAACAGACGCCCTACCGTATTCGCAAACAAGACAGATGAGTTACCAGGAACTCTCTTAAAACCTTAATTTTTAAGTAAAGCTTTCCAGATAGAGAGCACCCTTTGAAGTAAATCTCTCACGAAAATGGCCCTATAAAAGTCATCATCATCTTTTCTGAAATGAGTTAACATTTATAGCTATTTAAAACACATAATGGATGGATCAGAGAAAGCACCAAATAGCTTCGTTGAAGTGGAATTGGGCCGGCCATATAGCGAAGACAACGATCGGTGAACAAGACGCACCCTCATAGAAATTCTGGCTGACCACAAGCCAGATGGTCTGATGACATCAAGAGAGTGGCGGGAGGTCAATGGCTCAAAGATAATGATGATGAAATCACACCACACAGGCAGATATTAAGTGCTGTTTCAGGAATATGGGCTGAAATATAATTTAAAGACCTGTTTGTGACTTCTCTGGCCTCCATTTATAGAGCTGTCAGCTGCAGTTTCTGTATCTGGGATAGTTTCACAATAATATATGTAAATGATTGTTTTTTCTTATATTCCAGATACCCGCCACCACCACTCGTATACTACTTAATCATTTTAAATGGGATAAAGAGAAATTAATGGAAAGATTTTATGACGGAGACCAAGAACAACTATTTTCAGAAGCTAGAGTAATTAATCCTTTTAGAAAAGCTGTAATTTCAAGGCCTAAGGTAATTGTAATACTATATCTGTAATCTAAATCAGGACTTCATTCTATGATAAGCAGTACAATATATTTTCTATTGTGTGTAAATAAATCTGTAATCCAAATTTCTGAAAAAAATCATTGGAACACAGAAGATGTAACAAATTGTCCTTGGATAAAAATGGCTATTCTTCACCATCACTGGCGCTACAGCCCACTATGAGCCATGGCCTCCTCCAGAATGTTTCACCACTCTCCCTGGTCCATCGCCCGCATTCTCCAATTTGTAATTCCTATTATCTTGAGATTGCTTTCCACGCCCTCCATCCACCTTAATTTGAAAAAAAAAAATGGCTGTTACTTGACAAAAAATTTAACACACGTCTATTATAAATATTTAATAATTCTTTTCTATGAAACATCTTACTTTGTATTTACCGTAAGCACCTTTCTGGTTTATTGGTATATTGAAAACATTATGTCCAAAAGTAGTCACAAAATTATCCAAGGAATACTTTAATATGTTTGGCTTTTTTTTTTCACTTGCCCTTTTAATTATTGTTAACAAAGTATTAAGCCATATAAATTACTCAAAGTACCCTATTCTGCTCCTTTAGCTCGGGTAAATAAACAGGTGCGTGTTAAATTCTCCCACACATTTGATAAAACCCATGCAATCAGTGGCAGTACTCCCATAGAAGCCCAAAAGCCCGGCTTGCGTAAGAAATTATGAATCAAAACCCCCAAATCTAAGTAATCATGCCCCCGCATTAATCAAAAATCCACCAAATCACGTTCCAACAATGTTCCCATCTGACGTAAGAGGAAAAGCCACAAGAGCTGAACCTCTGTATGCCAGAAAAGGTTTTGATTAAAAATTTCTTACGCAAGCCGGGCTTCTGGGCTTCTATGGGAGTAGTGCCACTGCATGCAATGCCAAACATGTCGCTACCATAAAATATGATTAAACTTCTAGAAAAACAGGCGTTTTCATTTATGGAGTTTTAGATCATTGTTCAAGAAACAATATACATAATTCTTATATACATATTATATAAGGAATGTTTGAAATATAATCAAAGTTAAAAAACAGTGAACAGAAGGTGGTGGCCGAGGCGCTTACAGGACTTATGACCTGTCATTGGTTGGGTTGAGCGATCGCTTCACGTTTAACAACATTCTCCATTCCGCCGTTATGACCACCACGTCTGACAAACTTTTTTTTGGAACTTGTATATATGGTAGGTTTCTACACCTATTTTCACATTTTTATGTTCACTCTACACTAGCGTCATCTATATTAAGATTAGAAAGCATTAAGCAGAAAACCCTTCTGTTCCCAGAAAACAATTTGCATCTTCGTCTCTATCGAGATACAATTAATCCTTGTAAAATAAAAATAATTTATCCGCAATGGGTGAAATCCAGTATTTGTCTACAAGAATTTGTATACATTCAAAATGTTGTTGTTTAAAAAACAGTGTTTTACAAATATATGTGTTGGTAAGCATATTGTTAATAAAGCATTGAAGTGTTTTTTTTGTTCACATGAATGTGTTCTATAGATATGAAGAAAAATTTCCATGGCTTTGATTATATAAATATATTTATGTTTCTAAAGTACCATTTTTTAATCGGATTGATTCAGTCTCGTGGTTTTCAGTTGCCGAGACGAACCTCAGCGTCAGGGACGGAAGAATGTGAAATCTGCTTCATGTTTCTGCCATCATCGGTAAACTATTTTTCATATATTTTTTAGATACTAGCATTAATGTTTTATACTTCAAATAAGATACACAAACTAATATTTGATTAACATTATACTTTACTCGTATTGTTTAACCTTTCCCTTATGGTGCTAAAATAAAATGCACGTTCCTGTGTTGGGTAGTTAGTACCCAATCAAAAATGAGCTATTTTTAATTGAAAAAATAAGAACATTCATAGCTTATCCCATTTAATTAATTATAATTGAAGTCAAAAATTATAATAATTGAGATTTATTTGCTAAAAACATAAAAATAAACATCTGGTAACGCTCACAGGACGGGCATAGGTCCACTCGCGCCTCCACAGTGAAGTATGCAAGAGTGAGATGCGACTTTTTAACCGATCGTGAAAATCAGATGCAGCGCTCACATTTAGATTTTTAGATTTAAAACATGTCTTAATGCGCCCTTGAGGTGATAACATCACAAAAAACGGCGCTTTAAAAGTTAGCTTATTATTATTAATAAGCTTGCTTGATTCCCACATTTCGCTCTTTTATTCTTAAATGAATTATTTCCAGTAATTTATTTTTTCTTTCTTTTATTAAAACCGGTGATGATAAATTGACCTATTTTTTTTATTCCTAATGTATTAGGGGTACCCATAAGTAATGTCGTTTTTATTCAATGAAATTCAAAACATTTTTTTTTATTATTTACTTAACTTTTCTTATATAAAATGATTCCCCATATTATATATAACCTTCTGCTACCTGTTTTTCAAATCATCCATGCCCTTCTCGTAAAATTCAGCGGATTTTGACTGAAAATATTCGGATAGGGCTGTATTCACTTCTAAGGAATTGAAATTTTGAACTCTTAAAAACTCTTAAAACATGAGGTCGCGCGTTATCGTGCTGAAGAGTAATGGTGCGTCTATTCACCAAAACTGGCCTTTTTTGGCGTAGTGCTTCATTAAAGCTATCCAACTGTTGACAGTATAACTCTGCTGATACTGTCCGACCTTGTGGTAATAGTTCGAAGGTAATGATTCCTTTCGAATCCCACCATACACATAATAACCCTTTTTTTAAATGCAATGACATTTGTCCGCATTTTAGCCATTGTTTTTTTATCGTTACGTTTGAAAAAAAAACTATTTCTCATCACCAGTCACAAAGTCGCAAAGAAATGGGCTTATTTGTTCTTTTTCTTGCAATAATCTGGTGATGCTGAGGTCGGTCAATGCGTGTGGGACCCAAAAACCTTATTTTTTAATCTTGCCCAACTTCTTTAGGATCCTTTGAGTACTGGACCAGGATGTTCCGACCTTTTTCGATAATTTCTCAATGGTCAGCATCAGGTGGTCATCGATTTTCGACTTCACGGCTGCTTCATCCGCCTGGACGGATCGTCCACTTCGAGGCTCATTTTCCAAACACAAACCACCAGATTAAAATTTTTTTAACCATCGTTGGCATTTCTTGACATCCAATATGTCACCGTAAATCTCGCAAATATCCTTCTTAGCTTCTGTCGCTTTCTTTTTCAAATGATATTGAAAAAGTATACAACTCCGCATATGTTGTTCCAACGGACACGTCTCTACCATTGTTGTCAGAGGGATAAAGAAACCGTTTTATTTTGTCTCAAGGCCACGAGCAGGTAGCAGCTACACAATAAAAACTTATAACACGCCCTTACTGCATAACAGACCGAAGGAGACTATTTTAAAGATGACGCATCGAAAAAACGACATTACTTATGGGTACCCCTAATAATATTTAGGTCCAAAATAGTACATTACTAATAGAATATTTGTGTCCAATACGCATAAATGTTGTTTTTTTAACAACATTTTTTGATAATTTTTTATCTATAGGATTAATAATTACTCAAAGTGTTTAAACTGTCCCTTCCACCAAACACACCGAGCTGCGTGCATCCGATGCATTTGTATTCAGCAGAAGCGAGTTGGAATGAAAGTGTCCCATATAGGTCAGAGTCTCTAAGATTCACACGTTTTTTATACATAGCGATTATTGTGCGAACCACAATGGCGCACTTTAATTACGGTTCCATTTAACGTGAACAAGCGCACACAGTCATGGCAAATGTCTTTCAACGTCTTTAGTAGGATTAAATGCGTACGTCTAATTAGCGTAATAATTTATTAAAAATTCTATACACTGCTTGATTTACAGAGGTCACTCGTAAATACATTTCCGAATGTTCTCCCGGTAATTGGTATTTGATAATAGTCAATTAAAAACTAATTATGTATATTTTTATTCTTCATTTTACCTTGGAATACTGAACAGGGACAAATGTTTGATGCGACAGAATCAATTTATTTTTTATTTTTTAACCCATTAACCTACATTGCCTGCACCAAGCAGTTCTTTTTAGGCTTGAACCTAAGTTATATTCACCCAAATATTATCTCGGATGGAAAGTTATTAGAGCATATGAAATATATTTTAAAATTAATATTAATCAATACAGTTTTATATGCTTCGCCTTATTTAGTACATTATCAATATAACATTTTGATAATGCTGCCATGTCATTTAAAGGGATAACATATTCAACCGTGAAAACAAATGTAAGACCCTTTGAAAATCTCTCTTCTCCCTCAATCTAATGATTGGTCTGCAGCAAGGCGACGCATCTCCTCTTCCACTCCGCTCGGTCCTCGGCAACTCTCTTCAACTCCGCATAAGAGGTGCAGCCCATATCTCGGCAAATCTGGTCTAGATACTCCTGGCAAGGTCGTCCTCTGCCAATCGATCCCTCGACCATTGTCTCCAATACATTATGCAGGAAACATTTGTGTCGCATACAAATTTCAAAATAATTGATTTGTTATGGGGTTTATTTTAAAGTAGTCAAGGTAAAATTGATCAATGTGTCTTCTATGGTTGAAAATATCATTAGAATTATTTCTCTAATAATGATTTCTATAACATAAAAATTCTTTAATATAATGTTTTCATGACAATTCATCAAGTCTTTTTTTTTTTAATATTCAGCGAGTTTTTATTATTATTTTTAATAATAAGGTAACAGAAAACAACATATGACATTGTAAACTGTAAACATGTTATCCAAAAACATTAAAAAAAAAAATCTTTGAAGATATAATAAAATCACAGAAACTTATCACGTTATCAGCGCTGACTTTATTTCTTAAAACTTTAAAATAGTTTTCTTCTCGTTTAAATTTTTTACTCTTTAAAAGATTATAAAAAGCATTTTTCTAATAGTGCCTACATTAGTAATCGCATGGTTATGGTATAAGCTATAGGTTCCCAACCTTTTCTAGACCCCTTTACAAAAAAAAAATTGTCATTATGGAATTAAAATGTGGCTATATATTATCTATGAAATTAAAATATTACAAATATAACAGAAATGTTTATATTTATATTGTTTCTTAAATTGCCTGCCTTTACACCCCCCATTAACCTCTGGACTCGCTACTGGCCCCTGGATAGCACCTGGATGCCCAAGCATGAAGTTGAGTATTGTGAAGGAACGGTGCTATTTCTGTTTGCAGATGATGACGAGCCTGGAGTGTAGTCACAGATTCTGTACCCTCTGTTGGGGGGAATATTTAACAACTAAGATAATGGAAGAAGGACTAGTAAGTTAACACCATATTTATTGTTTCTCAAACAATTATGTATAAATCCATATTAAATAATTCATACAAATGAAAATATCAATATAATTCATACAAATAATAATCCTAGAAAACAGACATTTTCATTTGTATTAAGTTAACACCATTTTATTACATAATCAATATGAATGAAAACATCTGTTTTCTAGAAGTTTTATTATAGTATATGTGAAGCATGTTTTTCCTGTCTAAGCCATTATCAAATGTATCACATAAATTATAACAAAACTTCTAGAAAACAGATGTTTTCTTTCATTCTTCTTTCGGTGCTATGTCAAGTCCCCCAAAGTTGGCGATCACATTAAAAGCATCTCTATCCTGCGCCACTTGGAACAGGTTCTGAACTCTTGTTATTCCTGTCCACTCTTTGATGTTCTGCAGTCAGGACAGCTGCCTTCTACCAACTCCCCGACGTCCCTCCACTTTACCCATTAATATCAGTCGAAGGAGGTGGTATTTTTCTCCTCTTAGCATATGACCCAAATATGAGACCTTTCTAATTTTCACACTTGACAACAGTTCTCTATTGGCTCTGGCTCTCTGCAGTACGTCTGCATTACTGACCCTATTGGTCCACGGTATACGGAGCATTCTGCGGTATCTCAAATGCTTCCAACCGGTTCATTACATTCACTTTCAGGGTCCAGGTTTGCAGCCATATAGTAGAACAGACATATATAACATTTAATCATTCTTTGTCGGAGTTTCATGTTAAGATTATCGTTACAAAATAATGTTCTCATTTTTCTTTCATATTCTAAATAAAATGATATTTTTAATAAAATGACATATTTTAAAATATGTATTACAAAAAAATTGAAGTTACTGCATACAAATCTATTATTAGGGGTAGTTAACTCATTCATTGGATATAAATACCTTGTCATATATTTCATGTAATTTTTGTTAAAAACAAACTCTCTTATCGATTTAATCATCATAGACAAATTTATTTTTTCCCATGACTTTATTTTCAGCACCCCATTTTTTAAACCTCTTTTCTCATTTAACTTATAACATTGTGTGTGGTCCAGGGTCAGACTATAGCCTGCGCGGCACACGCCTGTGATATTCTAGTGGACGACGCCAGCGTAATGCGGCTCGTGAGGGACTCCAAAGTTAAACTCAAATACCAGCATCTCATCACCAATAGCTTTGTAGAAGTGAGTATACATTTGTTTACACATAATGTTATGCAAATGGATGACATTACAATTAACAATAAGTGGAATTATTATCTGCAACTATTTGTTATGATTTTTTTATTTTAACAAAATTGATGCATGTTTAAAATCTTAATTGGCGTGCTATTTTCAAAGATACGTAGGTTGCTACTTAAGTTTTGAGATAGACAAGTAAAAACAAATATTTATAATCGAAAATGGCTTTATCGTTTTTCAAAATATTCTCCTTGAAGATCAATACACTTTTGCATGCGTTTGAACCAATTTTCGAAGCACTTTTTCCAGTCCGATTGAGGTACCTCCAAAACATGTGATTTGAACGTATTAACCGCTTCAGGCGTCGAAAAACGCTGACCTCGCAATTTATTTTTGATATGCGGGAATAAGAAAAAATCATTGGGTGCCAAATCAGGACTGTACGGCGGATGACCCATCAATTTGATGTTTTGAATGCTCAAAAATTCACTTGTTTGAGCTGATGCGTGACAGCTTGCATTGTCGTGGTGTGGAATGATTCGTCTTCTGCAATTGGTTTCCCTTATTTTTTCGAACACTTCTGGCAAATGTTTTTAAAAGTGTTTAATTCTAATTTTAAATATGTCAAACCACCAAGCTTCTTTTCAGAGTTTAGGAGAATTTAGTTTAAAATGTGTGTATGTTCACAGTGTAACCGACTGCTGCGCTGGTGCCCGTCCCCGGACTGCAACAACGCCATCAAGGTGCAGTACGTGGAGCAGCAGCCCGTCAAGTGCAAGTGCGGCCACTCCTTCTGCTTCTCCTGCGGGGAGAACTGGCACGACCCCGTCAAGTGCCACCTGCTCAAGAAGTGGATCAAGGTGACATCTCTCTCCACTTTCATTTTACTACCAAAACTGTATCTTAACCACTTAATGCTTTTGAACGAGCAAGCTCGCGCGCGGCGCATGTATCGTATCGCGCCAACCCGAGCACTGCTCGCGCGTTTCGACTTGTTTGTGTTACATAAGGTAAACTAACAAACAGAGTTTGCCTCTTTTTGGAACTGGACTATTTTTAAATTATATAAATTCTTTAATTAAAAAATAAAATCACCTGATATTTCTCATTCTATTGTTGTAAAAAAAAACCGAGCATTAAGTGGTTAATACTTTATGAACGATGATATCTGGAACAAGAGAATGAATTTGTATTTTTACGAAGTTTACACAGGACAGGCAAGTGGAGAGCGCATTGATATTTCTAGACTTTATTTTTAGTAATTGCATAGACATTTAGTCTACTTCTTCCTTATTGTAGACATATGTGGTCTGTTCTCCAGAGTGTTGCTCCTCCTGTGAGGTAGATTCCCAGCTGTCCTTCCATCTTTAAGGAGGTCTTCCACGAGGCTGATTATGCAATGCAATATAGGGGAGTCTGGTGGTGTCCATTCTTTGAACATGACAACATCTTATAATGTCCTCAACCTCACATATCTCTCTTATTCTGGTGTTCCTCACGCGATCTCTCAGTGTCTTGCCTGCTATCGTCCTCAGTGTCTTTTATTTCGGAAGTCCTCAAAACTTGTTTCATTCTTGCTGTGTCAAATCAAATCAAATCAAATCAGTTTATTAACTCAAAAGACATTACAAACAGGAAAATGTTTAAGGCATCTATTGAGTACAGGTAAAATATTATAAAAATACAACAAAGTACCAGGAACGCATTAGAGATGGTTCGACATTAGGAAGACAACATACTTTCTAAAGTTAAGAGTATTTGTCCCCTGAACGTACCTTCACTAATATAAAAGACGTCGATCTCCGAGGAGACCGCGTTCAGCAGACTAATTGCTCTTCCCACCGGTGTCACCAGAGGCAGATTGGTTCTGGTGGCCGGTTGGTAAAACAATCTGTGCTGTCGCTGTCGGAGAAATCTATCAGGGACAAAAAGACCAACACCCTCTAGCACGGCCGAGTTCTCGAAATATCCCCTGATTAATTTAAAGAAATGGGTTATGAGATGCCCATCTCTTCGAAGCTGTAAAGAATTGGTTCCGAGCATTCCTAAAAGAAATGCCGTGGGATAGAGCCACGGATAACTACCATACTCCCTCATGTAGAGATTTTTGTTTACTTGGGCTTGTATTTCTTCCCGCAGATCAGCTCCCCCCACCAGGTCTATGCCTAGATACTTGTTCTATGGGTTGATTTTCTATAACCAGGTTACATGTTTTGGGTGTTATGGAAAAGGTCATACATTTTGTTTTTTCGATAGAGATCGTCATGTTATATTTCTTACAGGCATTTAGTGTTAACTATTAATTGAAATTGAATCTTCTGGCTTGCAGGGGTTCAGCCTAATGGCTATTCCTCTTACATCTGCAGGAAACAGTTAGTTGTTTTATGCGGGGGATAAATGTGTGGCCAGGAGTGCTCTTCCAAAAGAGGGCAAGGGAGGATTTAAGGTTTAATCTAAAGCCCTACATTATTATCGGTCAGGGAATGGGAGACCAGTTAGGGTTGCCATTGTAGAGTATGATAGGATTGGTAATTCACTAGGAATCAATTATTCTTTTGTAATTATCCCTAATCCTATTTTCTTGGACAGAAATGCGACGATGATTCCGAGACGTCCAACTGGATAGCGGCCAACACGAAGGAGTGTCCCAAGTGTAACGTCACTATAGAGAAAGACGGAGGCTGTAACCACATGGTGTGCAAGAACCAAAACTGCAAGACGGACTTCTGCTGGGTGTGTCTGGGGCCCTGGGAGCCCCACGGCAGCTCGTGGTACAACTGTAACAGGTAATTTATGGTATATTTATCTGGAGCTGTTAACTCACTGTCTGGTGGTATGCCAGTACAGTTAGTACAGGTACGGATGTGTCTACAAATAATATATTATTAAATTCTTCAGAGTAATTCACATTTTAAATATTCCATGATGTCATTACTCTTCTGTTGTTTGTCAACCTTTTCATGTCAGTCAATTTATCAATAAAAATTATGTTTGATAATTTTATGTGAAAAGAAAATTAGATTTTGTACTTCTCATTTACCTTGACATAATCCAAATTGTGTTAAATAAATTAATAATCTGTTTTGATAGACTGCTGGTTTAATGGTTTTTAACTTCAAATCACTTGATATTGATTTATTTGTAGTAGTTTCTAAATGAAAATGTATTGTAATTTTGTATTCTATGATTTGGCATTGAATTCTTATTATTAATTAATTCTTCTTCTTCTTCTTTTTGTCCTGTCACACCTCCGTGGTGTATAGGGCCTCAAGGAATCTTCTCCACCCGACTCTATCGCATGCCTGATGCTTAACATCATCCCAAGTGAGGCCTGCTGCCTTAACTTCATCCTGCAGGGTTCTTTTCCGGGTGGCTCTAGGTCTGCCTCGCTTTCTCTTTCCCCCCATAGGGGACCAGTCTAGTGCACCCTGAACCCATTTAACTGGGGGTGGCCGGTGAGAAAGGGATCATCAGGTTATTTGTAACACCCGATGATGTCAACAACAACAGCTGTCCCGACAATCTCATAAAATTAAATTGTGATATGTATAAAAACAGTGTTTCAAAATTAAAACATTTAGTAATTATTAAACTTGCTTCTTCTTCGTCATGTCAATGGCAAGCAGTTTTGTAGGTATGGCCCTAAAACTACTATATCTCTCCTTATCTCTAGTCGTTGTGGTGAAAGGTTTGGCGGACGTTGTGTAGTTTCCAAGGGCACCGAGTGTTGTCCTATTAGCCTCTTAAAGTAAGATATTAACACATCTTATGCGGGAGAGGAGTTTCACAGTCCTTAGTCCGCCCATCGCCGTTTGCGGGAGACTAGTTACAATTACCAATTTTTTCGCCACTTTAGCGGGAGACAGTGATCACAGTCCTGCTTAATATATTGCATTATTTAGGGTTTATAGTGACATCTGTTGAATTTTTGATAATGTAAAGAAAGATTTAAAATGTTTTAATGATTTATATGCTGTCGCGATTAATACGTTATGCAAGCGGAATACGCCCGCGTCACTCATTAACTTACGCTCGATCGGCATGAGATATGTTAATGACATTTATGAAACATTATTTTTTCATAATAATTAAATAAAACAATGTTTTTTAAGTGCTTCCACTTTTGTCTTTATTTCGCCAGCGACCAGTTTCGAAATAAAGACAAATGGAAGTAGTTAAAAAGCATCATTTAATTTAATTATGATTTAAAATTAAATTTCATCGAGAGATTTCAGTAAAATCATTTGATTATTTTTACAGTTTGTAAAACATGTAACTAGCCGATAAATTATTTAATTTTGTGTGCACCAATAGATGTCGCTGATAGTTAAAATTTTGGCATAATCTGGGAATATTTGAGGAATTATAAATGAGCCCCAAGCATGGGGCCATACCCTATCTGAACATGTATTCAATGGCCCCACGGTTGGGACGGTACGCACGGAGAGTTTAAACTAACTAACAGGGATTGACAATGACACTGGACCCACATTCTTTCATCCTGGGATGTATCTCTTGTATCATATGTATCCCAACCTTGTTGGTGTTTATCTGGTAACGCGCCCTCAGGTATGACGAGGACGAGGCGAAGGCAGCACGAGACGCACAGGAGCGCTCACGCTCGGCCCTGCAGCGATACCTCTTCTACTGCAACCGCTACATGAACCACATGCAGAGCCTGCGCTTCGAGTCCAGACTCTACGCCTGCGTCAAGGAGAAGATGGAGGAGATGCAGCAGCACAACATGAGCTGGATCGAGGTGAAAACCAATTATTATTAAATATCTTCGATTTGCTTAAAATAATATTTTGGTTGAATTATTTTTTAGAACAACTTGTTGATAACTTTGCATTATCACAACACTTATTTACATCGTATACAGACATGTTTCGGGAAAACAGACTTCCTTTCTTCTGTGTATAGTTGATGACATTTTAACAACCAAATGATGCGGAGCTACTACTTATATACTCTATAACGAATGGTGTCTGTATACAGTAAAAGTCCGATAATTCGAAATTCAAGGGACCGGATTTCCCAAAAAAATTTGAATTACGAATTACGCGATCACTAAAAAAAAAAAAATTTCGCCAACTGCTGCAGCTTGGAACATTGCGGCCATTTTTTCTTTTGTCAAAATAATAATTATAACGTCAAGTGTTCATAATAATAACAACAAAAGTGTTTGGATAGCATAATGACGTTTTTGTGGGTCAAATGGCGGTTTGAAATTAAAATCTTTTTTTTTTATTGGTTATCCTTTTAAGAAGGCATCTCATAAGAATAAAAAAAACCTATATAAAAATGAATACAATGAAACCCGGATTTTACGTTTTCCCGCCATTTGCGTGTAATTATTTCAGTCCCGATTTATTTTAGTACATTTTTTTCCGCAATGTACGTCGAAAATATTCAAAATATGCGCGCTTGACACATTATTTCGATCGTGATTGGTCAGCGAGCGACGTTGCGATTGGTCAGCAGACAACGCCCCACGTGGTGATCGGCTGACGTCTTTCAATTTTAGCCGTTTTTGTCCTATCATTCGGTTGTAACGCTTTTGACAATCGCAATCGTAGATTTTTCTTTTTATATACTCATTCTGAAGTAATGTCTCGACAAAAAAAACTTTGTCTAGCTTTGGAATTTCTCTGAAAACTTTGTGAAAGAAATATTGCTAATTTCTAGAAAAGAAATGATGAATATATGAAAGATGCTGAGTATATATATGTAATGAAGATATCCTTTTTACATAGTGTTCTCATTTTATCGCTTTGCACTTTTTTACCGCGTAATATTTTCAAGAGAAATACGTAATATATAGATATCTCGCTTAATGTATGTAACAGCTCTAACCAGATTCTTTTTCAGGTGATATTTCACTTTATATTGATGTCTGACTTGATTAGAAATCGTATGTACATTTTGATGAAAAATATTACGAATTACGAAATACGCGTTATTTTGATTTAACGGTAGAATTTACTATGAATGGTCAATTTTTGGACAGAGCAAATTATGAAAATATCAAATTACAAAATATTGTTCGAATTAACGGACTTTTACTGTATTTAAAAAAATATATTTTACTTCCAAGAACATTAATACTTTATATAGTTTAACATAATTTTTAAGAAACAGTTAACGATAGTTTATCAAATGTTGATGTCTGGATGTTGTGTTTTACAGGTTCAGTTCCTGAAGAAGGCCGTGGACATCCTGTGCCAGTGCCGGCAGACTCTGATGTACACGTACGTGTTTGCGTACTACCTGCGCAAGAACAACCAGTCCGTGATCTTCGAGGACAACCAGCGGGACCTGGAGAGCGCCACCGAGACTCTCTCCGAGTACCTGGAGAGGGACATCACCTCTGAGAACTTAGCCGATATCAAACAGAAAGTTCAAGACAAATATAGGTGAGCATTGGAGGGGGTTGGCACAGAGGATGGATTGCCAGCCTCTTCTCTCCTCTTGAGTGTGCTGATCATTCAGATTACAGCCATTGTCCCATTTTAATATTTAATTTATTTGGTTATCATATTTTTCTCAGCTTTCCTGGAATTTCATTCTCATTTTTCTCTCGTCTGTTGGCTCCATATGCCACGTACCTTAGTGACTTTATCTTAGTTTTGTTAATAATATTTTTATTACAATATATATATATTTTTTTTAATGTATACTTATACTTGTATACGAATACTGGATTTCACCCACCGTGGGTTATCAATTCATGATTTAATTGTATCTCAATAGAGACGAAGATGCAAACTGGAAACTGAATATGGTTGATCAAGGTGTTTACAGGACTTATGACCTGTCATTGGTTGGGTTAAGTGCACACTTTATGTAATTACAACATTCCCCATTCCACCTTTCTTATGACCATGTCTGACAAATTTTTGGAAGTTGTATATATGTTAAAGTACAACGGCAGAATTCACATGTCATTTTCAATGCGCCATCTATGAAGATTTTGATTATATTTGTTAATCTTTTAAGATTAATCTATATAATCTACATACTAACGCCATCTATGGAGATTTATGTTTATTGAGCATTAAGCAGAACATCTTTTTAACACAATGTGAAAGGCTACCCGCCTATTAGCACATTGTTAGAAGCCGCCTGGAGATGTCACTCCTATCTATATGCCAAACTTAAACCAGATATGTATTACAATATTTTTTTTGAATGTATACTTATACTTGTATACGAATACTGGATTTCACCCATTGCGGGTTTTCAATTCATGATTTAATTGTATCTCAATAGAGACGAAGATGCAAACTGGAAACTGAATATGGTTGATTGTAATTACATAAAGCGTGCACTTAACCCAACCAATGACAGGTCATAAGTCCTGTAAACACCTTGATCAACCATATTCAGTTTCCAGTTTGCATTTTCGTCTCTATTGAGATACAATTAAATCATGAATATTTTTATTAATGTGCTCAGAGTCTTATACAATGCATTGGTTCGGAGGAGACTCGCAAGTGGTTCTGTGATATGGAGTCCTCACGAGGCGAGATATTCCGTTATGCTGGAGCCCTTTTCAAAAATCCTTGGTGTTATTCTTCTCCGGTCTCAATCTAATGATTGGTCTGCAGCAAGGCGACGCATCTCCTCTTCCACTCCGCTCGGTCCTCGGCAACTCTCTTCAAACTCCGCATAAAGGTGCAGCCCATATCTCAATAAAATCAAGGCAAATCTGGTCTAGGTACTCCTGGCGAGGTCCTCCTCTGCCAATGGATCCCTCGACCATTCCCTCCAACACATTATGCAGGAAACATTCGTGTCGCAACACATGACCAATCCATCTCCGCTATGGTATTCTAAGGTTTCTTTAAAAAAAAAATGTTGTCAACCCTTTGTACCCCATTTTTTTTAATATGGCATACCAGCTACTCCATAGAGTATCATGTAAAAATGTGAGGAAAAATTACCATATATTTGGAACTAACTAACTAACCATCACGCCGTCTCCCCGAAAGGGTAGGCAGAAAGAATGGACTGCCACACTTTTACTGATGCGGCACTCCATCCTTCTCTTTTCGCTCCGCGGGAGACGCGGTGTGATGGGTTGCGAACCTCATCGCCACCAATAGGCATCTCCCGCGCACACTTCGATCGTCTAACATCCACAAAATAAATCTAAAACAAATAATATAAAATACAATGATATAAAATAAAATAACAAAATAAAAATAATTTTACACAAAATGTTCTTTTTAAATGGTGCACATATTGTCTATTTAATTTATGTTCCACGAATCCACCGTTTTTTAATTTTAGCACATAATGTTTTTTTCGATGTTGCACATGTACGAGTACATGAACGATCCGGACTTTTGTGTTTATTTAATTTATGTTACACGTAGGTAACCACCGTTTTTTAAATTAGCTGTAATTAGGCTCTTTACCAGCAAGAACTTAATAATAATATTGAAAAAATTATTCAAATTGTCATTGGAACAAATGAAAAATTTATTTTTACACCTGTAAAAATTCTTTATAAAAACGATAAAACTATATTTGGAAAATTAGAAAAATATGTGTTTTGTTAAGGCAGTAAATAAAAAGATGTAGTTATGTTGAGAAATATATATTTATTATCATATCAGATTGTTAATAAAAGAAAAATTGGCATATTCTAATCTTTATAATTTTTTAACGTGTGGTATTTTAGAAAGCAGTCGCCCAAATGCATAATACACTTGGCTTGTTAGGACACGTGGCACAGTACTCACTGGTTTCCCCTCTGCCACCTTTTACTGTCCCTCTTGAGACATTTTCTCATAATGAAATGTCACTTTCGAAAACAAACTCGTCTTCACTATCATTGAATTCAAAATTCTCTTCCATATTTAAAGGGAAGTAAAAATTATTCAATTAAAATTAATGCTTAGTTATTGTCATGAATTAAAAACAGAGCAATAAGCACAACCTATCACTAAGGGGTACTGTATACAACTAAATACAGCATTTGTATACAGTAAATGTCCGATAATTCGAAATCCAAGGGACCGGATTTCCCAAAAAAATTCGAATTACGAATCACTAAAAAAATTTTTTGTGCGTCAACTGCTGCGGCTTGGAGCATCGCGGCCATTTTTCGTTCTGTCAAAATAATAATTATAACGTCAAGTGTTCATAATAATAAAAACTAAACAAAAGTGTTTGGATAGCAAAACGACGTTTTTCGCGGTTTGAAATCAAAATAAACTTTTTTTTTGGTTAAAAGAATCCTATTAAGACAGGCATCTCATACGAATAAAAAAAACATATATAAAAATGAATACAGTGACTCCCGAATTTTACGTTTTCCCGCCATTTGCGCGTAATTATTTCAGTCCCGATATATTTTAGTACATTTTTTTTCCGCAATGTGCGTCGAAAATATTCAAAAACGCGAGTTACGCGCGCATGAAACGTTTTTCGGCCGTGATTGGTCAGCGAGCGACGTTGCGATTGCTCACCCATCTTTCAATTTTAGCCGTTTTTGTCCTATCCTATTTATTACGCTTTTAATCCGCGATCGTGTTTACATAGTTTTTACGTTTTTTGTTTTGTTTTATTCTTTAAGTTTATTAATTTTCTTCCTTTTTGTATACTCATTCTGAAGTAATGTCTCAACAAAAAAAGCTTTGTCTAGCTTTGGAATTTTTCCGAAAACTTTGTGAAAGAAATATTGCTAATTTATAGAAAAGTAATGATGGATACACGAAAGATGCTGAGTATATACATGTAATGAAGATATCCTTTTTACATAGTGTTCTCATTTTATCGCTTTGCAATTTTTTACCGCGTGATATTTTCAAGAGAAATACGTAATATATAGATATCTCGCTTGCACTAACATATTTAAGCCCTCGAAACGGATTATTTCTCACATGATGTCTCATTCGAATTATTAGAATTGAAGGGACATTTTGAAGAAACACATTACGAATTACGAAATACGCGATATTTCGAATTAACGGTAGAATTTACTATGAAAAGTCAGTTTTTGGACCGAGCAAATTATGAAAATTTCGAATTATGAATTATCGTTGTTCGAATTAACGGACTTTTACTGTACCTGTAAAACGACCCTTTTATTATTTTTTTAAATAAAATGTACACCTATTGTTTATGTCGCCGCTGCGGTGCCATCGGAGTTGTTAAAATATTTATTATGTCGCCGTGGCGGCGACAACGAAGTACAAAGGGTTAAAACAAATAAGTTTTATGCATTAAGTTGTGTTATGAATGTTGTTCCAGATATTGTGAAAACAGACGCAAAGTGCTCCTGGAGCACGTGTACGAGGGCTACGAGAAGGAATGCTGGGACTACACGGAGTAGGGCCCGCCGCCTGCACTGTACATACATACTACACCCCCACTCCGCAGCACGGTACGCCTGTCCATCCACCCCAGGCCCAACCAAAGTACTAATTTTAATATCCTCCCCTTCTCCTTCGTTACATTTACAAGTTCCCGGGAATTTTCCAATAAGCTTTCGTTGTAAGGAAATTATTTTGTATACTCTTCCGTAATATTGTTTTGCGCAGTGAATTATTGTGATTATACAATGGAACACCTTTATGTCGGTATCTCTTCACTTTGCATCATTCCGGTGCATTCTTTTCCCACCTGAATTAGGTGTCCCCGTCACTGTGATGCGAGAGAAAATCCTGCCCTACTTACTTCATTAATAATAAATGACAACTACTTACTTCCCACGGCCAACAACATTTGAAGAGTTTGTATTTTCCTTCAAGCTCATCAATCCTGCGCCTTTTGCTCCCAGCACTCCAATTCGCCCAACCTAGCAAGATCAGCCAGAACATTGTCCATTAGGCGCTGTCTAGACCTTCCAAGAGGTCCTATTCCGGTTGGTCTAGACGCGTACAGGGTCTTAATTGCTCTGGTCTCACAGTGCTCGTTATAAGGGGCTGCTGGGTCATCGTACGGATCTCTTGGTCCTGTGCCTCCAAGTTTGTGTATGGGTGATCCGTCCGAAGATCGATCCGGCTATTTCATCATACAGTCTCGTTACTATGAATTTTTTATGTGGTTGGATAGTAAGTCCGACGCGCAAACCCCAATATGAACGGAGAAACGCTAAAATTTAAAAAGTTGCCGGATATATTTACGGTTTATTAGATCTTTTTTTAGAAGCAGATTCATATTTGGTGTTTCATTGTAAATAAGGTGAAATAGTTTAGAGTTGATTTGTTCATCACGTAGTTAGGTTAGCATTTATGTGATGCATCCCGTAAGAATCGTATGCTAACGTGTCTAACTACGCGCGCGGAGATTGTCAAATAAGAGAATTGATTCTGCAGTTATAAGACTGGCATCTAGCCGAAGAAAGCTATTGTTAAGACTCGAAGCAGATTGGATGTTGGAAGACGAGCTGTGGACTGAATGCTTTCTGTAAAGCTAAATGGGAAAAAAGCAAGTAGAGAGAGACAAATATAAGACGAATCTACTATCAGACTCTTATTTGGTGATCTCCGATAGGTTTAAAATTTATAATTTTTATCTTTAATAATATTTTCAATAACTTTGTGATGGAACATTATAACTCAGCATCACTGCAAGTATGCAAGGCATCCGATACCAGGAGCGGTTGAGCCGAGGTGCAGAAAGCCCGTTGTATAAACTAAAGTGCTGTGAAGTTTTTTATTGTGAATCTAAATTACAATTTATTTTGGTCTGTATTGCCGCTGCATAATCTTAATTTTATTTTTGAAACTCAACGGCAACATTTAAAGAGAGTTTTGATGTGTTCTTGCACTTGAAATTAATTTCTCATAAGTTTTATTGTAAATCATTTGTACACAAGTGTTTAACTACTGGCGATGAGGATGTTTTTTTTTAATTTTGTCGCGTTTCATTGTTCCTTTGGTTTTATAATGCTATACAAATTATGGTAATAAATGGCCGGAGGCTGGAGGATGTCACATGGCAAACAGATCCCTCTCCTTCAATCGGAATAATGTTATTTTTAAGAGATCTAAGAGCTGTTGGGTTAACTGGATCGGACGTTCTGTACTTATGTTTGAGTTTAATATTAAAGCGTAGTTGTATAATGACCAAGCTAACGGCGGCCTCGCGTCATCGCTGATCTAAATTAATTGTTAGGAAGATCTGGATCTAATGTAGTCCAAATCCGAGTGAGTCGGTCCCGACACGTGATATTGTACAGCCAAACTAGAGCGCTTTCAACCTTGGCCTGCATGTATTAAAATAATTAGGGCATCTGATTACAATATACAGAGTAACTTCATTATTTAATTTTTTTAAATGGTTCTTAAATTTTAAATGTTTTTCTTTGCATCAAATTCTGAGAGACATATCAGTTGCCCTAAGATGTTTAGATTGTTAATTTAGCATTCAATTGATTGATTACTCTCGCTGATATCCCATTATGAAGCATGGTTATATATTAACAATGATTTTACTTGCATTGGTAACCGCACATTGTGTCAGACATTATAGTTTGGGATTGTTTTATATGTAGAGTAACAGAAGGATCTACCATTTAATGTGTTTATACCTGTGATTCACAACGCAGATCCTATGGTTGATTTTATTTTTAAACTAATTAAATAAAACTGAGAAACTTGTCACATCCCTTCATAGATGCATGCAACATTCCTGTTTTGAGCTGCTTTATCAAAAGTATATAATAACCATGAAGTTGTCCAACCTCCGATAGGAGAGGAACAAAAAGTGTAATGGACGTATAAATATTTCTTCAATAATAGTTTACTGCGTTGTGAATATGTATGTATAAGTTTTTATTTCCAAAATTAATAGAATTGTTATGTATAAAATGATTTTAACAAGATTTTAAAAGATCTAAACACCGATCTGATGTGATCCCAGGTATATTATTATTATTTTTTAAATATATTTTATGCTCTTCTATTTACATATTTTTAATGGAAATATCAAAATACCCGTAATGCGTCTTTAGATGCTGAATTGAAAGAAAATATTACTGTGAAATAAATGGTTGTTTGATGTGGAACATCGCAGAAGCCCTTGATTGGACTCTTGACACGAATGACCATGATTGATCAGCAATGAGACACTCTTCATGCTGGTAACACATCATGACATGCTGGTAGCACCAGCGTTTACATTTAGATATTTTCAAGATTTCTGTGATGCAATGTTATTAATATAATGTTTTAATTTTGAAACACTTATTATATGTGTTACAATTTATTAACAATTTTTTTATGAATTTTAGATAAACTTAAGGCGTTAACACTGTGGAATTCCATAATGATTTTTTTTTATGAATTAAAACATTGTTTTTTTCACTTTTGAGTTTATTTTAATAGACATGTTTCGAAGGCTTATACCTTCATCATCGGGAGAACGATATAAAATATATAAGTTTATATCGTTCTCCCAATGATGAAGGTGTAAGCCTTCGAAACATGTCGAGAAAAATAAACTCGTAAAAGTTTGTAATTTTTTTATGAGATTAGCAATAGCTGTTTCACCAATTTATGTTGGCATCATCAAGTGTTACAAACAACTCATAAAAAATATTTATTAATTGGGATACGTATAATAAGTGTGACAAAATTAAAACAAAGAAGTGTTTCAGCCAAAACTATGGATAATACGAGTTAAATTTGAATAAATTTAGAAAAATATCAAATAATTTTTGAATTCATGTATAAAATTTTATTTAATTTTGCATTTATTAAATGGGTATTTTTGTATTTCATTAAAAATGTATGCTGGAAGGATTACGTTGTAAAATAATTTTTCTAAGTGGTGTGGAATCCGCATGTTTATTTTGGAACAGCGTGCATTATAATTTTTGAAATCCTCGTAGAAGCTTGGTAGGAGGGCTGATGCTCGGGCCGATGGGAGGCGAGCACGTAACAATATTGCGCGAAGATACTCGGAGCCGATGCCAAATATGTTTAAGGTTAATAGAAGTTTTAGTTTCTCTGGCGGACAATTGTGGGGGGTGGAGCGGTGTGGAGGGGGTGCGAGCGACGCGGCGTGTTGGAGACTTGTGAAAGAATGGTTAACAAAACTTGAATAAATGCTGATTTTTATAAAATTATAATTGTTTTTACACTCTCTCCTTACATACTTAATTTCCTGCATTAAAAAATAAAACATCCGTTTGTAATATAAATTATATTTCATATTTTTTCATGTATAGTGCATCCAGAAATTTTCTGATACTTTTTAAAATGATAAATTATATGTTTTTATTTGTTACTTATGATATTATACATACCTTTAGTATGTAGAATGTTCTCTTGCATTGGAATAGTTTTATTTTTTTATTTTTTAAAGGTCACCCAAATTATTTTATAAATCTTATTAATAAAATTTAATTTTTCTATCACTGGTAATATTATTTAAATAAAAGGAATACATCAAAAAATGGCATCACATTGCGTATTGATGTGAAATATTTAAACAATTTTAAAACCCTTTTATATAAAGTGGGTTTTATTGTTGAATTTGTAAATAAGAATATATAAAAAAAAGAAGGTTTACTATCACAAATGACTGAAGAATACAAGTAAAGTCTTCAGACCTTACGAATCACCCTTTTAAAATTGTTTATATAAATATTTTTTCTATTTCATGTGTTAAATTAATAATGTTTGGCTAATGTCTACTAGATCTCTGATTGATTAAACACTGAAAGAAAAAATAATAAACTTAGCATTGACAGGATTGTTTTAGAGGCTCAAAAATACCCGTGGGAATTTTCAAAATATATTTGCTAGAGAATTGTATTTTACAATGTTATTTAGCACTCACTTTGCGGTTAGACATTTTAAATTTATAGATATAAAAAAATAACCCACCTTTGTATTTAACCATTATTTTTTATTATAATTGATGCCAGCTAAAATGAAATGAATATTTAATTAAAATACACTAATATTTGTGTCATCAGAAGATGGCAACTAGTAACCAAAACCAACCGAAGACATAAACGGTGGATTTTAACTAAATATACATTTTAAAAAGATTTTTGTACATTTTTTTTAAATTTTCATTATTTACAATGAACTCCTCCTACTTATTATTAATTTTGATGCCAGCTAGGACCTAATCTTCATCAGGGTAATATAATAACATCTTGGGCATGCTGGGGACCAATAGTTTACAGATAAGAAGGGATGGGTGCACACTTACCCATTTCTTCAGACTTATCAGGGGATTCTTTGAGAATTCCGTCATCTTGGAGGCTATCCATCTTTATGTTCCGGATGGTTATCTTCGACAGCGTCAGCACAGACTGTTTTATCTCCCAGCATGCAGAACCAACCTGCCTCTGGTGATGCCGGTGGGGAGAGAAATCAAACTGCTGAACATGATCGCTTTGGAGATCGATGTCTTTCATATTCGTGTAAGTACGTTCAGAAGACAAATACTCTTGACTTTGGAGAGTATCTTGTATTCCTAATGTCGAACCATCTCTCATACGTTCCTGGTATTATATATGCATTATATTTGACCCATTCTCAATAGGTGTCTTAAACTTTAATAATTGTTTGTAATATCTTTTGAGAAAATAAACTTATTTGATTTGATTTGAACATATTATATTGCCCTGATGAAGCTTGGGTCCAAGCGAAACTAGTTGGCATCAATTATAAAAACCATACCGTGGTTAAATACAAAGTGTTTTAGTATTTTATATCTATAAGTTTAATTTTATTAAAGGTTGGCATTAACACTGTGGAATTCCATTGTTAATTAGGTAGGAGAATTTACATTAGACTGTTAATATATGGTGGATATCAACAGTGTTACATTTAATTACATAATTAACTTTTTATTTACTGTTTCTTAAACAATGGTAAACTCCATATTAAATAATTAATATGAATGAAAACATCTGCTTAACCCTCCCTTCCTTGTGATGGGTATCTTCTACACGTTGCTTCTAAAAACCATCAATATATCTATAAACATAATAAATACAAGGTTAAGATTTTAAGTATTCCTCCATAATATATTGACGCATTGATTTAAAAAATAATATTAATAATAATCAGAATTTATCAGGTACATCGGAGGTATTTTGTGAAAATCAAAAACAAATTCGCATATAAACAGCGCTTTGAGTGCGCGACACTATATTTGCATCTCACTCTTGCATACTTCACTGTGGAAGCGCGAGGAGCTCAATGTTCTCACAGCCCGGCAGTCGGCGGCAGTAGCTCTCGGACTTGCAACCAGAGCGGATTTATGCCCGTTCCGTGAGCGTTGCCAGACGTTTTTTTAAAATGTTTTTAGCAAATAAATCTCAATTATTATAATTTTTGACTTCAGTTATAATTAATTAAGGGGATCGGCTATGAATGTTCTTATTTTTCCGATTTAAAATCGCTAATTTTTGATCGGGTACTGACTACCCAACACAGGAACGCGCGTTTTTATTTTAGCACCGTAAGGGAAAGGTTAAATATAATAAAACTTCTAGAAAACGTGTTGTTTTTATTCATATTAATTATTTCATATTTATCTAATTTGTAACACTCTTACAATATAATATCACAATTGATTTATTTATGATGATGACATCATAGGTTAGCAAAATAGCTGTTGTGACAATTTCTTAGAAATTAAATAAATAATATGTGATATTATAACAGTGTTTCAAATTAAACACCTAATAATGTTGAAGTAACATCATGTTTCAGCCACAACAATGAATAATTTTTATCACATTCTATTACAACCCCACAAATTTTATTTGTTTCTGTCTGAAACAAATAAAATTATGATATTCAGTAATGGTTTTGAAAAGAATCGTTAGGAAAGGTGCTTTGTAATGTTACTTTTTGTATTCTTCAGTCCATTTCATTCCACTCCGCTCACAAGATCATAGGACTTGTAGTAAACAATTAGAAGTGTGGACACCCTACAAATCCGGCCACGTGTGTTACCATAGCAACACCAAGGTACGAATAGTTTTATCTGGCAGATTGTGGTTAGAGTAATACTGGTATACAATGTCTGGAAGTATATTTGTATATACAGAAGAATGGTCTTCCAATTTCACTGTAAATAAAGGATTAAATTTTCATTGGCAATCTGGAATTTTATTTATCCATGATCATCTTCATCTTTTTCTCTGGCAAGGAGACAGCCTTAGCCCTTTTCTGTTCAATCAGATAATAGACGAACTTATAGAGGAGACGCAATCGCTACAACTGTGATATAGGACGGGAAAGCAAATTTTCAATGTGGCCTGTTATGTAGACGATGCTATAATCATAGCTGAAAACAATAATGACTTACAAAAAATGCTAGACAGACTGCATCACGCCTGTAAGAAATGCAACATGACGATCTCTATCGAAAAAACAAAATGTATGACCTTTTCAAAAACACCCAAAACATGTAACCTGATTGTAGAAAATCAACCCATGGAACAGGTCAGGACCTTCAAGTATCTAGGCATAGACCTGGTGGGAGGAGCTGATCTGCGGGAAGAAATACAAGCCCAAGTAAACAAGGCAGCTGCAATCTCTGGCGCTCTAAAATCCACAATATGAAAAACAAAGACATGGCCATTAAGAGTAAAATGAGAATCTATAAAGCATACGTAAGACCAATAATAACATATCGCCTCTTTGCAAGAATTACGTGACATTTCAAAAATCAAATCCGCCGTGATCAACATTATTTTCTACAAAAACATGGTATTTTTAAAGTGAACAGAATTTATGAGGGAATGAGACAACGCAACAGTGGTATATTGTGTTGTCACGTTGTCTCTTTCAGAAGGGTATCTTGTTTCATTTTTAAAAAATTCAATTTTCGAGATAACACGTTATTCTTGCAAAGAGGCGATATGATGTCGAAGCAAGGGCAGACACAGTAAGGACCAAACAAGTTTTGAGGACTTCTGAGATGAAGACACTAAGGACATTGAGAGATTACGCGAGGAACATCAGAATAAGATAGATATGTGAGGTAGAGGATATCATAAGATGGAGCAGACAGCAAAAAAGGGACTGGTATGGTCATGTTCAAAGAATGGACACCACCAGACTCCCCTATATTGGATTGCATAATCAGCCTCATGCGACGTGTCCCCGTGGAAGACCTCCTAAAAGATGGAAGGACAGCTGGGAGTCTACCTCACAGGAAGAGCAACACTCTGGAGAACAGACCACATAGGTCTACAACAAGGAAGAAGAAGAAGAAGATCTTCTTCTTATGTTTGTAGTAAAACTGGACTCATGCTACTTTATGCTTTAATCAAAGATATCAACAATTAACACATTCATTGTGCAACATTTTCAAGTTGTCTGGTAAGACGACCTTCGTGCAGAGTGGTAAGTGCTCTGACTGGCATACTGAAGGTCCCGGGTTCGATTCCCGGCGATAGCAGTGTGATTGTCACTCTCTCTTTGGTCGATGGTAGTCTTTAAATAAAATGTCTAATGACGTTTTCTTTCATTTCATCAATACTTACATCATCTTGACATCAGAAGACACCAGCAAACAAGAGAATCCATTCTGCAGACACGAGGTCCTACATCCAGCTGAAGACATCAAAATAATAAATAATAAAGAAAGAGACATCTAAATTCTTTTTTTTTAAATGTATTTTCAGTGATGAATACATTTCACATTGCAAATTTGGTGTCTTAAAAAGGAAAAAAAAAACTTTTTCTATGACAAAAAATCATAGATAAACCATAAATAATATATAGCAATAACAATAGTGGCGGAGGATACTTCATTGGCGTGGTACAAGTGGTAGTGTAAGTGGTTGTATATGTGAAATTTTAATTTCAATCTTCTTTTAAAATATCTCGTACTAAAACAAGGCATGTTCCAAGGCAAAGGAAGGTAATAAAATATAAAATATTTTAAATATATAACTAACTTACCATCAATGGGTAGGCAGATAGAATAGACTGCCACACTTTTCTTTCCTGATATACTTCTCTCGATTCCTTAACATTCATACATCGTTTCAGGTATGTATGTTGATTTTTCAGATTTTCACGTAGCCGACATTTCATATTTGATTTATTTGATCATGCCACGTTTTCAACGTTAACATATTACTTTCTTTACATTTTTTCTTCATTCTTATTTTCCATGTGTCCAAGCCATCTTAATTATCCTTTCATTATTTTGTTCATAATACTTTCATTCATTCAATATACCAACACTCGACCCAGATACAGAAGTAAAATGTAGAATAGAAGTTGCACGTGCTGCATTTAATAAGATGAGACCCTTCTTCTGTGACGATAATTTAAATCTTAAACTTCGACAAAGAATGATAAAAGCTTACATATGGTCAGCTCTATTATACGGAAGTGAAACATGGACTCTAAAAGTGAACGTAATGAATCGGTTAGAAGCATTCGAAATGTGGATACACAGAAGAATGCTTCGTATACCTTGGACCGAAAAGGTCAGTAACGTCGAAGTACTTAGGAGAGCCGGAGCCAAGAGAAAGCTGTTGTCGAATGTCAAAGTGAAAAAGGTCTCATATTTGGGTCACGTGCTGCGTGGAGAAAAGTACCGCCTCCTCCGACTTATATTGGAGGGCAAGATAGAGGGAAGACGGGGAGTTGGCAGAAAACAGATGTCCTGGCTGCGCAACATTAGAGAGTGGACCGGAATGAGGGCGGTGGATGACCTGTTTCGGGCAGCGCAGGACAGGGAGGTTTTCGCCGGAGTGATCGCCAACGTCGGGGGGACCTGACACGGCACAGGAAGAAGAAGATTCAATATTTGATCGTGACACATTTTCCTCGGTCTTCCTCTATTTCTAGTTCCATTGACATCGTTAACATATTACTTTACTACATTCTATCTTAACCCTTTGCACTCCTCAATCATTATTGTTTTACATGCCACTAACTGCTTAAATAATTCACAACAAATAGACATAAAAAAGGATTCTCCATAAAAAGCCATATTAGGAAGGTGTAGAGTGTGTTATGATTATTATAATATCAGATTAATTAATTTTAAAAATTGCATCGTATAGTGTTAAGTCTAGGCTGACATAGGAGTTGGTGCAAGAAATACTATGTTGGGTCACACTCGACATTGGAGTGGTAAGAGTTAATGATCCTTTCATTATTTTGTTCCTAACACTTTCATTTACATCGCATTTCCCTTTTTTCAGACATTCATCTAAGAGATCTCATTTCTACTGCATTTATTTTACTTTCATCCTTCTTTTGCCAGTTCCATGTTTCGCTTCCATATACAAGGGGGTCTGTACAAGAACACCATTGTGCACTGCCATTTTAGCTTTTTTGGATAGGCTTTTGTTTGCAATGCAAACTTTAAGTGCACCCTCCCCCAACCCTTCTTTCAATATCCCTCTCTACTCGCCGATCATTTGTAAACATACTACCTAAGTACACAAACTCATCTACTTGTTTCAGATTGTCACAATATTGTCACTTGTTTTTTATTTTCGACCGGTTTCGGCAGCCACTGGCATCTTCTGGTCGATTGCTGCCATTTCTATTTGAATTTTTTTATTATAATTAATTACAATGAATTTCTATTTGGAGGAAAGGTGTTTTGGTGTGTAGGAGTAAGAGTAAGAGTAAGAAGAGCAGATGAAAGCAGTCAAGTTCTATATTTATCGTTACTTAGTTTATTTTGTACAAACTTCAACAATATGTATAATAATAATAATAGTAATTTAATTAAATACTCTATAATTCTGTTATATTTTTATAATAAAAGTGAACTTATAAGGCGCCTGTCTGTTACGGTGAAGTAACGGTTACCTTAAACATCTCCGAACAAACTGTAGAGTGGCCGTAACCGTTCAGATCTAACGAAACGTAATTAATTTAAGTTCCGAAATAATTATTGTCTAAAAAGAATAATTTGTGCAAACCATACTAACACGAGTCCGTCCGCGGCGGCGCCCGGAAGGGGCCCGGGGAAGGGGGCCCGCTCCCGGCCGAGTCGCGGGACTTCATATATTAATTAGGATGTATCCAACCATCACAAAAGCAAGCGATCAAGATGGTGTAAAATGACAAAGGTTTGTGAATGAAACACAGTGCCGCTGTATACTCTATCGGAGTGGGTAATTAAATGTCTAGTGAACCCGGTCCGGGCGCGCCACGCCGTGCATGTCTCCGGAGGAATGGAAATTACTGGCATACTCGCTTCGGACAGAGCAACCGTGCATATCTCCAGATGTATGGACAGACACCTAGCATTCTCGCTCCGAACAGAGTACACCTCCGTGCGTGTCTCTAGATGAATAGAAAAACACCCGGCGTACTCGGTCCGGATAGAGTATGGTCCCTTGCGTATCTCCAGGAATATGAACAAACATCTTGCGTACTCAGCCCGGACATGCACTCGGCTTACTCGGTCCAGATAGAGTATCTCCAGGAATATGGACAAACATGTTGCGTACTCAGGCCGGACATGCACTCGGCGTACTCGGCCCGGACAGAGCGCGGCCCCGTGCATCTCTCCAAGCGAATGGACATACACCTAGCGTACTCGTTCGACAGACCGTTGATAAGCGACCGCAAATTTTTCGACGGAAGATTATAAAAAGTTAGTATAAATGTTAATTACCAGAGATAGTCAATACGTATGCAGCCGAGATAATAAATGACAAAACATTTAAATCCATCAATTGGAGGCGAGTTTTGTTTGCACACGAAGCTTTATTTATACGCAGTATTGTTCATACTCATTATCCATACATAACCTACGTTGCACGTTGGAAAATTTAAAAAGATATTCTCGTAAAGAATTTCATTTATATAATATAATATATATGTATATATAGGTACACTTCCACCCGCAGGTACCTCGAGGAGCCTCGGGTGCGCTGGATCGCGGCTGATTATCGTTTCTTTATAAAAATATAGTCGACTAAATAATTGCAATCCCGGCGGCGGGCCGGAGGGGCGGCGCGGGGAAGGGCGCGCCCCGGGCCCGCCAGCCGTATCTTCGTTCCGTTATTGGAGTAGAGTTATTGCTCAGTGAACGGGGTGACCGCGTATCGAGGTACAGGGGCAGGACCGTAAGGTAACAATACAAAACATAATAACATTATGGTACAAGCATCGTGATTTGTTTCTTCAATATAAAACCTAGCAATTAAGCTAAACCGGGTCTCCGGCCTCGGGAGCACGGGCGAGGTCCTGCGAGGAGCCCCGCCGTGTTTGAACATGTCCGCAATGTGCGCAGTACACATATACTTTGGTAAAAATTGAAAAGAGAATGTCGGCGCATACAACCGCGGCGGTGTCCGTGCCCACCTGCATGCGTGACTCGGGGAAGGCAGTAAGCGGCACTTAGGTTGACGTAACTAAAGGAGGGCTCGCGGGGCGCTCAGGGCAGGCAGGGAGGGGGACAGGGAGGGGGTCACAGCTGGCGCTCATCTGGCTGCAGCACCACGCGGTGGCCCGCCCCCGCCGCCACCACCGTGGTGTCTCGCGCCCCCCCGCCCTCCCTGTCCCCCCGAGCTTCCCCCGACACGGGTGCAGCTCCCGCCTCGGCCGGCCCGATCTCCTCGTCCGCCTCGCCCTCGCCCTCGCCCTCCGTCTCGCCCTCCTCGCGCCGCTTGTGGCGCCGCCACGCGTGCTGGATCAGCCGCGCGCAGTACTCTTCGCGCTGCCGCCACAGCGTCGAGGACACGGGCTCGTAGCCCACCTCGTCCGGCCGCGTGTTCACCTCGGCCAGCTCTCCCGTCTCCTCGATGGGATTGCCCTTTCGCGCGAAGAAGTCCTTGGTCAGCGCGTCCAAGATGTCCACGCAGAACATCATGTCGCCCTTGCAGATGGGGATGTCCATGGAGACTATCTTGTACTTGTTAGGTTTGTGGATCTGCAAAGGCGGCTCGAGCACGTCGAGGAAGTCCGACAGCTGGTCGAAGCGGATGTACTGCGTGCCGTCGGGATCGAACTGCTGCCAGATCTCGTAGTACATGTCGTAGTCGTCGTCCGTCAGCCCCTCCTGCACGTCCTCCGTGGCCTGCGAGTAGTTCTCGAGGATCACGGCAATGTACATGTTGATGACGATCAAGAAGCTGATGACGAGGTAGGACAGCAGGTAGGTGATGCCTATAGTGGCGGAGCCGCAGTCTCCCGCGATGCCACGCTCGTTGTCCGGCAGCGAGCAGTTCTCCTCGTTGATGATGCCGTCCAGCACCCCGTCCCAGCCGGCTGACGTGGACATCTGCAACAGACCCCGCACGTTAGTCTACTCTCTCTTGCAAACACCGTGAGGTATGCGGGTCAAGGAATACTCATACTCACTTGAAATAGTAAGATCATGCTCTGTCCAAAGGTCTTAAAGTTATAGACGTCATCCAGACCGCTCTTGTCCTTGACGTGCATGAAGAAGGACATGCCGAATATGGCGAAGATGAACATGACCAGGAAGAGCAGCAAGCAGATGTTGAAGAGAGCGGGCAGGGACATGGCGAGCGCGAAGAGCAAAGTTCTGATGCCCTTGGCTCCCTTCACCAAGCGGAGGACCCGCCCCACCTTGGCCACTCTAACTACCCTTAGTAACGTCGGAGATACAAAATATTTTTCTATAAGATCACTGAGGACCAAACCTGCAAAATTAATCGGAATTTTGTTATTCAAATAACATTCATACGATAATACTAATCACATAGAACCAAAGGTCGGCAAACTGCGGTTCTCAAGCCAAATATGCTCTTCCACGAAGGGCTTGTTTTAAATACATTTATTTAAAATTAATAGTATTAATTTCTTCTATGACTGCTTTGCTTTCTCTATCTATTGCTTTCACTTTGTGTTGTGGATTCACATTTAAATAAATAACTCCATTTAGTATTACAACATGTTTCGGTTATAACATAACCCTTTTCAATGTACAAAATTTTAATTTCAACAAATTTTGTACATTGAAACATACAACGTACATTGCAGTTATATTTATTCTAATATTATTCAATTCACAATTCAATCAGTCTTATTGACAAGAGCCTGAAATCGTGTCAAATTATGAACAAAAACAAGCAAACCTGATTTTCCCAAACATTCTCAGGATTATAAGAATTATAATATTTAAAAAATGTATCTTTACTGAAGAAGGACTGTTTGCCCGAAACATGTCTATGTAATTTTATTTTTTTAATATAAGTGTTGTATATACAAAGTATATAAAAAAAGAGAAATAAACTATCATAACAACACAAAGTATGGCGTATATAGAAGAAATTCTGAAGAAATTTATTGTTTCTTGAACAATGATGTAAAACTCCATATTAAATAATTACTACGAACGTCAGTTTTCTAGAAGTTTTATTATATTTTATGGGAACGACATGTTTCCAATATTTCTGGACCTACCCAAATAATTCTTTGTTAAAAATGTATAAAGTCACATCAATTTTCGTTAATTACCATATTCTGCTCCATTTACTAGTGTATATAAACTGCAACGAGTTGAAGTTTCGTCACATTTGATAATGCCTTAGGAAGGGCGAAACATGTCATTCCCATAAAAAATAATAAAACTTCTAGAAAACTGACGTTTTCATTCGTATTAATGTATGGCCTTATTTAAATTAAGCAAAACAATGTTTCACTTTCCATATTAAATTTGTAATATTTATCAGTAAGCAAGATTATTATAAAGTATGAAATCTAGTTTTATTCAGTGAGCCAAGTTTTAACTGACTCTTCAAAGAAGAGAATTATTGTAAAGAAATTTAAATCGTTGTATTGCCGATATTTGGCTCTTTTAACGGAGTTTGCCGACCAATGAGAAATACTTTTAATATACGTTTGAAGGTTCTCACCTAATATGGATAAAATTACAACGACGAAGTCGAAAAGATTCCACGGTTCAACAAAGTAATGGTATCTTAATGCGAATATTTTCATTAAACATTCGGAGCTAAATATCACAATAAATATCATGTTTAGGTAATCCAGGACGTCACTAAATGCTTTCTTCTGCTGGTAGTGGTCCATGGTCATAGTCAACATGTTGAATCCGATGAACAACATGATGATCATGTCAAACTTCTTATTTGTTACTATCTCGAAGACGATCGCTTGAGGACGCCACTGAAAAATAAAAAACAAATATTACTTTCTAACTAACTAACTAACTAGCCATCACGCCGTCTCTCCGAAGGGGTAGGCAAAAAGAATGCACTGCCACACTTTTGCCACATCAATTGATAGATTCAATATCTTCCTCGAATATCAAAAAATCAATAAACATACACTGGAGATTCTGATGTGTACGACTTGATAATCTGACTAAAATCAGTCGCCATGAGCAAAAAGTTAAACACAATATACTTTACAAGAAATGAACGATTTCAATGAATTTGTGGGGTTAACAAACTATGCAGGACTTTGAGACCAGTGGAGGCAATAGACTTAGACTGCTGTACCAGCATATTGCAATGGCGAAATACATTGCATAGACAATCAAAACACCTGACACAAAAGATTCTCAGCCTAACGAAGCCGATGACCGAGTGCGGAAAATGATGAATCAGGGTCCGGGTTCATACACAAAGGTTACTTAAGCTTGTCCGGCAGAGTATCGTGTGCAAAGGAAGCAAAACATATAAAAGCCGTACAGCCCACCACTCTACACGTCAGTCATTCTTTCGACTTATAACCGACACGAGTCTACGTTATCAAGTCTACATCACGAGGGATCTCGGACTCCCTCCTGCTGATCTACGAAGCCACTCGACTACGTCACGCAGCTTCTGGCGGTCTTCGCTCCAGCTGACCGACACTACTGCTTAGCGTAACATCATTCTCAGCTGCTCGCTGCCCGGACTCCGCCCCGCAGCTATCGACATCCACCACGCTCCATTAATCCTCCAGTACATAATACTATTAATGTATAATTACTTGTGATTGAGAATAAACGTTGAAACTTCCACCGTCTTTCAACTCTCACCACACCACCCCAAAAATTCTTTAAAAAAAACATGATTTTGGAACTATTTATTAAACGTATACATTAAAATCTATGTTTTTTTAACCCTATTGCGATGTTGCATTATCTTGCTCCAGCCAGAAATTATTTGACTACGATGATATAATTTGGAACATACCCTCGGGCGGGGAATGGCCTTCAGTGGCTTCTTAGAGCCCATCTTCTTCATGGCATTGTAGTACTTCTTCTGGTCCTCTGTCATAAACATCTCCAGGCTGCCACCGGCCTTTTTCTTCTGCTCGTTGAAGTTGTCGATGATGACTCCGATAAACAGGTTAAGGGTGAAGAATGATCCGAATATAATGAAGAACACAAAGTAGAGGTACATGTAAATGTTCGTCTCCCGGATGGGCTGCTTGTTAATCTGGAATATTAAACACCGTTCGTTTCATTTTTACATCTTTGTATTATATATAAATAAGTAACTTATGTCAATATCTTAGTTGCAATATTTTTCGGCAAACCCAACAAATCTTCAGGTAGCTTTTTGAAGACTCAAACTGTGATGATTAATAATAATAAAAGGGAGACAATGCAAACAACCATCACACTCTCGGGTGGTGGCTGTTTCTATTGTCGTTTCCACAATCCCGTTTCTTACAAAAGAAGTTTTGGGATTTATCAATAAACAAACAATATATTAATATATATATATATTTTTTTCAATTTTTCAATCATCAATCTTAGTTTCACTTTTGATATAAAATGTAATAGAACTCCTAGAAGACAGAAGTTTTCATGTATACTAATTAGTTTCTTAGCGTAATATTTTTTTAAATGTAAACTCGTATGAAGACAACAAACAGTTGTCTTTATCTGTCAGTATTTTTTTTTCTTGTATACAACAGGTCGTTTGAACCCAATTACTGTATACAATTTATTTTAGCTATTATATTGATTCTTATGACATGTGATGGGTAGGTCACGAGAATTCTGTACTAGACCGAAGAGAGTGTGACAATCACACTGCAATCACGGATCTTCGGTATGGAAGTCAGAGCTCTTACCACTCTGCCACGAAGGTCGACCACGTGAAGTATTGCTTAAAGTATGAATTTTCGAGTTAATAATTAAACTGCTTTTAAGTATGTTCTTGAATTTGTGTTTAAAACTATTGTTATCAAATTATTTTAAAGTAATGAAAGAGACGTTACCTCTCTCGAGTCGATAGCATCGTTCATGATCTGAATCCAGCCTTTGAAGGTGGCCACCTGGAACAGGCACAAGTAGGCCTTGCCCACGTGATCGAAGTTCATCGGAGAGTTCTCCCACGTGTAGTTCTCCGCTATGCACGCATTCTTATCCGGAATGATCTCGTAGCTCAGGGTCGTCTTGTTGGCGTCCACACACTGAAGTCAGAATACCAATTAGTAAATAACAAAATACCAACTGATCAATCACAGCGGATATATCAAATGACCAATCCCTCCATTTGTATGGGAGAAGGTTTATTTTTTTTCTCAGTCATAATATGCACTTTTCTACACATTTTTATTAAAGTATTATACATAAATTCATGAATGTTTATTTCATTTTTTATTTTTTCTTGTGAAGCACTCACTTTGTGATTAGACATATTAAACTAATAGGTATAAAATAATAAAACACTTTGTATTTAACCACGGTATGTTTATTATAATTGATGTCAACTAGTTTCGCTTGGACCCAAGCTTCATTAGGACAGTATAATAACTGTTATTATATTGACGACCTTTGTAGCCGAGTGGTAAGTGCATTGATTGCCAACCCGAAGGTTCCGGGTTCGATTCCCGGCGAGGGCAATGTGATTATCACACTGTCTTTGGTCTGGTGTAGAATTCACGCGACAATAAAATGGTGATAGATTAGCTACCTATCACATGTCACGAGAATCACTATAATAGCTATAAATACCCTTTACATCGATTTGGCTCATGCTGTCATGATGTAAAGAGCGATTTAACAAAATAATAATAATAATTATTATACTGCCCTGGTGAAGCTTGGATCCAAGGGAAACTAGTTGTCATCAAGTGTAATATTTATACCGTGGTTAAATACAAAGTGTTTTATTATTTTATATCTAGAAGTGCTATATTTATTTAATTTTAAATAATAACTTATCTAAGTTTCAATTGCAATGGAAGATGTTTTCAGACAATGTTTTCTTTGTACTACTCAATTACATAAATCGGTATGTATTGTTTCTTAAACAATGATGTACAAATCCATATTAAATAATATTGACAATTATAGACATTTGATAATGCCTTAGAAAGGCAAAACATGTCATTTCCATAAACTGTAATAAAACTTCTAGAAAACAGATGTTGTTATTCATATTAATTATGATGTAAATTAGTTTATATGTAATTTATCTTGCAAATTTATTATTATTGATGAAAGCTACGTTTATAAACATACCTTGTGGTATTTGCCGGCAAACAGTTGTACACCCATAATGGCGAAGATGAGCCAGAATATAAGACACACCAAGAGCACGTTGAAGATGGATGGAATGGCTTGGACCAGCGCGTTCACCACAACCTGGATTCAGGGTAACATTTCAAATTATATTTAATGCAACTGCTCTATCAAATTTTACTTTTCAAGCCTTAAAACAGTAATTGAAACTACATACTTTTATTGCGTAATAAAATGGACTCAACTATACAGGAGTCTTTCATTTATTTTAGCATAGATAGATTAATTTTGTTCTGTGAAAATTAACAATTGATATCTATAACTTTGAATGAAATAATGCACTGATTCAAATAAATAATATCTGGTATTTTTAAGTTACTTAATACTATCATAAAGAATTGTTTTTCTTACCAGATAAAGGGCCTTATAAATAGAGATTGAATTTTTTTATGTTCTTTTCCCATGCATAAAGAATTTTATTCTGTCTAACATCATCCTTCAATAATGTTTCATGTATTATAATATTTAAATTGTTATTAAATGAATTTGTGCACAAAATAATAATAATGTGGTTTGCAGATAAATAAATTTGTATTTAAATAGTCATATGTTTGAATTGCTTCCTTGTACAGCACACAACAATTTAAATCTCTATTTATTGGGTTGATGCAAAAGTTATGACCGTTTTTCATGATCCAAGGTAAAAAAAATTTTCTTCAGAAATGATGTATGATATCTTCTTTTAAATGATTCCATTGTATAAATGATGCTTTCCCTCTACTTTCTATTCAGTTTTGGCCTGGCCAGAGTACAGTGAAGAGTCCTTGTATTTTTTCAAAATGTCGGTAATAAAGTGCATTTACGTCATTGTTTACATTATGAATTCCGTAAAGACGATACCGCGAGTGTGGTGATCAAAAACATTTGCAAAGTGTATGGAGCAGATGTCATCAAAGTTCGACAGGTACGAAGATGGTTTATAAAATTCCGATCTGGGGATTTTTCACTAATTGATTCTTTGTGTTTGGTGAGATTGTAAGGGTATTGTGTATTTTGAACTCTTGGAACGCAATCAGACAATTACAGCAGAACGATATTATCAGCAATTATCCAAATTGAACATCGCACATCAAAAGGTTAGACCAGAATTGGTAAACAGAAAAGGGGTAGTGTTTCATCACGACAACGGGCGACCACATGTGGCTATGATAACCCAACGCAAGCTAAATGAGTTTAATTGGGATATTATCAAGCATCCACCGTATTCTCTAGATCTTGCTCCTTCCGATTTTCATTTATTCCGATCACTGCAAAAAAAATTTAATGATAAAAAATTTGATACAATTGAGCAGGTAAAAACATCCCTTACTACATTTTTCGCATCAAAATCCACGGAATTTTACACTAATGGTATTAATAAGTTGATAGAAAGATGGGAGAAGGTTATAAGAACTGATGGAAGTTATATAATTGATTAAATAAATAATACAAATCTAAAAAAAAATGTTTAATTGTATATGTAAAAAAACGGTCATAACTTTTGCATCAACCCAATATATGTTTATTAACTTTTTTAAGTATAGTTAATAATGATGACAAGCAACAGTACCTACTCGTGATCGTCGCATCATGCAAGAACAATACTTTGTTAAATATTAGATTAATATTTTTCAATAGTGTAAATATATTTGCATTTGTATCACAAATATGTTAAGGGTGCAGCATTCCATATTGTCCCAAAAATATTATTTAAAAATATCGTAAATATGTTTTACAACACATTATACATGAACAAAGAGTAAATTATAATATTTATGACTACACAGCTCTGTCAGATATAGAAATTGATATTTTCAATTAATTTGAATTTAGATTTTACACTTTATCAAAATATTGTAAAAATAAATGTAAAATATATAATTAAAACACTTTGAAAATATAAATTGAACTATATCTGATTTTAACAACAAATACAGCTTTCAATTTGTGATATTAGTAACTGATAACGTGTGCATATCTATTACATATATCTCAAGATTAGATTTTTAAACAATATTTACAAAACCGTATATCTCAGATTTCATTTTTTTTAAATACTTATTTTATCTTAACTAAATGAAAATGTATAATACAAAAAATCATTTATTACAACAACAAAAATGATATAAGAAGCAATTTTATTTTACATCATTTCATAGTATTGCATATTTTCTTTTAAACTTATAGAGATAAATAAACTCATATCAGCGAATCTTATAGGATTCTGTTTTAATTCTAACTCACAATTGCAAAACTCTAGAATCTGGAATGTGTGTACTTTAAATTTATTATAAAGGTTATTTCTATTGAATGCAGATGCAGCAATTTGTTATTGTATACTGTGCAACTTACCGTTAAGTCAAATAGGTGTTAAAGCTTTACGAATCATGCCAATCTAACAAGTCAAATCTACTAAAAAAATAATGAAAAAAGATAGGAAGACATTCAGGTTTTCCAGGGATGTAAATTTTGGTTCAGTCTAATTTGATATCCGCCATTTTGTGGCGGGAAGCGGTTGTGAGTGCACGGCGAGAGCGGAGATATCTGATGCTATTCATCCATACAGAATGGCGTCTCGGCGCCGGATGCTCGTGCTGTATCTGGGGATCTAGGAAACAGACTTCACTACAAGTGCAGAAGCGATTCAATCATGTAATGCTCCCAATGATCTGTTTGAGTATTATAAAGAAACACTACAAGGTTCTATTGTTTACGTTTGTTCGCATTGTCAAAGATCAACCGTTTATTGTAAAACAGTAGGAATCCGTTTTATTAAATAAATTAAATCGCGATCGAAGACAATGGTAACAAATTTAATTATAAACAACACAAGATGTGAAATATGATTTATTGGTTGACTTCTGATAGTACTCAAAATTGGTTTATAAAGAATAGAATCTGGGGGTGAAAGTTGTTGATCCAGAAGACCCACACCATGGCGGAAAACATGTATTATCTTTTCAGAGTATTCAATTCTCTAATGAAACCAAATATTTTTAAAAGAAGCACCATTTTATCAAGATTTTCACTTCATTCTTTTGACAAATTCATAATACAAATTATATCTATTTAAAATTCATTCAGTCTGTTCAGAATCTTGTGAGGACTAATCTTTTTACAATTGTAGTAATTACAGAAAAATATTAAGTTTCCATTACTCTGCCCACAAGGATTTTTATGTATGTAATTGCATTCTCCACTTAATAAAAATGCCAACTTGGTTAAATGAAATTTTACTAAAACTGGTGTTTTGGAATATTAAAAATAAATGCAGGTAATCAAAGCGATCTGGTTTTTAAAAGAAGAATTATAAATGTCTATGACGAGCTTTCAAACTTAGAATTTGAGTGCTTGTCATTATTTCTAAAAATTTTAAGGTGTCAATTCGAAATCTTGTGTTGTTTATGTCAACAGGCCAATCAAGAAGGTTTTTTGCGAGATTTGGGAAAGGAACAATTTGGTCATAGACAAGGGACTCTCTCTCGCCCCGGGTACGTACCCTCATGCCCTGCATACGACTCATGGCCCTTAGAGGTCGAAGGGCACGCAGGGTCCGCATAGTTTTGAAGGCCTGAATACCCCCTGCCCCGCAGAGAGCGGCGACGAAGTTAATAAGGGAGACCTGTCGGATTCACAAATCACATAAGCAATATTACATCTGGTCTCTGCATAACTCCTCTCTCAGGACTCGAGGGTTCTCCGACTCTCCAAGCGCTAGTAACTTCGCTATTCGTGTGAAAACTGTTGGATGTTCACAACCCGCTTCCTTTATTGGACCGAAAAGCCAATCGTTTCACGAGCAATGGGAATGGATATGAATGAACTAGGGGATGAAGGAGAAATTTGAAGCTTTGAAATAAAAGCGATGATAATCAAATTATTAAAACATTGCATTTCAATAGTTTGATCATGTTTTCAAGCGCACACACTCATTGTCAGTAATTTTTAATATAACAAGCTTTAGTGTGTCATAAACTCACTTATTAAATGTTTTATTGTTTATCATTTCACACGGCCAATCTTTTTATGACAATATAACATACTGCTAGTTTTAAAGCATTACCAAAACAAATGAAATATTTTTGTATAAACGTGTTTTTTAAATCACATGAAAACTGTTTGTCTAATTTCAAAGGACACAACATTGAATCCCCGGATAAATTAGCATTGATAACATTCATGTGTTTTTTAAATATATTATATTATGTAGATAATAATACATTGGACCAGCTAAATTATTTAATTAAAGTAAAATAATGCTTTTGAGATTTTATAGGTTTTCTTTGTATCCAAATGACTGTTTTTATTTCAGTGGATGAAGTGATGGACAATGAGCCACGCAGAATGATATACAAGATGTCTGAAAAGAAGAAGAGAGCGATAGTCACAAGGATTAGTTATGTATATGTATTTGTTAGTACACGCACACACAGACACACGACACCGATGTAGATATAAGTATGATATAGTTTAGCTTGTTCTTTAACAACACACCATATACAGTTAGGCTTTTATATCGAGTCCAACCAAAACACAAGAGCCAATTCATGATACCGCATGGGGTTCGTTATTTCTTCGATCGGTTAATTAGTGTTGTAAAACTGAACATAGTTATCTATAAAGTTGCACAGAATCTTTTACAACGCATGATCAATTACACTGTGACTGTGACACACATGAGAAAACAGCTATCAAATTTTATTTTAGGTTTACAATTTTTTTTGTGTATTACATAGTATTTGCCACGTTACATTGTAAAGATTCTTTACTTTAATATCCATGTTCATTTGAGAAAAATGAAAAAAGATTTGATTTAAGGCAACAAAGATTGATTTCATGCTCCATTGCACGTATCAAAAGAAAATGATATATATTTTAACATCAAATTTCATGATGCTAGGGCATAATAACGCATTGTGATTATATTAATCATTTTCTGTTATCCCAGCAACCCAAAATACCTTTACCTTTTATATGTTATATTACCTGAGATATTATTTAACATGTAATGACTTTTTTATGAGTTAAAATACTGTTTGTTCCACTTCTGAAGAGGAAAAAATACATACAATTTTCGTCATTGTGGAATTCCACAATGATAATTCCTTGTAGTTCATCAAATATTAAAATGTGTCTGCTTTGAGGAGTCAGCCACTTCTAATTTATATTTATGAATAGCGAAATGAATATAAAATTATTATTTTATTAGAATATTCCCAAAATCTTAAAATGTTTTTAATTGTTTTTCCCTCATTACATTATCAAATAGAATTAGATTTGTTTTACGATGAATTAGAAGGAATTCTAGGATTATGTTGCCTTATTTCAAAATCTTGTCTCTTTTTCATAGAGTATAAAGTTCTCTATTCTTATTTCACAACACTAGTCGATAGAAAAGCCCCCAAGCAAAGCACCCAATGAAGCAATTGTATATATATATATGGGCAGTCGGATACACAGATATCGGGTTTGGTTAGCGTTTAGGTTAGCCGGTAGGTTAGGTTAGGTTAGCCGTTGGAGTTCTCTGGACTCACTCGCATCCCCTCCCAGCGCGAGACTGCCCTCAGGGGGCGCAGGGCTCGAAGGGTTCTCATAGAACGGAATGCCGGAATGTCGTCCGCTCCAGTCCACACTGCGGCCAGGTTTATCAGAGACAACTATGCCGCAACACCACCCGTTAATTCACATCTTATCTTGTTTCATTGCATCAAATCCACAACTCTTCATTCACCATTCTTACTTATTGGAATATCAAGAACTGAGCTCTGCTAACTAAAGGTGACACATACGTGAACATGAGCGTGTTCAATGGGAACATTGTCTAATATTTAAAGAAACAATTTAAGGAGCTAACTTTGTGTATATAGTATAATAAGAAATTAAGTTCATACAACATGTTCACTTTCAGTAGGCGCAGCTCAATTCGAAGGCTATATTATTTGATACCTGGTCATTACAGTAAATTTTAAGAAATGGAAAAAAAAATAAAGTACAAAATTAATTAAAAATTATAACTTACAAATAAACATGTGTATTATATAGTCATGGACTTAATCAAGTCATAAAATAATTATTTTAATTGAAATGTTAATATATCATTATAAAATTAATTTTTAAATCAAATTCTCTCATTTAGTAACACAAGGAATTATTATATTTAATTTTATGAAGAAATTTGAGATGGATTTTGAGTGGTGAAATAATTCATACCATGACAATGATGAAGTCGAGCCAACACCAGGCGTTGGTGAAGTACATTTTGAATCCAAGAGCAAGCCACTTGATCAACATCTCCAGGAAGAAGATGACGGTGAAGATACGGTCCATGTAGTAGAGAATGTCTTGAAGAATTGGTCGCTGGGGAAGGTGAACATCTTCAAGAGCCTGGAAGTGAAGATATAAAAACATTCAAACTTATTTATCATTAAATTATTTTAAAAGGGTAGTTAAAGTTTTCTATCTGGTTCAGAAGGATATGATAATGTTAATTAGGGTTAAGTTACAATAAAACATTGCAATTATTGTAAGATGTGATCTGTCATTGACGCAAGTCATGGAATTTTAATACGAAACATTCATCCAAATAGTTACATTGGCCTTGGATAGCTAGTAGCATATTTTAATAAACTTTATACTGATTATGAACAACTTTGCAAGATTGAGAAACCTTCTAGGTGTTATAAAACTCTGCATCTAGTAAATGCATATGCACTGTGCTATGTATGGTATAGCAACAGTGCTTGGAATGTCCAATGACTGTACTTAAAATCTATTAGAATCATCCTTATAGCCACTTGCTTTGACAATATGTTTTATCATCGCCCCAAAGAAGAATAACATCATGCCCTAATAAAAAATATTAAAAAGACAGTTGCGTTCCATTCCCCAAATGCTGTTTCGATAACTGCTTAAGATGTTATTCGATAACTGCTTAGATAATCACAGCCGGCAGGTGAGGATCTTTTCTTAGTTCTTGGGTATAACATTGCCCCATAGTTTCATCGAAGTTTTGTTTATCATAACTTACTATATAAGAAATTATAAAGACTTTTCAATTTGGATGCTTACCAAAGCTAAACTACTGAGCAGGATCATGGTGATTACGGCGGTTTCAAAGTACTTGTTCTCGATGAGCTGGAAGGTCTTGAGGCGGAGGTTGGCCCAGCCTTGCCAGAAGGGAGCGTCATCGTCTCCGGCAAGGAAGGGGAAGCGTGCATAGCACTGTTCAGGGCAACAGTCCGCCGGGGAGTCCTCAATCACCTCATCATCATTAGCCGCTACCACGGCAGGACGGATGCCATCCAACCCACCGTCTTCTGCACCGTCCTCTTCTAAATCTACAAACACAATACATGGACTGGTTTAATAACATATTAATTTGGAGTACTTAATAACTTTCAGCATAGGCTGGCGTAAATGAAAAAATCTTTAGAGGAATCTAAAATATATACTGGGTTATTGAGTTAATTATCATAATCGAAGGTTATTGGTTGGTATAAGTTGTTTTGTATTTCAAAAACAAATTCTATATCGTACCGTCTTCCAGACCAAGGTCTTCTTTACTAGCGTCTCTCTTCTCTTCTCCATCCATCGTCTCTGCTGATCCTTTGTGACTTTCGTCTTTGAATGGCCTGTTCTTGTGGCTCCCGTAAGACTTCTGACTGATGGTGTCATCGTCCTGAAGGGAGGTCATAAGCTTTATGATTAATTAATTCTACACTCCTGAAAGGGGATATTTATAGACATGTTAAAGGGATAGAAATCAGCAGTAAACCTGTAAGGGCAGTCCTCGGTGATTGAGCAATTCGTGTTCTAGCCTGTTGTCCTGGTGGTTACCACTAATGGCGTTGATGTTGTTCATTATCATTTTTCCTTTCTTCATCTTATTATTCAAGTCTCCTGAAATAGGTTATACATTTTGATATATATGCAATAAAAATAAATATTACATATAATCCTATATCAAATCGTCGAATTTCAGAACTAAAAAGTATATATTTCATATTCAGCAAAAAGTAAATAGAGGTTCACATTTTTTTAAATAGTCTGATCACCAATTGCCTTGTGAATTACATAATATATTATTGGTGTTGGAAATATAATAGATTGAATATAATTTATACATATAAAAAAACAACTAAAGACATTAATATCTTAGGAATTTTTAAACAAGATTTTTAGTAGGTTGTTTTAGAAGTTGATTTGATAATGACTGTTATTATAATATATTAGTTTAGTTCCACTTATTTGAGTCACAATTTGTGACTCTGACAATGTCAAATTTAGTGTTTATTAACTTAATATCGAATCCGAAAAACGCGATGGGAAATTCGCATTTCAAAGAATCTTATTTTAGTTATTGTGATTTATATGTTTCGCCTTACATAGATGCCCAACGAAAGCGCAATTAAATAAATGAAGATGCAGTGATATATTTGAACCTTAATAACTAATTTAAAACAATTGAGATTGCTCGTCTCGTCTGAAAACATGAGCAATAAAGTATTCAATTAATATAATCACAATAACAGTCTCTTATAAATCAAGTGTGTTCAAACTATTAGTATTCCTGGACAGATTTAAATAATGAAATTTTATGTCTCTGTCTACATTGAAAACATAAATATAAACAGTAGTGGATAATAATAATAATAATTAGGCTTGTATAGCGCCATTTTCGTAAATCACTCGCTCCAAGGGGATCGGTCATAGTAAACTAAATAGTGTACACTTTGATAACATCAATAATTTTACATATTTTATTTATGTATTAATTTATCATTTCGTGGGCATAACGTGAAACATAATATTAACTATTTAATATTGATAAACATATCATTCACACACACACACAGAGTCACATATTTTGTTTGTCATTATAATTGTCAAATAAAGTTGAAAAATTCAATCTGTATCTTTTGAGTAATTTACACTCGCCACATAGTGATGAATACGAAGTGACCAGTGACACAGCACATACTTTGCATGTGTTCTTTTCTTGCACTTATTTTTACAGTATTTTTATGTTATTCGAAGTTAAAATTTTTTTTTTAGCTAATTATAATAATTTATCTTGCAATTTTACTTAAGTATATTTTAAATACACATTTTAACTGGATACCCAGAATTCAGCATCATAGGTAAAGAATGAATAAAGCACCGTAAAGAGGGTGTTAAGGATGCTCCAATATTTGTGAATGTAGTCTTATAACTATGATGATTTTTAAATCTGTGTTAGGCTGGGGGTTGGTCAACCTAATCTGATAGTATTGTGAGGAGATTTTCTGATTGAATTACCGTGAATGGTAAACTCCATGCCGTCTCCGATAGCCACTTCCAGCTGATCTTTGTGCTTCTTATCTCTATAAATAACAGCATCATCCAAGTCGCCTCCCATCTCCATGTCTCCGTCCACTCCTCGTTCTGTGGACACACAGCGGCCACACAGAGCGGCCTTTAGACCTGGGCCGCGCCGGGAACAAAGGAACCACGCCACAAACCGCCATTTTAGAATTTACGCCATTTTGAAAACGGCGCCATTTTAGTGGCGCCACACCAAACGAGGGGCCGAGCGATTTTTAAGGTTTGTTTTATACGAACTTGCAGGATGATAGCAATTAATTTATGTGAGTATAATGGATACAAGTAATTGATTGATTATGTTTATTTTATAAGGTAACAGCTCACGAATTAGATGAGTTTGACTGTACCAACAAATATTTTTGAATTCTTGTTTGTAGGGACATTTGAAAAAGTCAAAACTCTTTTTATGCAGCCATAGATAAGTTAGGTTAGGTTATCAAAGATGAATATAATCTTATTTATTTAAATTTAATATATTAGCGTGCATTAATGATCTTATAAGATGTATTATGCTTTGGTGAAATGAAATAATTTTATTATTTGATTTATAATGAGAATGGATCTATACTTTAAATTCAAATCAATCTTATAGATCCTTTAGCTATAAAAGAGGACTCAGGTCGATTGAAAATCGATTAGTGTCTTTAGAATAATGGACTAAATGTCTTATTCTTGAGACAACTACTAAATTTTACCATCTTAAGTTTTTCTTTAATACATAAATTAATAATCATGTTTATACGAGATATAAAAAGTTTAAACTCGTATATAAATTAATTGGATTAACATGTGTTGATTTCTGTTTGAAATTTGATCTTAATCGAGAGAGAGAGAGAGTATCAAAGTTTATGCCAGATCCTCTAAACATTAAGCATATATAAATAAAGCAGCCAAAATTGTTTTCCAGATTCAGAAATAACTGCATAGTATGTAACTAAACTCAATTTCGATGTAAATATCAATGCCTTATGAGCTTTTTGAAAGTAATAGTTGATATATGTGAGAATGGTCCTGCTCTTAATGTAGTGAGATGATTGAAGAATACTCTTGCCAGGGGTGGATGCACCAAACCTTAAAATCCGCGCATATCCTCCTTTATGTACAACACGAGCTAACATTAATTTACTTTACACAACATTAACCAACACCAACAAACGTGCAATACATCCAAAGGTGTTACACATCACACAAACACAACGCGGGAGCAACTTCAGCCGGGATGGGGCGTGATTCATTGTACATACACGGGTACACAGAACATTTATCATACAATAATACGACAATACAATATCAAGTACAGGGTGGGGCAGGTTGTCACTAAATATTCAATCTATAGCAGGCTCATATACTTAGGAAATTGAAATAACTTTGTTTAATCCACTAATTAGTGGATTAAACAAAGTTATTTCAATTTCCTAAATATATTACTATGGAATTCCACAGTGTTAATGCCTTAGCGTTCAATATAGCAGGGTCAATTAATAAACATTACGCTTGTATCAAAATTTACATTTTGATGTATCGATATGTAACAATTATTTTATGAATAGTCCATTGTTTTGGCCGAAACACTATGATACCTTAACATTTTAAACTGTTAAATTAAATAACTTTGTTTTATGTATCACAATTTATTTTATTTTACGCGACAGCTGTTTCATCAACCTATGTTGACATCATCAGGTGTTACAATAATATATCAAATGATATATCGCGCGCTTAATAGAATACTGGCTTAACTCAAAAAAGCAAGTTTTACTCAATCTGACATGAGTCGGTGTTTTAACAAAAACAGTCGAAAACACGTACGAATGAAAAAGCCCGATATAGTGTAATGGAGGTCAATTGGCGGAATTTTGACTTAATTTTAACGCGAAACGATGGATAGCGTTAACACAAGCCTCTGTCTAATGTTAACTCAATTATGACCTAAACCATAATCGGTCAGTTTACTATTAAGCGTGCGATATTATTGTAACACCTGATGATGTCAACATAGGTTGACGAAACAGCTGTCGTGTAAAATAAAATAAATTGTGGTACATAAAACAAAGTTAATTAATTTAACAGTTTAAAATTATTTTATATGTTGAAATGTATCAATTATTTTTGAAATAATCTATTGTTTTGGCTGAAACACTTTGAAACTTTAACTTTATTTATTATTTTCGGAACACAATTATTATATCACAATACATATATTTATTTTCTATGAAATTGTCAGGACAAATGTTTCACCAACCCCTCTAAACATCATCAGGGAATATAAACCTCTCAACTCAAATTGTTTGTAAAACCTGATAATGCCAACATAGGTTAGCGAAACAGCTGTATTGACAATTTCGTAGTAATTAAATAAACATATTTTGATATGATAATATAACGGTGTTCCAAATTAAACAGTTCATTATTTTAAGATTTTTTTTTGGATTTTTTTATAAACGTATTTTACACACTTTTTTGCACTCTTCACAAACGTGTTTCGGATCACAGATGCCCTTCCTCGGTGTAAACATTTAAATTTTCAAATAAAAAAATCTACACTGAGGAAGGGCCTCTGTGGCCCGAAACATGTTTGTGAATAATGCAAAAAAGCGTTGTGAAAATTCAATGATTTTTTTTTTAAATTCAGATGTGGATCCACGATACAAAGTGATGACGAATATATAATAGTAGAACTGAATTAATTTAAATTTTGAATTTAGAATTCATTCTCTTTATATTTAGTGACAACCTTGGTTTCCCCTGTTAAAGAACAACATCTATAAAAATCGTCATTCCTTTGAATACGAAATAATAATATTATACAGGGTGTCACAAAAGTAGACGTCAAACCGGAAACAGATGAAAGGTCAAGTCATGCTAGTTGTAAGAAAAATGTAAAAAAAAAACAAGTATTGTTTTTCTCTATTTTTTTTAAATGCCTATAATTTAATAAATACAAAACTTAGTTTTTTTTTTACATTTTTCTCATAACTAGCATGAATTGCGCTATCGTCCGTTTCTGGCTTGACGTCGGCTTCTGGGACACTCTGTATATTAAAAAAAAAAATTGAATGTATGAGTAATTTCGTATTCAAAATAATGGCGAACAAAGGACGAACATAAAACACTTTATATTACATAGATATATTTGTAGGTTTATATGGAAAAAAATAATCATCAAATTAATTTTAGGAATTTGGTTTTACAATGAATAATTTGTAAATAAATAAAGGTAAACATTATTGTTTATTTTTTTACATTCACTAATGAAAAGAAAGAGGAAAAGCTTCTTCTGGACGTAAATTTAAAAAGTTTGAATTAGTCATGCAAAATAATTACTTAACTATCAAAAAACAATATTAATAATACTAATAATATTTCATCAAACTTACGGTTGTTAAAAAATATTGTGCCAATTGGTTTATATATTTTTTTTAATTTTGCAGAAAAAATATTTATACTTAATATATTTAAATATGTAATATCATTATATATTTTCATTCAATTTATCATATATATATAAATACACATAACACAATAAGAAAAATAATAATATAATAAGCCACATATAAACATTGTAAGCGTGCAGTGTTGATTATTTTATTATGTATTTGATTCAAATGTTTTAACTTTAGGATTTGTACTTGGACTGGGATCTTCTGGCTTACAGAGGTTCAGCTCATGTGGCTATTCCTCTTATGTCTGATGGGAACATTGTTGGAAGGTGATTTGGTGGGTTGCTAGTTTATGCGGGGGCATGATTTGTGTGGCCCGGAGTGTTCCTCTGAAGGAGGATCGATTATGGGCGCTTGTGGCGGCTGGAGGTGTTTGGGTCGTAATTTGAGAGGTATTTTATTGTGGGATTAGGATTTGAAGGGAGTCCTTTATAAAAACGTTCGGCAAGTTTCAGAATGAATTCATCTATCATCGGGATTCCCGATTCTAGGTGCAGTTGTGTGATTTTGCTCCATGAAGGCGCACCAAGCGATAAACGGCTAGCCTTATTTTGCAGGATTTGGAGTTTTCGTATGTGACTCAAAGATGCATTTTGTGTATCAGAGTAGTAAAAAATATGATTTTTTTTTAGGGCATACAATGTACATTGTAAATCGATAATTCGGCAAATCAGTTTTAAATAACCTTATGCCTCATTATAATAATATTTAAACAATTTTAAAATGTAACATTTGAATCAACTACAACACAATAAAGCAAAATAACAACATTCTTCAAAAAGTGATTTGTAATCATGATAATTACAGAGATCACTATTTACAAAATTGAGCAAAAACATAAAAAAAGTTATATTAACAAGTAACTATACACATACAAACGTATTAATACATACACATTTTTTTTTAATAAATCACACGCTTAATAGAACACTGGCTTAACTCAAAAAAGCGAGTTTTGCTTAATCTGACATGAGTCGGTGTTTTGACAAAAACAGTCGAAAAACACGTACGAATGGATAGCGTTAACATTGTGAAAAATAGATGGATAGCGTTAACACAAGCCTCTGTCTAATGTTAACTCAATTATGACCTAAACCATAATCGGTCAGTTTACTATTAAGCGTGCGAAATAACGAAACATGCAAAATGATTAGTTTTTCATTTCCATTAAATCTGTGGTTAATAAATTTTGACGGGATATAAATTCAGGACGTGTTTACCTATTTTATATGATAGTTTCCCGCCAATATATTCAATTTTCCTAAATTATTTAAACTGCTATAATTAAGATATTAAACCAGTTGACTGGTTTCAGTAGGATTAAGTATTTTTTAATGTAGCTCTTGAAATTAATTTTAGATCTTTTAAAACTATGTGAATCTGCAGCATACATCAACCATATTTTTAAAACGAATCCAATTTTTTTATTATAATATATTTTGAACTTCTTGCAACGTGGATTGGGGCATAATGGTTCTGCTCTCTAGAATACCGCACGAGAACTTTGGTTTTACGATAACGAAATGACTTCTTCTTGCTTCAACATCTTGGCTATTATTAATATTGATATAGCAGCTCTAGGCAGAGATGTCGTGCTGCAACTGAACCATTTGCGATGGTTTTTCAGACACGATTAACTTATTCTTCCGACACTTCGTTTTCTGTTAATTTTACATTAGATAATCAGTTGCAGCACTTTAAAAGCTCAAAGAATACTTGAAATGACATAAAACTTTTTTTTAAACAATAATCTTTAAGAATTAATAGTATCTCAATAGAGACGAAGGTGTAAATAATTTGGAAACAGAATATGGTGGTCGAGGCGTTTACAAAACTTATGACCTGTCATTGGTTGGGTTAAGCGATCGCTTTATGTAATACAACATTCCTCATTCCGCCCTTCTTACGACCACCACGTCGGACAACTATTTTTGGAAGATGCATATATGCTACATATAAAAATTGTATACAAATTGGAGAGTTTTCTCCAGGCGTTGTCTAGTAATGTGTGACAATTGGGTTGATAACCTTTCACATTACATTTATAAAGATTTTCTGCTTAATGCTTACATCTAGTTTCAATAGATGGCGCTAGTGTAGATTGAACTAAAATATGGGAAATATTTCTCAATATGGTAGCATATATACAACTTTCAAAAATAAATGTTAGACATGGTGTTAGTAAGAAGGGCGAAATGGTGAAAGTTGTATTACATAAAGCGATCGCTTAACCTAACCAATGACAGGTCATAAGTCCTGTAAACGCCTCGACCACCATATTCTGTTTCCAAATAATTTACATCTTCGTCTCTATTGAGATACAATTAATTCTTAATGAATAATACTTCGAGCTGATAATTTTGAGTATCGTGTATATTTTACAACAGTAATTTTTCACGAAAAAGAAGTGTTATCTTCCTAATTTTAATTTTTAGGGAAATATAATATTTTCTGAATATCAAAGTTTGTTTCACTGTAGTAATTTCAGTCCTCGAATAAAGCTATCTAAATCTTTCCATTGATACAATTGTTCTGGCTGTAGACTAGAGATTCACATAATTTGAGTAAATATCACGTTTGAAATACTTAGCTTCTAGGATTCAAGATAGGTGTGTTCGCGTGTCGAAAACAAAGTTGAAGCTATGGTCTATTGTGATGGGTATGAACCTTGCGTCCAACTGTGGCTTGGCCCCTCACCTGGTGCGTGGTCCGCTATCTGGTTGGTCAGCTTGTTCTTGATCAGCTTGAAGAAGTTGGCTACAGATCTCTTCACCCAGGCGTTGAAACGAGATATCCGGTTGAACGCCTCGGCTATTTTGTTTGTCTCTTGGTCCGCGGTGGGGGCGGAGAGACTGGATGAACCGAAATTGGACAGGAGCAAGGCTAAGAAGAGATTCAGAACCTGCAAGTGGAAATGATCTTATGACTCTCTGTATATATTTTATTTTATTATAATTACGCATACGAATTATGCTCTGGATGATCTGGCTAGGTTGGGCGAATCGGACTGCTGGGAGCAAAAGGCGCAGGATCGAGGAGCTTCGAAGAAAATCATCAAGGAGGCTAAAACTCTTCAAGAGTTGTATGGCCATAGGAAGTAAGTAAGTGTAATTACGCATATACTTTGTAATGTTCTTCTTCTTTCCGTGTCCTGTCAGGTCTCCCCAACGTTGGCTATCACCCTTGAGTAGGCCTCCCGTCCTGGGCAGCTCGGAACAGCTCCCCCACAGTCCTTAGCCCCGTCCACTCTTGGATGTTCCTCAGCCAGGAAATTCGCCTTCTCCCAACACCTCCCTCAATCTTACCCTCCAAGATCAGACGTAATAGTGCGTACTTTTCGCCTCTCAGAACATGGCCCAAGTAGGACACCTTACGGACTTTGATGTTGCTCAGCAACTCTCTGTCAACTCTGGCTCTATGGAGAATGTTTGTGTTGCTGACCATGTCAGTCCAGGAGATGCGTAACATCCTTCGGTGTATCCACATCTCAAAGGCTTCCAATTGGTTCATAACATTGACTTTAAGGGTCCATGACTCCACCCCGTATAACAGCACTGATTGTAATGTTCATAAGCATATTTTTTTCTGAATAACACAACATTTTATTCTTTACTAACTATTTCAGCTAACTTCATACAGATCTGCCAGAATTTGCCTTGTTCAAAATGTATATTTAAAAATAAGTGTACTTTTGAAAATAAGTATTAATAACATATTATTATTCTGCTTCCTCTCCTATCATTAGTTGGACAACATCATGGCAATTTTACTTTGTATGCAGCAACTCTAAACAGGGATATTGTCCTTCAACTGAACCATTCTCGAAGGTTTTTTAGTCAGAATTTGAAAGCTTCTCTCGACACTTAATTTTCCTTTTTACCTTGGATAATCAGTTGCAGAACTTTGTATTGATCGTGACTCATAATATATTATTAGGGAAATGAAATCAACTAGAACATTGGATTCAATCCTTTTAGGCTGATAATAATAATTAGGTATTTTGATTCTCATGACATATTATAGGTCTATCACAATTTTATTGTCAAGTGAATTCTTCACTAGATCAAAGACAGTGTGAGAATTACACTGTCGGGAAGAGAGCCTGTGACCTCCGGTGTGGCAGTTGTAACTGTTGCCCCTCTGTCACGAAGGTCATCATTTGTACTTTATAAGCTGAAGATTTTGAAATCTAACATGTGAATTATATTAAAGACAAAATTCCCGTGTACTCACCACCAAGTTGCCGATGACAACCGTGGCAAGGAAGAAAGGGATGCAGGAGACATCCCCCACCAGCATACAGTCCCACATGGATTCTATCCACTCTCCGCACAACACCCGGAACACTATCATGAAACTGTGCATGAAGTCCGTGAAGTTCCACCGAGGAAGATCTCCGTCAGGAAACCGGTCCACATTATCTATCGCATATATAACATATTTTAATAAGTTTGTATTTAATTTGTATAAAAAAAAACATAATAAATTGCGAGTGGTAAATCTTTTATGTTTTCTAAAATAATACAATTCAAATTTTTAAAATGGCCGCTGTGGCTGCGCAAATCTCAATCCAAAATGGCGGCTAATTATACGAGTATGCAAGCTGCGCGGAGTGGCTCACACTCTTTACACTATATTATATCAAATGATTGCGTTTAGTTTTGTTATAAAGTTACAATAAATTAATGATAACTTGTTAAATTATCCATATCGCGCTGAAAAAAATACTGCAGTGATATTTATTTGATTTGCAAGTAGTTAATAGCGTAACAATTAAAGTCTTTAGGTACTCAGGTAAAATGAGAAATAATTGGGTATTTTATTATACATTTACAAACAAATTTATATGTTTTATATCGGACGTCTATATGCTACGAATTTATGTAATCAAAAACTTTAATTTTAAAACAAGTAATAATTGTCTTTTTGGAATCTTGGGTATATCCGTGCAACTTGTCTTTATCGACCAACGTTTCGGAGAGCGTTGCAGTCTCTATCTTCAGGGAAATAATAACTACCGTTAAGATGGAGACATTCTGCGGGGAGATAAATACAGTTTGCTCTTATAAACTCCAACTAATACTGATGGGAAAAATTCAGGGGCAGCGTGGTCCTGGTAGAAGGCAAACGCCTTGGCTGTGCAACATAAGATGAGACATGTGGGGGAGCTGTTCCGGGTTGCGCAAGATAGAGAAGCCTTCGCCGGAGTGATTGCCAACGTCAGGCGGACTCAGGACGGCACGCGAAGAAGAAGAAGATGGTGACTGCAACGATCTCCGAAACATAAGACAAGTTACACGGATAATCCACGTTCCCAAAAAAACTTATTGCTACTAACCACGAAAATCTACGCAATCAAGTAAAAAATATATACAAAATAACAAGTGAAGGTATTATTTGCAAACCCGGCAAACTCCACCAACAATCAAAAGTGAGATATGAATTGGGTCTTATTTATAATACATTTGCACACAATTTTGATTGATTTTCAGTTTCAAATTCGGCTTCATTCTGAAGAATTTTGCTATTAAAATATAGGGTTTGTTGCAAACATGGCAACCTCCACTTGAGTGTTGCAAAGCTGACAACGCTCCAAAATGAAATTCATTATTTTACTTTAATTATCAACATAATGATGACTATTTCATGGCTGATTACTTTTAAAATACTAACTGGTTGAGATGAAAAAAATGAATATCGTAAAAAAGCGCATTTTATTAGCGTATCAGTTTTTTGCGATTTACTCAAAACATCTAATGAGGGAGTTTGCCGGGTTTGCAACTTATACCCTCAAGTATTGATAAGGAAAATCTTGGCAAATTGCTTGGATTATAAAGAGGTCCTTGTATACAATACTTACCGACGTAGTTTTTGCCAAACAGTTGCATTCCCATCACGGCAAATATGAAGATGATGATACACAAGACGAAGGTCAAGTTACCCAAGGCGCCCATCGTTCGTCCCATGATGGAGATAAGCAAGTTTAGGGTGGGCCAGGACTTAGCCAATTTGAATACTCGAAGCTGCAAAAGCAAGTTATCTCGGTGCAGTATTGTCGGAGGCAAATATTACAGTCATCAATGTAAGTGGTGTCGTTGGAAGCGAATGTTTGAGAGTTGGAAGAGAGAGTGTAGTCAGCTTCATTCCAGAGGTAGACATATCAAAATATGATGTACATAATTAAAAATAATGTTTTTGTGTGTTTGTACCTCAGTCAGAATATTGCATCATAATTTAAAACATGTTCAAGTTTCTGGCTTGTTTTGAAATAAACTCAAATTAATTATCTTAAAATTAAATTGTCCATTGTTTTGGCCGAAACACTATGATACTTCAACATTATTAATGTTAAAATTTATGTTATAAAATCAGAATTTATTTTTATTCAATGAGAGTGTCGTGACAGCTGTTTCGCCAACCGATGTTGGCATCATCAGGTGTTACAATAAAACAGTTTTATTGTAACACCTGATGATGCCAACATCGATTGGCGAAACAGCTGTCGCGACACTCTCAGTGAATAAAAATAAATTCTGATAATACAACAGTGTTATAAATTTTAACAGTAATATTTACAAAATTAATTAAAGAAAAAGAGACATTTATAAATCGAAATATTGTCACTGATTCTACTAGAGAACTGTTAACCTCTCAATTTCTTTTTTGGGGCAGTTCTATCAGTCAGAATATTGCATCAAATAAATTGCTACATTACATTATTATTAAAAATTAATATTTTGAAGCAATTTATTTATTTAGAATTTCAGGAAAAATATTTTAAATTTTTTTTTAACTAGTTTTCATCCAATTTATAAAAAAAAAATCTTAACTCTTAAGTCCTTTGCAGACCGAGCTATGCTCAGTTAGCTTGTGTGAAGGGCACAAGCTATAATACTCGTATGTCACAAGTATGAAAAATGATGTCTAAACTAATATAGCTTAGCTCTTGGTCTGCAACCGGCTTTAGCCTTAAATAATCGTTTTGTTAAGTACTTAGGAAATTGAAAATAGCTTTGTTTAATCCACTATTTATTTTTAAAATATAAAAAAAACACGACATGTTTCGGAGGATACCTCCATCTTCAGGTGTAAAAATATAATAAAAACTAAACAAAGAAAGACTAAAAAAACGCATTTAAAATTCGATACAATAATTCTAATTTAAAAATTAACCTGGGCTATTTGTTATAACTACTAACTATTATTTTTTTAATAGTAAGAACTAATAAATAATATTAAATTATAATAATACATGATGATAATATAAAAAAATATATTTTTTAAGAATTAATTGTGTCTCAATAGAGACGAAGGTGTAATTTTTTTTTTGGAAACAGAATATGGTAGTCGAGGCGTTTACAGGACTTATGACCTGTCATTGGTTGGGTTAAGCGATCACTTTATGTTAACAAAATTCCCCATTGCGCCCTTCTTACGACCACCACGTCTGACAAATTTTGGAACTTGTGTATATGCTACTATTTTTTAAATAACTTCACATTTTGTGGGTCAATCTACACTAGCGCCATCTATTAAGATAATTTGTAAGCATTAATTAATACTAGCGCCATCTATTAAGATATGTAAGATATGTACATTAAAAAAACTAATTGTTAAAAAAATTGTAATTTAAAAAAAAACTTCATTTGAAAAGACATAATTTATATAAAAAATAATAAATGATTAATTTGCATTCGATTGGGAATGGGAGCTTGGGAGATTAAATCAAAAGCAGTAAAATGTGGAATCTGATTATAAATTATGTTTTCAGCCAATTTCTTCCGAAACGTGTCGTGTTTTTTGATATTTTTTTAATAAATAGTGGATTAAACAAAGTTATTTTCAATTTCCTAAGTATATTACTATTCCACAGTGTTAATGCCTTAGCGTTCAATAAGTTTTGTATAGTTATTGGATTGAAAGCCTAATACAGAAAGTACAACACTTCTGACATCTGAGGTACAAATGAAGGAGGCGTTTTTATCTTGATGTTGTCTACCTCAAGCAAGCAATTTTTTTATTAATATTTTGGTATATTTTAAATATGTGTTTGTTTAGCGAGAGTATTATTTCGCAGCGAAGAGTAAATGCAAAAAGGAAACTGTTACTGTGTGAGCTTTAGTATAAATTGTGCTTTCTTATGTAAATATTTGTATGTTTATGTAAAGATTAAGTTCATACTGTTTACATTATTAGAATTATGGTGCTAGTTTAAGTAAAAAATACATATTTATATATAATTTAATAAGATAAAGAGCGTTATATGTATTTTATATCAAAAGGAAAAGAAGCAATACATAAGGATGTGTTTCATGTCATTATATAAATATACTTAATGAGAAATTAAGGAGTATTTTATTTTGTATTTCTATTGAACTCTGTATCTCAAACCTAGTTTTTGATTTTGGTTTAAATCGCAGAGAAAACGATGTAAATGTTTGGAACGGCATCGTTCTAATATCAAATGAATGCATTAGATTTAATTTATATTTGTTCACCAATATAATAAACTCTTCATCTGATTCTTGTTCAATAAACAAAAAATCATCAGATTTGGTCCACATATCACTTGATCGATAAAGAAAGTCTTCTGACAAATAATTAAACAATTATACTGTATGGTATTTGTCAAGTGCAGTGTATTGTTATCGCTAAAATTAAAATATATTTTTCTCATTCATTGTAATACCGAATTTAATTAGTTGAAAATTCAGTTCTTAAAAATTCATTACTTAAATGAAACATTTTGGGATTGTGAAATTTATTGCGATTACATGAATAAACACATTCAGTTATTAGTTAAAATGTACATTTTTCATATTGTTCACATTAAAATAACGTTTTGTTACTTTCTTGAAATTCTGTCAACGTTTTTCTTTTTTTATATACTTTGTATACAACCCTAAATTTTTTAACAAATTAAAATTAAATATCAAACATGTTTCGGACTACCCGGTCCTTCCTCAGTGATATTATATAGATATTTAAAATATTATAAAATTGTTTACAAATCGTCACCTGATAGTAAGAAGGTTCCAAATGTCAAAAGTAAAATGCTGAGAAAAATGAAGTCAAAGTTTTGCTGGTTTCGGGAGTGTATCTTGGAATAAAAGGGTTCCATCTGAAGCAGATGAAACTCTTTTACCGAGAAGCGTGTAAATTTTCTCTGACGACAGTTGGAATAATAAAGTTCTAAGTGTAAATGAATCCTTCTTCAGTTAATCGTGTGTTTTGAATGATCAGATGGAACTTGATTATTTTCGTACCATCAAAATGACGATACTATTACGTGTTTTTTTAATTGTACGTATAGATAAGGTTAGTTACAACCCTTTTCACGAAAAAAAGCCAAATATGAAATTTTGTCAGTTAGAACCCTCTTACTCTCAGGCGACGAAATATGGTTAGTTTTGACGGATGTTATCTGGAGCCCTGTTAAAATTATGTTAGGTATAATATAAGATCCTGAAAAATATCAGCGATTTCAAGATTGCATTACGTTATGTGGTCAGCATACAAGCAAGCCTCAAGGATAATGTTTGAAGATCGAAAGAGCCAAAGAGCCGAGATGGCGACCGCTGTCACCTGTGTAGTTCTTCCCGAACAACTGCATGCCCATGACGGCAAATATGAATATGATAATGCAAAGAACGAATGTGAGGTTGCCCAGCGCGCCCACCGTTCTGCCCATGATCGATATCAGGAGATTGAGAGTCGGCCATGATTTGGCCAACTTGAATACACGCAGCTGGAAACACATTTGCCCTGTTAATACTCTTATAATAACTGGTGCCCTTTGCCGCATTCGTACATTCAGTCACAGGTATACCTACACTGAGCGTCGTTAATTCTATTTCATTTTAGTATAGGTACTTTATACACTTCAGGGAGATGATTTGCAATAGTGTTAGTAATACCCCCGAAATTGGTTATAGAACGCTATCTGATTCGTTCCTGGGACTAAGTAGACGGAGTGCAAGGCATTAGCTTCTAAAATACCTGGCGATTATAAAATTACTACTATCTCGAAATTAGGAAAATAAATAAATTTTAACGGCGGAAGGACATGTTTGTGTTTGTGGTTTTGTTTTTCAATTTCCAATAACAATACAAATTTCTTCTAGATGTTTTATTTGTCTTTTACTTTTTTTAAGTACTTTGTATATACAACACTATTAAAATTACATATCAGACATGTTTCGGACAACCAGTCCTTCTTCAGTGATACATATTATAGAGATACATATTTAAAATATTAAAAAATTGTTTACAAATATGATCAATTTTGACAGATGTTGATGACAAACAGATGGCAAACATCTGTCAAAATTGATCATATTTGTAAACAATTTTATAATATTTTAAATATGTATCACTGAAGAAGGACTGGTTGTCCCAAACATGTCTGATATGTAATTTTAATAGTGTTGTATATACAAAGTATATAAAAAAAAGAAAAAGACAAAAAATACAATACAAATTTGCCAGAAAAATAGGGATTTCTAGACACCATAGCAGGGACACCAGGATATTTGAAATACTTAAATAAATGAAAACTAATTCAATTCAATTTTAACATTATACGTACAGTATCATTATGAATATTAATCACATCATTAATTGATTTTCCAAGAAAAATCAATAAATAATTAAAAATTAAATGGACTTCAATTTTATGATTGTTTCAATTGAAGCGGAATGAAAAGTGGTTTGTTTATTTCATTCATAAAAAATAAAATAAAAATTACGTCTTGTTTTTTGTATAAATTGCCTATCACTCACACTTTTGCAAACAATATCCCTGAAATGAACGAACTCTATTATATAACATCGACGGGTACCATATTATTTTATTTTCCAAGTTTATGCACACTACCTCTTTAAAATTAAACATACATTTTGTAAATCGTTTGTAAAAAGTTTTTTGTTTCAGAAACAAAAACTTTCTAAGAAACAAAATTAAAACTAAAAATATATTTAGGTTTTCACTTTACATACGTTTTAGTCTCATTTTCAACAACATAACTTCCAACAGGTAGAAAGCAATTGCCTTTGGGCTGATACTCCCAAAAGCCAAGAAGATACTTTGACTTGTGTGGTTAAGAGTGGAATTATATTTTTACAAATTTAATTTGTAATTGCTAGATTGGAGTTTTCACATAAAATAACTAATAAATAAGTCCTCGATATGAATTTCAACACTTTTTAGAAAGACGTTATCAATTAAAAAGTAAAAAAAAACGACTATCTGTTCCTATGTGGTGAGAAATTTTATTAAAACTATGATACTTTAACGTTCGAAATAAAATCTTCAACGTGTATTTTCATCTCAGTGTTACCTGTAATAAATCATGTTTTGTTTGGGTAAAGTGTGTAAAAGATAAATACAAAAATAGGAAAACGTTTTTACCAATCGGAATGATCTCAACACGGAGAGACCTTGGACTCCCTCCAGACCGAGCTCCAAGAGCGAGAGGGCCACAATGATGAAGTCGAAGATGTTCCATCCTTCTTGGAAGTAATACTTCGGGCTCATGGCGATTAGTTTGAGCGTCGCCTCTATGGCGAATGTAGCCGTGAAGAACTGAAACGGATATCATTTGCCATTAAAGTAAAGTACATAAGTGAATAATAATAATTATGAACCTTTTTAATTTTTTAAGGAATTGAGCATTTAGATCAATGTTACAATATTCTTGCTTTTATATTTAAAATACGTAACAATTGGGAAATAGATTCGTATAAAAAATGGTACTGAATTTTTTCCCAGGTGTTGTTGGAGGTAAAAATAAAATGTTATGTTTAAACTATTTTTGGTTGGATTAAGCATGACAATGACAGAAAATCTGAGCTGAAGTCATATATCAAACACATATTAATGAATAATTATCTTGGAATCTCTGAGATGGAATGAAGACCATCTCAGAGAGGCGGACCGAATGAATAGGCCTGACTAAGGAAACGAACTCCAGAGGGCGCCCTCGTCGAGAATATCTGGATCAAATTTGTGAGGATATACGTGTAGCTTAAGATGGCTGCAGAGGACCATACGGAGTTGAGTAAGAGATGCAGATCTTTGCTGCAAACCAATCCCTAGTATTGAAACCAAAGAACAAGATTTTGGAATATATTGTCAATTGTAAGACGTAATAATGGTCGTTACTGAAAATAATGCTTTAACAAAAATATTCAGATGCCTGTTTTCTTGTAATACATATTATAATACTGAAAAAAAGTGAAATATTCACGGAAGTAACCAAATTCTACACTAAGTTTCATGGTTTGTTTGTTAGTTTTATGCCATACAACAATAATCAGAACAAAATTCAAAATAATACAGAAACGTCTTCGGGCATACGCATTGTGTGTATTTCATACAAATCAATTCTCGTACTCTTTCTTTGACGACAACCGTACGGGATTTTGCCAATTTATATTATGATTATCAATCCTGATAACATTAAAAAAAACTTACATAGTTTCCGCTCTTGAGGGCCTTCTCCATGTCCTTGTTCATGTCGTGGTGGTCGAGAGCCATGAACAGAGTGTTGACAACGATGCAGAGGGTGATGAAGAGCTCTACGAAAGGGTCAAACACCAGAAGCGCCACGTATTCCTGGAACTTGAGCCACAGCCAGCAACAGTCCCACACGCAAAACACGTCGATCCCTTTGGTCAAGTACTCCAGGGCCCTGTCCTTCATGGTCGGCCCATCCTCGTCGTCCTCTGTCGGGGGGAAGTAGTATATGGACACTGCCAATTCCCAAGCATTAGTATTGGTTCTCCGCACACACTTTACATTAGAATTTAAAGGATCGGACACAAGGGGAAAGAGATTCTGAACATGTTGATGAAAGCCGCTAAAAAGCTGAAAAAATGTTTTGTTAATGATGTCAAAGATTAGGTGTTGTAATCAAAGTCTGGTGATTTACTGATCCAAATTTAGAGATGTGCCACCCAAAATGAAAGACAATCGATCGTCAGATGATTTAACAAATCCTACAACTTTTCCACACTTCGTGTAAACTTGCAGGTGAAATCTCTGTTCCTCGAACAACAATGTATTGTAATATCCTTTATAAGTATTTGATAAAACCGTTGGTTCTCTTTATTGTAAAGAAGTGCCGTGCATTATTTAATAATGTTGATCAATGTCACTTATTTATTTATACTGAAATTCATTGCACTGTAATTTTGTTAGCGTTTTTATGTTGTGTATATGGTGACTGAATAATGTAAAATATTATACTTTTATGTTTTTTTGGGATCTTGGATATATCCGTGTAACCTAATATCTTCCATGAGCGACTTTTCAGAAATCGTTGCAGTCTATGATGCCTATAACATCATATAACTATCCTGAAGATGGAGTAAAAGGCGTTTTAGAGATGATTCAAGCTTCAGATTAGTTATCTCTTCTCCGGTCTCAATCTAATGATTGGTCTGCAGCAAGGCGACGCATCTCTTCTTCCACTCCGCTCGGTCCTCGGCAACTCTCTTCAACTCCGCATAAGAGGTGCAGCCCATATCTCGGCAAATCTAGTCTAGGTATTCCTGGCGAGGTCGTCCTCTGCCAATCGATCCCTCGAGCATTCCCTCTAATACATCATGCAGGAAACATTTGTGTCGCTACACATGGCCAATCCATCTTGCGCGCCTCTCCGCTATGGTGTTCAACATGTGCCCACCCTCCTCAACTCTGCTGAGAACTTCTTCATTTGTAGTGTGGTCCCTCCATGAAACATGAGCAATTCGTCGGTAGGTCCACGTTCTCTTTCGCCCAGGCACCAAGTCTCGCAGCCGTACAGTAAAACACTCCACACCAATGTTTTTATAAGTTGTTTTCAGAGGTTTAGATCTATGTTGTTGGACTCGAATATTTTAGACTTTTTGTTAAAGGCAAGTTTAGCCTGGTGGATACGACTATGTCTTTCTTGGATCGACCATCCCATGTAATACTGCTCCCCAGGTAAAGTTTTTTTATGATGTTATATGATGTTATATCATAGACTGCAACGATCTTTGAAACGTTACTCGAGGAAGATAAGATTCACATATATACCTTAGATCCCAATTAACATATTTCTACCAACCGTGAAAATCTACACTAATATATTTTCACTTTAAAAGAAGATTTCTTATACAACTGTAAGTTCAAATAATAATATAATATAAAAAAAACTAAAAAGTTCCGAAGTTTAACCTTTTTTTCATTCCATATACAGACATAACAGTGCGAACTATTTTGTTGCATAATGATTTTAGGCTACTCAAGACGAGGGATTTGGTTGGTGTAGAGAAATAAGGTATAGGCAATGACGCCTACTCGTAATGGTTTGCCAACTATTTCACCTGCACGTTTACAAAGTGAGGAGTGCAAAATTCAATCAAAGTATTAGTTGTAGCTCCCTATGCTCGTGACTGAACTCACCGGGAAACTAAACCACTGAAAGACTACACAAATTTCAAGAAGTTTCTCATAACTAAAGCCAATAAACATCTCGTGTGCGTGCTAACTTTAATAAAGCGATAGTGAGGGAAACTAAAGCGAATACAGATCTAGACGCAACATACAAAATTTAATAAATATTTTAGAATAATTTTAACACACTATTTATTGGCAGATAGTTATAAAAAATCGATACATTATTCAAACACAAAAATCAATAGTTAATTAAGTGCCAAAGTATTCATAGATTCTTAAAATCTAATCATAAAATTTTGAAAGTCACCTACGTAAAACTAAATATATGTACAATTTATTATTTTGCTTATAATGTATTTTTTAGAATTTACTATATAGATACATATTTAAACCACGTTTATTTGTTAATTTATGATTTATATTTTAATAACATACAAAAAATAATATTGCAAGGGTCATTTAATTAATTAAAATATATTATATTTCTCCTTACAGAATTATTTTAATACATAAAGCATATTTTAAGATATCAATTATATTGTTAAATATACAAAATAATTGTAACATTTGTTTGTTTTAGAAATTTTATTTTCATAAAATATGTGAAATGTTTTTAATTTTGATTTTGATTATTATTTCATGTAAGCATGTGTAAACTATTTTATAGTTGACTTTTATTTAAAATAAAAATAAAATATTAAATGTTTTTGTGGTAAGCCTGTTATGCGATTGTGGAAAAAATAGTTCATATATGTATATATGGATAAGTCTAAAATACCCAGTTTAAATGGTGTTTATAGATCAAACATAATAATGCAATTAACTCTTTATTTAAAATTAGAAATTGTTATTTGTTTTTTTTTTCATAAATATGCAATAAAAATTGGTTTCAATTTCTAATTTCAAATATTTTTATAAATATATTCGGTTTTGTAATAATACTACAAAAAATATGTGTGCCTTTTAAAAATGTACATCAGGCATTTAGATGCAGATATAAAATCTGTTTTAGATGTACTGTTAAGTTTTTTTTCATTGCTTATACAATACAAGTAAAAGTAATCAATTGTATATACTCGTATTTACAATTTTTAACCTTTTTAAATAAGCTGTGATTTCAGCAGTTTGAAAATGCAAACCCAACGAGGTTATTTGTGCAAAACGTATTTATATATTATACATTAATATATATGTACACAGCAGTGCAGCCAACAAAATAAATTCAAATAAAAAACATCATGCACGTTGCAGAGAACTACGAATATCGAGTGTTATTATCCACGAATCCTTAATAATTTGACTTGTAAAAATTAACATTATTCAATTAAATAAAGGCATTATATTATTATTAAAGTTAATTTTTTTTTAGGGATATCGATACATGCATCTATATTTTTCAACACTTTAATGTATCATAAATCTAAGATAACGGATGATAATTTAATATCTTGATATTTTATATTTTGATTATTATTATTTCACAAATAATAATATTGCGATATGTCGATAAAACCGGAATATATTATTAATAAAGTGTGTTTTTTTAGAGGTTTGGTTTTTAATCTGGCAAATTTGTTTCTACAGACTGTCAATTTGACAGTTGACAGTTGATTTGTAGTCAGTACGTTTTGCCATTTAACCATGAATAGACTGACGTCAGAACGACGCTAGCAATATGCGCAAATTTATGTTAAAAATGATGGTTCGGTTCGCCAAACTTATCGTGCACTACGTCCATTTTACGCTATAATCGTCCATCCGAGCAAGTTATTCAGAAGACCATGGATCGTTTTCGCACCACGTATACTATAGTGGATAATACGCATCCACAAAGACGACAATAGTCGAAAATTGGATTTCACGATTGCGCTTCATTCGAGCTAGCCGTGACGCTCATATCCCCGAAATCATATTAAAAAACTAATGGCATAAAATTATCTATTAAATTAAGCCAATATCATAGACATTAACATTATTTTAATGTGTTTATTTTTTTAATTTTGAATATACCTCTAAAAAAAACACCTTATATAAGTAACCACATTTTATTCAATGTCATTAAAAGCTGCGTTTAATTTTTATTTTTACTCCGTTTTAAGGAATATATAAAACAAGAGAGCAACAAGATTTTACATTCTTTAAAATATTTGATTCCGCATTTTGAGTCTAAATATTACACGAAATGTGATTTTTGACAAGTTGTCCGCCATTTTTCAAACCAATACGTCAAATTCTTGTATCTACAGAATTATCAGGAGTCGTGGATTCGTACGTGCCATCCATGAGTGTTGATTAATGATTTAAAATAATTTTGCAAGCATTAAGAATAAAAGTTCGTGCCTAAAATATTAATGAAGAAATAAAACAGCAATGCAAATTAAGTTTCATCATCGGATGAGAATACACTGATCTCATTCCCCCTGACATGAATTCATCCAGAGAACAATATGCAATATTGTCGGTAAAGTAGGAATCTTTTATCAAACCAATACTAAACAGAAGAACAATGGCATTATACATAAATATTATACATAGATGGATGTTAAATAATTTGGATGAATTTTGAAATTAATTACTATTTAATGTGATGATGGGATGTACGAATATCTAAAACATCAAAAAATATAATGATTTAAAACGATAATTTATTTCATCTTTTTTAATATCTTATCTACGATTATTATTAATTTTTTTTAACGATTTGATCAGGGAATACCAATATTTAAAAATTCGTGATTTTTTGTATTTACAACATAAAATAGTTTTTTTTTTACAAATAACATGAGCATAGGTTAAAATGATTGGATCAATAATTTAATAATATATACATATTATATAATATTTTAAAAAATTATATGCATAAAATAATCTTTTAAAAAGATATGTTAGAAATAATATCTACTTGTTATTCATTTTTTTTTAAATATCTTTGTGAATTTGTTTTGAATCCCTTATGAATTCAAATATAATTCTTAACAAATTATATATTATTATGCATAAATATTCACATTTAGTACAATTATTTAATCTATTTATTGTTTCTTGAACAATGATGTACGAGTATAACTCCATATTAAATAATGAATATAAATTAAAACGTCTCTCTACTAGGAGTTTTATGTTTTTTTTATGGAATGACGTATTCGCCCTTCTAATGGTCCATTTACACTGGACAGTTATCAGCCGATACCGACACGTCACGCGTTTGCGTTGAACAAATAATCATTTTGTTTGTTTTGATGGTGTCTTGTTAATTTTAATTTAATTTAAATTCCGAGATAATCGCCTTCTCCACGGCGAATTTAAATGGTAGTAAAAATGGTATTCTGTAAAAAAGAATTATATACTGTAGGAAGCACATCCTGAAAAATATTGATCATTTTTATTAAGTGTCTATTTTATGTAGGTAATGTAGTTCCTTCGGCAACCCCCGACGGCGATTTTATTATAGCATTTGAGATAACAAGTCAGTGAGATTCAAGATTATTTATATTGTGACGTGTCGGTATCGGCTGATGACTGTCCAGTGTAAATGGACCTCAAGGCATTTTCAAATTTTACATTTGATATGTCATTCCATTTAAAACTTTATTAACTCCCAGAAGACAGATGTTTTCATTTATATTAATTATTATTTAATCAATTGATATAATGGAATCAAAAATGTTCGTCTAATCTAAATCGATTATGTTTTAATGTCTTGGATCGAACTAATACCTGCTAAATCAGTAGTGAAGCGTTCTAACCCCTAGACAATCACCCAGATAAAAAATAAATAAACAAATGAATGGTGTATAGCACAATATGATTTACATATTATATGTTGTAGAACTTAAAATATATAAATTTAATTTTATGTCACAAAGCAAATGTAAAAATGTGGCAATTCATTGAAATTATATTTTTTTTAAACATTACTATTAATAAACAATAAATGAATACACACACATGACAATCTGAAATCTATTTCAACTACACGATGAAACATTAAACGGTTATTATTCTATAATACAACACAAATATATCACATAATAATTTTATTGTACAGTAGAGTCTCGGTCATCCGACCTTCGGTTGCCCCTTTCTTCTACCCGACTGCACGCATTATATTCGCGCGCCAGGCGACAGTCCTCAGTGCTAACGCAGCTCTTTCGCATGTTATATTACTTTACTTTACACATTCATTTATGTTACATGTACATATTTGAAAAGTTTTGGATGTGCAAATAAAGTTAACACATTTTCAATATCGTTTTTATCATTTTCCGTGTTATCCGACCTTTTCGCTTATCCGACGTCGGATAATCGAGACTCTACTGAATTATTATAATGTATTATTACTAAGTTATATTTTAATGTTGAGAGATGCAGTTGAAAAATTTATGGATTTATTATATATTAATTATACACAAATGATGCAAGAACTTACACATTCCGAAAAATATTAAATTGCCCTATTTTCCAAGTTGGATTAAAATATTCTTAAATTGAAAGTTGTTAAGTATTAAAGCCAGAATCTGTCCTGAAAATGCTTCACAAAAATTCTCCGGGTCTATAATTAGATAATTTGGAAGCATTAGAAATTAAGAAAGCCCTTAACAATACCTTTCTACTAATCTACCCTTTAATTACAATCAAAATAAGCTTAGTCACATTCTAGCAATGTTTCCCATTGAAAATAATAATAAATATTCCCATAAAAAAAAAATTAACTCCCCTGTCCGCCACTAAAATCTGAATTGGAAATTTTCCATAATTATTCCCTAATGAGCATTACTCGCCGTCTTTACAGTCTATTCGTCCTCGCGCCCACTTTCTTCTAGTCCTACTCTTTCTCCCCTCCACTTTCTATTTATTTCTTCATAGGTTGATCTCTGATTATAAATTTAGTTTACTCTCTCACCCTGAAGAAGCTCCGGTGGGAGCGAAACCGGTTGGTGTTACCAAATAAAGTGGTGTTAATACAAATAACTAAAAATGTATAGAGTTATCTTTCATATAAGTATATCAAAGATTTTTAATACTTAACAACTTTCAAATTGACGTCAAGTAATTACTCAATGTATCCAATTAATTGTTCAGTCTATTAAATTAAGAAAGAAGAAAAAAATGGATTTGTAATCTTACTCCAAGAGTATTTTAAAAATATATGAAAATTGTAAAATATTCATCTTTATATAATTATAATATTGGGTGTTTCGGAAAGTTCAGTCCGTTTTTTTGTATGAAAATCACATTTAAAAAAAATTAATATTAAAAAATACATCAATCAAAATATTTTCCATCGTTAGCCACTACTTTTCCCATCTTTCTGGCAATAGATGAATCCATAGTCGAAAAAACGCCTCGTCTTTTGAGGTGATCCAGGCATCGACCTAATTCTTGACATCTGCATATGAATGGAAGTGCTGCTCTTCTAAGTCATGCGTCATGGGTCTGAACAAGTGGTAGTCAGATGGTGCCACGTCTGGTGAATAAGGTGGGTGCGGTATAATCTCCCAACGCACATTTTGTATGTAGTTTTTGACCACGATTGCGATGTAAGGTCGAGCGATGTCGTGTTGAAAAAGGCTTACTAAAAAAATGGCCGCCAAAGGCTTGAAACAGCCAGCGTTCTCTGTTGTAAAACGGACCGAACCTTCCGAAATACCAATTTTTTTTTCCTCTATTATAATAACAACCAGGAACTTTAGAAAGCGCAATTTCATTAGGTTAAGTTAATGACTGATTTCAAGACATATTTAATATAATTTTATTAGTATTCGAACACAAAAATGAAAATGATTGATAGGGTGCAAATGTAGCATGAAGGTGTGAATATTTACCTCCTTGGTCACTGGCTCTACTTTGCCTGCCAGCAGCTTGCTCAATAATATCATTCAGGACCATAACATCTGAAAAATTACGTCCGCGTCAAAGTAAAAACCAGTGGAGCATCAGAAAAGGGTTATTTGATATATAAAAATAGTCCAACCTTTCATGTCTACTACCGTCTGCTGTTGTTGCTGCTCAATGAAGGGGTTGTCACTCGAATGTTTGAGCACTTTTCCTGCCTCGTCAGTACATTCTGAACTCATTTCCTGCAAGCAACGAAAACATAAACAAGTATTCTTATTTACAAAGATCGGCGCTTTGCATTGCCTTAGACGCCGATTTTCGCACAAAGTGACGAGAAACTACGAGTGACCAAAAGAGCCACAGAAAGAGCCATGTTAGACAGAGTCAGAAACGATACGGTGAAAGAAAAAACAAAGGTCACTGACATCATTCACCGGATGGCGACTCTAAAATGGCAATGGGCAGGTCACGTAGCCAGAAGCTCAGATGAAAAGTGGACAAAAATACTGCTGACTTGGAGACCGTGGGCGGCAAAGAGAAGTGCAGGGCGACCGGTGGAAGGATGATCTGAACAGAAACGTCAGAATAACCTGGATGCAGTCTGCACAGGACAGTCTGCACTGCATGGTCTGATGACATCAAACGAGTGGCAGGAGATCAAAAGCACAGAGTGGCTTAGGAAGTTGCAAAGAGAGACCTATGTCCAACACTAGACGACTAATGGCTGTTGATAATGATGAAGATGATTCTTCTAGATAATCAGAAATCCGAGCAGATCACTAGGTAGATGGTCTAATGATATCAAACGAGTGGCAATAGATCAATGGCACAATAGGCGAGGGATATAAAGTTGTGAAAGCTGGGAAACGAGGCCTATATCCAACACTGGACGACTAATGGCTGATGATAATGATGATGATGAATCTTCAAGACAATCAAAATGATCTGATGACATCAAATGAGTGGCAAGAGATCAATGGCACAGTAGGCGAGAGATAGAAAGTTGTGGAAGTTGGGAAGGTACACCTATGTCCAACATTGGACGACTAATAGCTGATGATGCATATTCAAGATAAATATTTACTCACACTTAAATATTCCCTGAGCGGTGGTTTATGGTTCGAGTCCTGGTAGGGGTTCCCGTTGGGGTGGCTCGAGAGGCTCTGGTTCCTGCTGCAGCGGCCGCGCAGGCGCGACTCCTTGGTCTGAGGGGCCTGCTTGCCGCCCAGCCCGCCCAGCAGGTCCCCGTGGGAGGTGTAGGAGATGCGGGACTGATGGGATGTGTACGACGAGTGGCGAGAACCTGGAAGAGGACGCCATTCAACATTTGTGTTCTTTAGACAAACTAATCATTTATTACCAGAGTACTCAACACTCTGCAGGTTATACAGTTCACTTCATGGCTTGAGTGAAGATAGCAAACGTGTGTAATCTAACACGTGTTACAAACAAAATATATTCAATGTAGCGTCATTATGATTTTTTGGCAAATATTTGCTTTCTTGAGGTGTTTCAAAGCACAAAAAAGCATTTTTACAGCCGATTAGTTTTAGAACGTTTTAATTGTAAAAACAAATAAATGTAAAAAAATAAAAGAATTATTGTACTTTGCTAATTGTTTCTCAAATAATGACGCAAAACTTCATATTAAATATTAAATATTGATTATTATATTAAATGATATCAATATGTTTCTCTTCGCTAGAGCATTATCAAATATTTGTCATTAGTTAGTACGAATGAAAACAGGTGTTTTCTAGATGTTTTATTATATTTTATGGGAGTGACATGTTTCGCCTTCCAAAGACATTATAAAATGTATCAAATCATCAAACAAACAACCAAACAAACAAAACCATCACACCGTTTCCTCGCAGGGGTAGGCAGAGAGAATGGACCGCCACACTACTCTATCCTGACACACCTCTTTAGCTTCCACCACATTCATACGAGTCATACACGCACGTCGATTCCTCCACTTCTAATATTACCAACCTTTAAAATTTGATTAATTTGATTATGCCATGTTTTCCTCGGTCTACATCGACTCCGTACTCCATTCACATCGTTAACGTATACTTTCTTGACCGTCAAAATATTTGATAATGGGCCTTCTATTATATTTTATGGGAATGGGAGAACTTGCCATTCCCATAAAATACAATAAAACTTATAGAAAACATATGTTTTCATTCATACCAAATACTTAATATGGAGTTGAACATGATTATTTCAGAAACAATTATTAAGTTTGTCATAACAATATCAAAGCATTAGATATCTCTCTATCAAGGTGAAATATATCATTCTTATAAAATATAATAAAACATTCAGAATACTGACGTCTTCATCAATATTTTTAAAATATAAATGCATCTTGCCAAAGCAGAAACAAAATATGAGAAAACTAATATGAGCTATTTGACGCCAGCGAGATAAGGAACCCAAAGGAAAAGTCACTGGATGTTTACATTATACAATCATTAATACATTGAATATTTCTTTAGCCTTCAATTATAATTCCTTGGTCCTTCAAAATACAAAGTTTATTTTTTATATTCATAATTTTTAATTTATCTTTCTACAATTTTTATACTTTCATATTGCTAATCTGTAGTACGTTTATTTATAAATACTTCCTTCTTTAATGATCTAAATATTCTTAACTTTTATATCGTCTTGTCTTAGACTTATTTTTTACTGTTACTGTATTGAAATGTTCTTATATACTAACTAACTACCCGTCCCACCGTTTCTCTGGAGAGGTAGGCAGAGAAAATGGTCACGGTCACACTGTTCTGTCTTGACATATCTCTCTAGATTCCTCTACATATATACTCGTACATCGTAACATACACGCTCGTCGATTTTTCCGACTTTAAATGTTGCCGCCTTTCAGTATTTGATTAATTTGAACTTATCATGCTTTTCTTGGTCTTCCGCGGTTTCTCTTTCCACTCACACTACTAGTATACAACATTTTAACCATTCTTCTCTCATCCATTCGTTTCATATGTCCAAACCGTCTCAGGGATCCTTTTTTACTTTTACTTATGCTGCAATCATCTGCCTTATATTTCTTCCTTATTTCGTCGTTCGGTATTCTATCATACATCGTTTTTCAGCACATTATTCTCTGTGATCTCATTTCTACGGCATTTATCCTACTTTCATCCTACTATCATTTCTACGGAATTTATTCCGTCAATAACAAAAGAAATACTGAAATACGAAAAACGAAAAGAGTAACTAAGCTTAAATAATCATTTGCGGGAGATATTGCCAGATTGGTAGACGATAGATGGACCAGAAGTGGAGTGGAGACAAAATAAAAGAAACAGAGGGAGCCCCCCACACGATGGTCCGATGACATTGGAAGAATTGCTGGCGATCGGATGCGAAAGGCACAAGACAGGAATGCGTGGAGAAGTATAGGGGAGGCCTATGTCCAACAATGGACGACAATGTCTGTATAACCGCCCTACCCACAGGTAATTTTCCGAGAAACATGCAAAAAAAGCAGTTTTTTATTAATTAAATTTAATTATGTATTAATTTTATTCTTTTAAATTACGAAACGTCAAAGACTCGACCACATACGTCGCCTGCCCCATGTAAAATATCATATTTGTGAAGAATTGTACTCAAGGGTTGTTGGCAAACGCGCGTGTCCCTAACAGTTTGTACATTTTGGGTATATTACTTTTTCTCAAGCGCATACGTGATACGGGATAGCGCAGAATGGTACAGTCACAGTGAACGTATCACGTACGTTCAAATACGTAGGGTGGTTAAGTAAAAAGTAAGTAACAAAATTAATTAATATGGAACCTCCTTCAAAGCGCAACGGCTATTTACTTTCTGTTTTAGAAACAGATTTTATACCGAATTTGACAGCATCTTATAAAAAATATGAAATGCGGAAGAGACATTAATGAATTAATTAAATTATAATTTGAATTAACTTTTGGTTAATACTAGTTGATAAGCAATTAAACAATATATACAATGCAGCACTGTGGAGGTTTGTATAATAATATATTATATATAATTTGTTTTTGAATATATACAAATACTTATAGACAAAATACTGGATTTTATCCATTGCGGGTTAATCATTCTTAAGGATTAATTGTCAATAGAGACGAAGATGTAAATTGTTTATTTTTATTTTTTGGTAGTCGAGGCGTTTACAGGACTTATGACCTGTCATTGGTATGGTTAAGCGATCGCTTTATGTTAACAACATTCCCCATTCCGCCCTTCTTACAACGCCTGGAGATTGGATCTCCAGGCGTTGTCTAGCAGTATGATAATTGCGTAAGCCTTTCACATTGCATTAACAAAGATTTTCTGCTAAATGCTTACAAATAATCTTAATAGATGGCGCTAGTGTAGATTTACATTAAAACATGTGAAGTGTTTCGAACATTGTAGCATATATACATCTTTCAAAATTTTGTCAGACGTGGTGGTCGTAAGAAGGGTGGAATGGAGAATGTTGTTAACATAAAGCGATCGCTTAACCCAACCAATGACAGGTCATAAGTCCTGTAAACGCCTCGACTACCATATTCTGTTTCCAAAAAAAAAAAAAAAACAATTTACATCTTCGTCTCTATTGAGATACAATTAATCCTTCAAAATAATATATATATATATAGTATAATACAACGTCTTGAAGCGTATCCAACTGTTTACCCATGCAAATGTTGGAATGGTGTCACATAATCGGTACATTTATTTGATGATTGCAGAAAGCCAAGTTACTTTGGAAACTTTTGGGTACGTGTGAGTGTTTATATATATAAAGCCTAGTGTCATAAGTGTGAGTGAGGCATGAAATTAATTATACCATAAAAAAAGAGACCTGTTAACACATTATAATATTTCATTTGATTGTATTCACAAATCGTAAGCGGTATAGTTATCTCGAAAGTTAATTCTTCGTGCAATTCAAACAATACAAAATGTTATAATTTTTCAGAAAATATTGAAAATATTTTTTATTTTATTTTAACGCCATTAATTTTGTTTTAAACACTATCAATCGATATTACTAGAATAGAAGTTTCATCAGGGCAACGCTTAAGACAAAATATTGTTTTGTCACTCTAATGAAGGTTCGCTTGTAGCGAAACCGGTAATTATTACAGGGTGCGGCAGCATATCTTCCTTTTTTTAAATGTGCGCCATTCAGTCGGTTAGTCAGCGGAGCGCTAGTGGTCTCGTTCGAGAGGCGAAACTATAAGGTTTTGTCCCGATACAGTTTAGTCGGCATCACGCGTTGGAACAGTGAGGAGCGTGCGTTTGCCGTTGAGACCTACTTTTCGAACGGATCTTCAAAATTAAAATTTATTAAAACAAATAAAAATTTTCGGATTCATGTAATGGGTTTTGTTAAGTTTTGAAAAAAGGAAGTTATGCCGTCGCACTCTGTATTAAAAATCAAATTAAGCGGTGTTAAGACATGTAAGTGTTTTCATTTATGTCTAAATATATCGCACAACAAATTAAGTGCTTCATTTAAAAGTATTTTGTTATGTATATCGTTTATCTTTTAATATTTTAACTAATATCGGATAAATAATGAAAAAAAAAATATTTTATTAAAAGTACACATTACTTATATTCCATTAAATTTTTTGGCTTTAACCAGTTTCGGCAGCTCACTGCTATCTTTTGGTACCTACATCAAAATTTATTAGGCTTATTTATGAAATGATAATGGTGGAGGTTGAAGTGTCTTCTTCTTCTTTTTGTCCTGTCACACCTCCGTGGTGCATAGGGCCTCACGGAACCTTCTCCACCCGACTCTATCGCATGCCTGATGCATAACATCATCCCAAGTGAGGCCTGCTGCTTTAACCTCGTCCTGCAGGGCATTTCTCCAGGTGGCTCTAGGTCTGCCTCACTTCCTTATTCCCTCCATAAGAGACCAGTCTAGTGTACCCTGAGTGATGCAAGCTGGGTTCCGTCTCAGAGTGTGACTGATTTACAGCCATTTGCGTCTAGCGACTTGTTCTCTAATTGGCTTTTCGTCTGCCATGGTCCTGAGAACGGCATTTGACACTGTTTGGGGCCAATAGATCTTGAATATTGAGCAAAGGCAACTATTTATAAATTGTAAAGATTCTATATAGTCCTAACCTTCAACCCTTAACATTCATTTCATATATAAACCGAACAAACTTTTTATGTAGGTACCAGAATATGTCAGAGAGCTGCCGAAACGGATCGAAGACATAAACCTAAGTGGAATTTAACTAAATATATACTTAAAAGATTTTTATTTTATTTTCATTATTCACAATGAACTTCTACTGTTTATCAGATTTACTGGTATGAAATATATTTTTTAGAAAGTTTGAACGTAGATTTTTATGTAATATTAGTTTTGAATATTACTGACTCTTATTTTTAATCAATAATACAACTAATTTCAGAATACCCTGTAGATTAATTAATATTGTGTAATATCCTATTATAGCTACATTTGAATCATGCATTTATATATATAATATTAGTTTTTACAACTTATTTTGTGAATTAAAATCAAATAATTATTAGTGTCTTTGAAGTTTAATATATCAATGCATTTTACATCAAAATAATTATTTATAATTCCTATTATACGTATGAATATATAAGTAATATAATTTGTGATTTAAATTAGTAATAGAATGATTACGTAGATACTTGCACACGTGGTTGATGCCATAAAAGTGAACGATTAATATGAATTTAATTAATAATACGCATGACTTTGTATAACATCATATTGATACGAAAGGTGTCAAAACAATAATAAAAAATATTACACTACAAAGTTGTTTTTGTATAACTACAAAGTGTGCTTTGTGAATGTATAATATAATAAAAGTCATTATATCCAAAATAACGAAAATAACGAATACAACTAAATTGTGTAAAAACTGTATCGTTTACATTTAGGTCGCTTGCCCTGTGTGTAGGTGGGTTTTGAAAATAATTCATATAAAATGGTTTGCATAGAAATACATAAATAAAATATATAGCAGTTGTTGCGTTTGTATACAGTGGTGAGCTTAGAACGAATTATTATACTTGATTGAACGATGGAATTTTAAATTTTGATGATTTCTATAAGTCCATGTGTCCAAACCATCTACAAGCCATATTGTTTAAGAAAAATGTAGATTGACATAGCTAAATTAACTAACTAACTAACTAACTAACCATCACACCGTCTCTCTTGACACATAATACTTCTCTCGAATCCTTCACATTCACACATCGTGTCATGCACACACGTCAATTTCTCCGACTTCCTACGCGACTGACATTTAATATTTGATTTATTTTCTTAAGATAATCAAATGATTTTACTAAAATATCTTGATGGAAGTTCATTTTAAATAATAATTAAATAAAACGATATTCTTTCTTCGACTTCCACTTTTCGTGTTATTTCGACAGCGACCGGTTTCGCCAGGCTCGCTGGCATAGATATTGGTTTATTTAATTATTATTTGATTTATTTGATCGTGCAACGTTTTCCTCGGTCTTCCACCATTTTTACTTCCGTTTACATCGTTAAAATATACTTTTTTTACCATTCTTTCTTCATTCATTCTTTCCATGTGTCCAATCATCTTAATGACCCTTTCATTATTTTGTTCATAACACTTTCATTCGCACCGCATTCACTTCTTATATTTGCATTCGTCAAAGATATCTCATTTCTACTGCATTTATTCTACTTTCATTCTTCTTTTTCCAGTTCCATGCTTCACTTCTATACATAAGGGTCGGCACAAGAACACTACTCTGCACAGCCATCTTAGCTTTTTTAGATAGGCTCTTGTTTGCGATGATAACTATAATTGCACCGTTTACTTACAGAGCTAAATTGATTGAATACTTTGGATATCCAAAGAGTATTTTAGATTTTGTAAAGTAGACGTAAATAATTATTAATGAAATTTTCAAAAAGACTAGAAAATGATTTGATGTTTTAAAGATTGTTGGAAAGATGAGAAAGTTGTATTTTGTTGAATGCAGTTTTGTAAGCGATGACAAGCTTTGCAATAGAATGTCTGGCAACAGTAGAAGTGAAATGATCTGCTAAAAAGGCACAATTCGTGTACATGAAAATGATGAAAACCAGCAGTGCGATTTTTTCAATGTAAGAGAGTGAAATTACGATACGAAGTAAGAAGTAAGAAACAACAAATCGTAAAGTGAAGAAATATGAGTGTTAGCCAGATTTAGAATACTGCATTTACTACTTTTTAGTTTGTTTCACAATAGTTTGGTAAACAAAATACTCGTAATTTTGCATTTTACGAGTTATCAAATAGTTATCCAATTCATTTAAAAAAATTGATACGATAAATGTAAGTACAAAATATTTTTAAATATTATCTTATTTAAGCTGTGCTATTTTTTATTAGGAAGGGAGTAAGTTAACCCTCTGCACTCTTGTTTCTTAAACAATGATATAAATTTATATATTAAATAATTGATATGAGTGAAAACGTCTGTCTTCTAGGAGTTTTACTATATTTTAAAATGACGTGTTTAGCATTTCTATTAAGATTTATAATATTACCTTTTGATTAAATATAAAACACTTGGTACTAAAACATTTTATTTATTTATAATATAATATAAAACACGATTGTTTAGTGGTTTTATTTGGATTAAAGTTATATACATTATATAAATTGTGACAAATTTATATAAATTAAATTTAAATAAACCACTAAACAATCATGTTTACTATTATAAATTAATAATGGAGTTTTACAAAACTAATACCTCAACCATCAATATGGTATTAAAACACTTTACTTCACTTAACACAGACATGTTTCGGTTACAATATAAACGTTATCAGTGTCTTATTATTCTTCTTTTTGTCCTGTTACACCTCCGTGGTGCATAGGGCTTCAATGAACCTTCTCCACTCGACTCTATCGCATGCCTGATGCCTAACATCATCCTAAGTGAGGCCTGCTGCCCTAACCTCGTCCTGCAGAGCTCTTCTCCAGGTGGCTCTAGGTCTGCCACACTTTCTCTTTCCCCCCATAGGGGACCGGTCTAGTGCACCCTGAGCGATGCAGGCTGGGTTCCGTCTCAGAGTGTGACCGATCCACTGCCATTTGCGTCTAGCGACTTGTTCTCTAATTGGCTTTTCGCCTGCCGCAATGTACACAATTGATAAATATTACAATATAACCGAAACATGTCTGTATTAAGTAAAATCAAGTGTTGTAATACCAAGTGTAATTATATTTATTCAAATTTGAATCCACAACACAAAGTAAAGGCGAATATAAAAGAAAGTGTTGCTATATTAAAAATAATTAATTCTAAATACTGCTTGTAGTTTTTATGTATTTCGTCGCTAAAGAAAAAATACGATAGGTTGATAATGTTGTGATATATGATTTAAAATGTAAATTGTATAAAGTCCGTATAAGTTCAGCTCACCACTGCAACAAACGTCCCAAAATATGGATTGAACAATAAGTGAATGCAGTCTGTCGTACCGCGTGCAAACTAACCTAAATTAGCATAATACACAGGAACTATGATGGCACCATTCTCTTCCGACATGGGGGTCACCGCGTTGGAGTCGTCCGCGTAGGGTAGGTGCTCTTGCGCGTCCAGGTAGGTGGACAGCACTAGCGGCTTGCGGTCGGCGCCGGGCGGCACCAGGCGGCCGCGGGCGTTGCGCAGTGCCAGCTGGTGCGAGCCGCGGGAGCCTCGCCGCAGATTGAACGGAGAACCCGGCAGCGATAGGCTGGCCTGTAAGCGCCAAAACACATTAGCGACCGCTCCCTCAACCAACACCACATTCCATATTCAAACCTGAGCTTCCTTAGCATTAGATCATTACGTTAATGTTTGTTACGGATACCAAACGATACACAACAAACCACAGAAAAAAAGGTAAATGATTATAAATCGCCTCTTTGCGAGAATAACGTGACATTTTAAAAATCAAATCCGCCGTGTTAAACTTTATTTTCTACAAAAAACATGGTATTTTTAATGTGAAAAACAGAGAATTTTTGAGGGAAAGAGACAACACAACAGTGGTATATTGTGTTGTCACGTTGTCTCTTTCAGACGGGTATCTTGTTTCATTTTGTCTTTATTTTGACAACGACAGTTTCACCAGATTCGGTGGAATCGATGACAGTCGCAGTCAGAATAAAGAATAAAGCATTACACAGAGATTCCATAAAAATATGTGATTATCTTAAAAACACACATGTGTTGCTAATAATTGCAACAACATTTAAATTTCCGCAGAAAACCTTTTTACATAATGATCTAATGTCAAAACCAAAACTATTTTAAATCTGTTTAAATGATAAAACCAAAATCTGTTTACACAGATCTAACCAAAATACATAGAGTTGAATCAAATTTTTATTTCGTAATATACGATTTAAAAACTTTTTTAATTCTTATATATTGTGAAAGATGAATTTGACATACAGTTGATTACTTAGACGGTTGGATCAAAGTAATTTTTGATATTACCAAATTGTAAGTACTTGGATTACATTATTTTGATATGTAATTTACATTACGAGTATTTCCTCGCAGTTCAGCCATATGTATTGTAATGTAAACTTTCCTCACTAACTCCAAAAGTAATTCAACAACAGTAGCTGATGAATATACAATACATTTCATTAAAATTAAACAACTTGTCATCATAATCTGACCTTCGTGTCAGAGTGGCAACAGCTATGACTGCAACACCGAATCCCACGAACAATTTGAGTGATTCTTACGCAGTCTTTGGTCTCGTGAAGAATTCACGTGACAATAAAATAGTGATAATTAAGCTACTTAACACATGTAATGATAATCAAAATAATAGCTTTATCCTTTACAACGATTTGACTTGCAGTGTAATTATGTAAAGAGCTATTATACAAAATAATTAAATTAATAATGATTAGGGCTCTAAGAATACTATTTTATTGTTAAAATTTAAAACATATTAAAGTATTCTGTATTTTTTTAAAGATTTTAAAATAAGATTATGATGACAAATGTAATTTTTTTTTTTTCGTTTTTTACACAAATATATTTTAATTTTAATTTTAATTATATGGTTAATGCAACTGTTCATAATCTAGGCATGGCATTAATCAACATTAAATATTATTTGTTACTTCAATAGAGGTATTTTTTTTACATTGAAAGCATAAAAATAATAAACAAAAATAGAACAATGTTTTTAAACGTAAATATTACAAAAAATATTAAATAATAATTTATATACCTACTTATACAAAATTTGAAAGTTATATGAAATAAATAATAATACAGGGTAAACAAGAGTGAAACCTGAAAATAAAATATCGGTTCCTACGCAATCGGTTGAATCGTAAAGGAACTGGTAGTTGAGCAGTAGAATGCATGCAGAATGGTGCAAAACAATGTATCATTGAAGCAACGAAGTAGGAAGGGTCACCGCGCAGGGCCGGGCGAGTTGCAGAGGGTAAAGGGGCAGAGGCAGCACCGTCTCCAAAATGACATTATAACAAGCCGTAATGTTCCTTTGATATTGTCTATGGTCTTTGACTATTTCTATGGTCTTTGTCTATGGTTTTATCTCGTGGAGGCCGACTAGTTTTTTGATTTTCACTACCGACGCGTGTCGGCCGTGCGAGTTTATCGACATTGTTTCATTACTGTTACAATTTAAAACACTTATAAAATATCACAATTTCTTTTTATTCACGGAGTGTCGCGACAGCTGTTTCGCCATTGTTTATTGTAACACCTTATGATGCCAACATCGGTTGGCGAAACAGCTGTCGCGACACTCTCAGTGAATAAAAAGAAATTGTGATATTTTAACAGTGTTTTAAATTTTGACAGTAATAATGTTGAAGTATCGTAGTGTTTCGGCCAAAACAATGGACATTATTTAAATTAATTTTTGGGTTTTCTTTTTGATACTTTTAAATAAATTCATTTTCCATACAGTTTCTGCATAAACATTAAATGATATATTAATTTGAATGACTTGGGTTAAAACTTCATAGACCGTGTAAGTATTAACATTATATAATAAAAAAATGTTTCATTAAGATTTTAAAAAGAACATTATTTTATTTAAAGCTTTTTTCAGATTTATTTCATAACAAGTCATGCACATGATTTGATTGTAGATTTGATTATTTCGCTCATAAAGCCTTAATAAATAAATATTTAAATTTTAAGTTATCAAGGAATGTCATGAAGAATCATTTTTATTCTTAAAATATATCGAATACAATTAAAGTGATAATAAAATTCTGTATGCAAGATACGACCAAATGACAGTTGAAGTGAAGGCCTCCTCGGTCGGCCATATTGAATCGCACACGTCGGCTTGTTATAAGGTCAAGACGGCATTGGTAGAGGGTTGGGTAGAGACAGTCAGCAGCGGGTAGAAGAGCGAGAGACAGGAGCGGGCAACATAGTACAACAGTCAGAGGTCACCACGTACCTGGGAACCGTCTCGGCAGGACGCATAACATATCTGGCTTTTAGTTCCGTACTTAGCTACTCTCTCGGTGTGAAGGACCTTCAATGAAGAGACAATTGATAAGATTACAGTTGGCCTGATCCAGGTCTAGAGCAGTATACCATGTCACAACACCGAGTGCCAAGCAAGCCGCTAGGAAGAGTAGGTCCGGGTGCTATTACAGTCGATTGGAGCCACAACATTCACAGAGAGACAGAGGCTGGGTAGGAACACCGACAGAGTACGAGGAGATGAAGAGAGCTTTAGTCTGGACCGCCGGCGAGGCGGCCTGCATGCTGCGCACTGTTATGCACCACTCTACATGAAGCTGAGATCGCTCCGCGTCTTCGAACGGCGTTCTAGGAATTCTCTTATATTGTCAAATAAATTATCTTATTAATAAACATTTAATCCATTTTTTTTGACACGCGAAATAAAATTCGTAATAATAATTTAATATAACGATGTTTTCAAGAACTGGTTACATATTTGTCTTCATAACGACAGCGACCGTTTTTGCCAGGCTCGTTGGCATCGATAGACAGGTTTCTGTTATGAACTAACTCGTTTATATACATAAATATCAGGGGTGGTTGATGGTTGAGGTATTATTTTTGTAAAACTCCATTATTAATTTATAATAGTAAACACGATTGTTTAGTGGTTTTACTTGGATTTAATTTATATGAATTGTTACAAATTTGTTTCGCCTTGCGGAGGCATTTTCAAACTCTCAAAGTTTGAGAATGCCCTCGTAAGGCGAAACAAATTTGTGACAATTTATATAGATAATTTATATAAATTAAATCCAAGTAAAACCACTAAACAATCGTGTCCTACTATTATAATTTAATCAGGAGTGGTAATCAAGATTATATATAAAATTAAAAATATCAAAATAATTTCGTAAAATAAAATAAGTAAAGTCTTTACATCAATATTAAATTCAGTAAATTTTACATAAACATTTTTTTATGCTATTTTTGTAAAGTATCTTGTTTACTACACCAGATGTTTATGCATATAAATAAGTAAGTTAATAACAGTGTCACCAGTCTGCTGATACCAGGGAGCCGGGCGAAACTAGTCACTATCGAAATAAAGACAAAAATATGTGTAGTTCTTAAAAAAATAGTTTTATTGAATTATTATTTAAAACGAACTTCCATCAAGAGATTTCATTGCAATCGTTTAATTATGCACAATCATTTATACTCGTATAGGATCTGTTAAGCCATCAAATGCAATTTAGCACATGGAACAAACAGTTTACTTTATTTATTTAATTCGATTATCAATCGTGAAATAAATATTAACGAACGCGTGGTTTTCAAACCTCCCAACTGGGGTATCCCTATAGGGAGTTCGATGTATTGTATATTATAAAATAATATAATTTGGTTTTATTAGAGAATTCTTAGTAGCGCCGAGATTCTAAGTATAGTATAATACATAGGAAGTACTACCATTGTATTGAAGCAACAAACCGCCTGCCTCGGCCTTAGAATCAAGTTTCTTGTTCTCAAGTTTTGCCGCCCGGTTTCAGACTACGAGTACCATGCCTAGAGATGAAGAACCTTCGCATAGTCATCAGAAACACTTCGTGCAATCGGGAGGTTATATTCAAAGACGTGCACAACAGATTTATAAAGAGGAAGCTAACTCTTACCAAAAATACTTTTAAAACAATTTCTCAGACGTTTTGGCGTCACGTGGTCCTTTTACAAACCGTCCCAAACAGTATTTACACAGTATAAGTAATATAAAATGGCCATCCACCGTCCACCATCCTCCACCTACCTTTCACGATGGCATAGATCGTCTATGAATACCCGGTACTGGTCTAATAAAAAAAGTGAAGTTTGACCCCAGAAGACAATTTTTTAAATTTTGATTTTTTTTGGAAATTGTCAAAGACAATGTTTCCAAAGGTTCCCAATTAGTGCGTGTGTCAAATTATTCTTCTGGAAATCGTTTGAAAACTAAACGAATGTACATGAAGTAAGGAGAGTAAAAGGAAAGAAGTTGTTTAAGACATGCAAAAGATTTGCAGTAATTGTTTATACCTGCTAAGATATAAAGTATGCAAATTTTTGGTAATAATGAAAATGATATGAGAACAATAAACGCCTTTTTATTTTAAAATTTCGTTGAACAATCGAACGATTTTTATTTGTCTGAATTGTGGTTCATAAGAAGGCATTTATTATGAAGTATAACGGTTAGGAATATTAAGGTAGTAGTCTGGTAACTTAAGCCGATTTTCATGTCTTTTTTGGAGGGCGTTTATTTGTAGGAAAATAAAAATGAAGCGTTTTAGATATTAAGTATGTTTTTATTTACATATTAAAGATACAAAAATTTTTTTTGAAAAAATTTAATATTTTATTATTATTATTATTGATCGAAGTTGGCACCTTGAATAAAAGCGCGTGGGTGGCCTGCACAGAAGTTAAATTTCATGGATAAAAGCCGTGCCACACTGTTTTAAACAAGCTCTCCACATCGGTCTCCACCGGCGGTTTAAAACTGTGTAGACACTTGTTTGAAACAAATATTCGTTTGACCTTCAACAAACTTTGTGGACGGACGCGCATAGTATGCGTGTGGATCCACCGTTTAAACACGCATTCCACTCGCGGAGAGCTTGTTTACAACAGTATGTGGACGCTACACCAACCGTGGGCTCCACAGCTCTCCACCAAGGTCACCCCTGTGGAGAGCTTGTTTCAAACAGTGTGGCACGGCCTTAAATAACAAAATGGCGGACTTTGAAAAAAAAGTCAGCAAAGAAGGGGTTGTAAAATAAAAAGTTTGGGTGAAAAAATGTCTCGGTAGTTTTCGGTCTTTACATTAAGAATTTTAAAGAATTTTTTATTTCAGATAACATCAAGAGCCAAATTCACCGGGGTCACCCACGCGCTTTTTTATCGAGGTGCCAACTTCGATCAATAATAATAATAATAATAATAAACTATTACATTTTTTCAAAACAAAAAAATTTGTGTACCTTTAATATATAAATAAAAACATCCTAAGTATCCAAAACGATTCATTTTTATTTTCCTACAGAAAACGCCCTTCAAAAAATACATGAAAATCGGCTTAAGTTACCAGACTCCCTTGTGAAGTGATTCAACTAGCTTTCAATGCTACCAATGTGTTGGAAACTTTAAGAAAAACAGGAGATCTGGAGATATGCAGTATGTACAATAAAAATAGTTAGCGATTAAGTTAAATGAGAAAATATAATTATAAAAATAACTAAACTATTGAAAAAGGAAAGTGATAATGATTCGAATAACTATAAGGAAAAACACAAGAAATAAGGTAAGAATGCTTTTACACTACTGCTTATAGTTATTCTGTATGTACGAGTAGATGTCAATATGAAAATAATTTGCCTCAACGAATGTGTTTAAAAAATACGGTTTCTACGTATTTGAAATATATTTCTGTGTACTTTAAGCGAAAAGGTGATTCCACGACAAGGAAAAATTAAAAAAAGTGAGTTATTAGATCATTTTAATATATTTTGAAAGCGAGTATGTGATGTCATACTGTGTTAGCTTGCGATTTATTTTCAAAAAGCTGAATAAATTGATTTAAAAAAGCAGATTTATAAGAAAAGTTTTTCTCAAACGATATATTTACCCCTGGGATATGATACATCTTAGTAGGAATTCGTTGATAAAAAAATGAATTATGATAAAAATGAAGTAATATGTTAACACGATAAAAAATACCGTTTCAATCTATGTTAGTTCACAAACAGTTTCTTTAATTACATTGTTATAAAGCTTTATAAAGCGTTGTTGGAATTATCCAGCATGACAGTTATAATATTAAGCATAATATATAGATGTAAGCAGAAAAAATCGTCACTTTGGAGAAAGTGTAGAGTGTTATTTGGAAAATGGTTTATGTTGGTATTTGTGTAGTTCGAATGTTCCTGCCGTGCAAAGATAGAGGGGAAGAAAGGATTATAGAGAACACTGAGGAAAATCGCATCCCAAAAGCAAACAGGACGAAAACTAACAAATAAAGCAAGGACGTTATAACATCGTCTTAAAACTACCTAAAATTAATTTTAATTGTTTTAGAAGTAATACTTCTTTTGGCGCGTTTGGTAGAAGGTAATATTTAGATCTGGCGGACACCTCGTTACGATTTCTACATGATGAAGTTAACCACAAATAGTAAATAACGACAGGACATTTCGCACGCTTAATAGAACACTGGCTTAACTAAAAAAAAACTAGTTTTGCTCAATCTGACATGAGTCGGTGTTTTAACAAAAACAGTCGAAAAACACGTACGAATGGATAGCGTTAACATTGTGAAAAATAGATGGATAGCGTTAACACAAGCCTCTGTCTAATGTAAACTCAATTATGACCTAAACCATAATCGGTCAGTTTACTATTAAGCGTGCGATTTCTTCATTCATTCTTTCCATATGTCCAAACCATATTAATGATCCTTTCATTATTTTGTTCATAACACCATAATTCGTACCGCATTCACTTCTTATATTTTCATTCGACACTCTATCATACACAGAGTATTACACATTCGTCTTTATTCCATGGTGGTAGTCTAGGGGATAGAACGCTTGGCTCCTGATCCAGGGGACTTAGGTTCGAGCCTGGACACGACCAGATTCCTTCTTCATAATAATGAGCTATTTTCTGCTCATATTGAAGATTGTAAAATAAATTCTAATATCGTTGATTTAAATCTTTGTTGTACGTCTTTAAAAAAAAGAGATCTCATTTCTACTGCATTTATTCTACTTTCATCCTTCTTTTGCCAGTTCCATGCTTCGCTTCGCAACTTAAGGGTCGGTAGAAGAACACCATTGTGCACTGCCATTCTAGCTTTTTTGGATAGGTTTTTGTTTGCGATGACAACAAGTAGTATTTACAATCGTCTTTTATATACTAAAGTAGAATATTGACACGCGAGATAAAAAAAAATATAATTTGTGTTTTTTTACGCCAAAAAAGTATAACTTCTTACGTGCGTTCATGAGTACACATACGTTTTTTTAATCTGTTTATTATGTGGACAAAATGAGTAATATTTCGATCATGCTAACTGCACATTTAGGGGTGGGTCTAACCAAGCAGGAGGAACATTGAAAACTACCCATTAATAACATATAACAGTTAGAAATAGCAGTTCACAGTTATATTATAATAACAGATACGTTATATTTCAAATAGAACACCGTTATTCACAATGTTTGAATTGTTCTTCAATTCTTTTTCAGAACTGTGGAAAATTAATGAAAATTTTGTTTGGAAGTAATTTTTACATAAACAGTCAGTCAATTGACTATTACTTTACAAAGACACGTGCTTAATGCGTTGGTTTGTAGTGATTATTTTTTCTAATATTACCTTGATGTTAAGGATTGATTGTATCTCAATAGAGACGAAGATGTAAATTGTTTTTTTGGAAACAGAATATGGTGGTCGAGGCGTTTACAGGACTTATGACCTGTCATTGGTTGGGTTAAGCTATCACTTTATGTTTAACAACATTCACCATTCTCCCTTCTTACGACACCACGTCTAACAATTTTTTGGAACTTGTATATATGTTAATATTTTTTAATAACTTTACTGTTGGTAGGACATCTACACTAGCGCCATCTATTAAGATAATTTGTTATAATTATTAATTAATTATTAATTATTAATTTCTTATAATTTGTTATAATTTATAATTTATAATTGTTATCATTTATAATTTGTTAATTTGTTATAATTATTAATTAGTTATAATTATTAACTATTAAGATGATTTGTTATAATTATTAATTATATTATAATTAATAATTATCTTAATAGATGGCGCTAGTGTAGATGTCCTACCAACAGTGAAGTTATTAAAAAATATTAACATATATACAAGTTCCAAAAATTTGTCAGACGTGGTGTCGTAAGAAGGGGGAACTGTCATTGGTTGGGTTAGGGCAACCAATGACAGGGAATAAGTCAATAAACCAACCAATGATAGGTCATAAGTCCTGTAAACGCCTCGACCACCATATTCTGTTTCCAAAAAAACAATTTACATCTTCGTCTCTATTGAGATACAATCAATCCTTAAAAATGATTAACCCGCAATGGGTAAAATCCAGTATTTGTCTACAAATATTGGTAACATTCAATACCTTGATGTGTGTTCCATTCGCAAAAATATTTAACAAATTTTTAATTCATTGAAACTTTACTATTTATATAACAACATTGTTATGTTTATTAAAAATCTGTTTGATATTTTTGCTATGTAAAATAAAGCCACTTGTCGATTTTCACGTTTTCTCTTTTGTATTGATTAAAATGAATTATACTTTTCGATATCAAAAGAGTTCGGCTTAAGTTTTTTATCACCATATTCACAGAAGGCTATTTTATCTTGTGAATACCATGTAGATTCCTTCGCCTATATATGCGGGGTCATTTCTACGGAGGATTACTGGACAAACTATAATTATTTATTACTATTAAAAAAATTCTATCATATATTTTCTGAGTTGAGTATATTTGGAATACTGGAAACCACAGGAGACTAGCGGATTAAAGAATTATTTAATTGTTTAAAAAACTTTGTGAAGGGTCATAGCGATATAAAAATATCACTTACCAATGTAAAGATGTATGTTGTGTATGAAAAACATCTAAGAATCTAAGAAAAGGCATCGGTTTCTTTTGTTTAAACCATAAATTTAAAATGTCAAGTTCACTTGTTTTTAATTTCACAGCTGTGCAACGAAATAGGCAATGTAGATGAAAATTCTTAATTCAATTTTCATTAAATAGTTTAAATTACGTAATTTTTCGCCTTTTACTATAACCGCAGATAGTTTGATGAACTTATTTAAAAATTTAATAAAAAAAAACGCTTGGATTAAATAAAGATAATGAAACCTTACTGGACAGTTTATTTTAAAAAAAAATGCAATTTTGGGCGCTTTATAAGTAAAATTATTTAATTACCATAAACCAATTCGTTATATATCTTTCTGCAGCCTTTATATAATAGTTTTTTTATACATATAAAAAATAATAATAAGAATGATAACATCTGTTTTATATATGTTTTATTACATTTTATGGGAATGGCATGTTTTGCCTTTCTAAAGCATTATCAAAATAAACATTTGATAATGTCCTAGAAAGACTAATTATGTCATTCCTACAAAACTTCTACAAAACAGACGTTTTCTTTCTCATTAATAATATTTAAACCCAAGTAAAAATGCGATAAGTTTATGAAGCGTTCTCTTTTGTATCATCATGTTTAATGTGTCCTTCAAAATACGCGTATTAGGGGAAGCATAATAAAATATCTTTTTTTTAATCGATTCGATTGTCGATCCTTTATCGCTTATTATTTTGGTTATGATCGAAGGATATCTAAACCCCAAGTTTCAAAATAAATTATATGTTTTATTAAATTGCATAAATAAAACAAATTTGTATTTAACCACGGTAGGGTTATTATATTGATGCCAACTAGTTTCGCTTGGACTCAAGCTTCATCAGGGCAGTATAACAACTAGTGTTATACTGCCTACCAAGTTGCTGTATTTATATATTTTTTTTAAATATCTCACCACAAAGTGAGTGCTTTATATAAAGAATTAATAATTTTTATTGAACTATGCTTATTATTATACTTTGTAAACAACACTAAATGTATTATTTTATAATAGTTTCAGACACATAAGCCCTTCATCAGTGTTGTTATTGTAGTTTTTTGTATAGACAAAATAAAAATTTAAATAAATTGGTCATGAATGTGTTTTGATTGACAGATATAAGATATTATATTTTTAATATCTTAATTCATATGTGATTTGTGTACGATAAAGACACACAATTTGGTTGCTTGGGATATTTAAAGGTATTGTTCCGGCCCTGCTTTCATTGAAAATAAGTTCAGTTCGTGTGGTTGAGTCACAACAACTATGATGGATAGTCGAGTCCAGTAAAGGTCCGGTAGAAAAGGCCGTCAGCAAGCGTGTGGCGTGGCGTGTAGCGTGCGGCGCGGGCATGCGCACTTACCGTACTGACCTTCCTGGCGAGCGGGGGCTTGTGCTGCATCATGTGCAGCACCTGTTGCTGTTGGTTGTGGTGTTCGCTCACCGACTCGCTGCGGACCGACATCTTCTCGCGGTTGTTGTCCTCGTTGCCCTTCTCCTGGCCCACGAAGAGCTCGTAGCTGTGGCAGGAGAAGTCCGACGGCGACTTGGCCATGGCCTCGTCCGGCGGGTTGGCCAGCGCCGCGGCTGCCGCGGCTGCGTGCGCCTCCAGCTTGGCGGCGCGGGCTGCAGCCGCCTCCTCGGCTTCCTGCAACGTCACCTCATTATATCACATGTTAAATACCTCGGCAGCATACTAACGCAATCTCTTGACCCAGAAGTAGAGATAAAATGCAGAATTGAGGCAGCAAGAGCAACGTTTAATAAAATGATATCACTCTTCTGCAATGATAACGTAAATTTGAAACTCCGCCAGAGAATGATCAAATGCTATGTGTGGTCTGTTTTATTGTACGCATGTGAAACGTGGACCTTGAAAATTAACTCAATGAACAAACTGGAAGCATTTGAAATGTGGCTCCATCGCCGAGTGCTCAGAGTTCCCTGGACAGACATGGTTACCAATACCGAAGTCCTGAGGCGAGCTAGAGTTGACAGGGAACTGTTATCAACTAACAAGTTTCGAAAAATCCCACATCTGGGTCAAGCCCAGCTTGCGTAAAAGTTTTGAATCAAAACCCTCAAATCTAAGTAATCATGCCCCCGCATAAACCAACAACCCACCAAATCACCTCCCAACTATGTTCCCATCAGACGTAAGAGCCCAATAGCCACAAGAGCTGAACCTCTGTAAGCCAGATGAGGTTTTGACTTTCTTATTTCTTACTTCCCTAATAGGCTAATATATGTCATTAGTCATGTCTGATAGAAGTATTTTCAAACAAATAAAATTTATTGTATCGTCAGCACATTTACAAAAAGGACACATTTTTTATTAAAATATCTTAAATATAGCGACTGATACTCGCTAATCACACAAATTAAATACTTTAAAATACTATAAGCATGTACGAGTAGATAGAGCGACCTTTTTTTTTCAAATCCAAAAAGTTCACTAGTTACACTGCGTGCCGCAGAGCGCTCCGGCTCTAGTGCCGCCATTTTAAAATGTTTAAATAATATAACTAACAGTTTAAATAATTAACAGTTTACACATCTCTTGAATCGCTTTCTCTTATATTATGTTACCTTTTTTCCATCCAAAAAAATTATAATTAAGGCATTTTTTAGACATTTACAGTGGTGTTACCCCAAAATATTTTGTGACTTCAGTTTTACCCGCGCAATGTCAAACAGAACCCACTTATCAGCGCGTCAGCTGTAAAGTAGTATTGTTTTAGTTTAGATTAGGGGGAGTATCTCACCCTCAGTGCTTCTTCCTCAGCTGCTTCTTCCTCCTCCGCCTTCTTCTGCAGTTCATCGTACGACATGGCGACAATGGCCAAAATCAAGTTCACGAGGTAGAATGATCCCAGAAATATAATTACTATGAAGAACAACATGTGCCATGGACCGGCCGACCTGAGAACCTGAAGAAGGAGACACAGATCGTTAGTTGAGCTTATAAAAAAATCTAATAAATGAGAATCAAGTTAGAAAGTTTTTATTATGCAAACGAAAATATAATACATCCTAAATGATAAAAACAGAATGAAATATACGATTTATTAAGCAATACATTATTTTTTTTAAATAAATACTAGACTAGACAAAGACTAACCATCACGCCGTCTCAAGGAGTAAGCAGAAAGAATGGACTGCCACATTTTAACCGATGCGGCACTCCATCCTTCCCTCTTCGCCCCCGCGGGAGACGCGGTGTGATGGGTTGCGAACCTCATCGCCACAAAATACTAATAAAAAATCATTAAAATTATTGTGTAATCTTTTGATTTTACTGAAATCTCTGATGGAAGTTAATTTTAAGCTTAAAGTTAAGTTAAAGTATATAAAGATTTCTGTGTTGCAAAATTGGTAAACAAATGTTCTTTAGAAATAGCCATGTTTTAATTTGATTTATTGCAAAAACTTATGTATTTGACTTATCAATTTTTTGGTAATAGCGTATCGAATGAGCTCTTGAATTATTTTTGAATTGTTTCAAATCTCAATTTGTAATCGTTTGATGTCACTAACAAATTATCTAGTATTTTTCTGTCTACAAAATTATTAACCCTTACCACTCCATTATTTTTTGATATTGTTTATCAGCCAACTCTTATTTAAATAATGTCAATTTTTTTTTTGATAGGTAGTTCAAAAATCGTTAAAAATTCATTTATTCTTCAAATAAAAAAACAATTTTCAAAAAACATTATGGACTACTTATAGTTTTGCATAGTATGGTACTTTTTAAAACAATCTTCAGGATGGAGACCAGGTTTTCTGGAACAGGTCTCACAAAACCATACTGTTTCCCGTCTTCCCCCTGGAATCTTTCTGTTACTGCACACAGTACAGCCTTTAGAACCTTTGTCCAGTTTCGCAATGAAGTGGGGCTTGTACTCTAATCGCTCCTCTGCATGACGTATCACGAGAAGTTCCCGCCATTTTAGGTTATGTGAATTTGCAAGGATTATTTTATAGTAAAATAAAACGGAAAAGAGGAAAATCTTATTAAAACGTGAAATTATATGTTTTTTTAACGAATAATCATAAGAAACAACGACACGTGTCAAGTTTTGAGCGCGAAAATACACCGCGCGCGCAAGTCTTATCTTGTCGGCCGCTAGCCGACAACTGAGTTGTAGCGTACATATAGCGATGTCGGCTGGCATTCGACAAAGGAGTGGTAAGGGTTAAATAACATAAAACTACACTTACCAACGACCAAATATTCATATACGTATGAATATATTTTATGTATTGTTGAATGTGAACTCACTAGTTGATAAAGGTTCTCCCAGTAGTCTTGCGTCATGAGACGGAAGGCGGAAAGGAAGGCCCAGCCGAAGGTGTCGAAGCTGGTGTAGCCGTAGTTGGGGTTGGGCCCGTAGCCCTGCAGACAGTGGTATCCGGGGGCGCACATTCTAAACACACCAAACACAAATTTCAACACACTTTGGACATGTACTTTATAATACCACTACAACTGCCTTTGGATTTCGACCTATGGAACAGGCACTTTAGATTTAATAGAGTTTCACTTACACTGTAAAAGAAAACATAGATGATTTATAGGGGATTTCAAATTGATAATAAGTAACGTAGTCCAGAAATGAGATTGGATTTTATAGGTTTTTAGCGGTTAATAATGTTAATAACACTTTGAAAGTGATGAAATACCGGTTTGTCTCAAAAGAAAGGTCTACGACATGTGTACACTGCCCATGGTGACATACGGATTAGAGACGACAACTCTTACAGCAAAAAGTGTCCACAGGCTCAAGTGTACACAGAGATCCATGGGAAGACAGATACTTGGTGTGAGCTTGCGTGACCGCATAAGGAATGAAGAAATCAGACGCCGCACCAGGGTTGCTGACGTCATGGACCGAGTGGCAAAATTGAAATGGCAATGGGCTGGACACTTGGCTAGACAGCGTGGCAACATATGGGCACCCAGGATACTCAGTTGGAGACCATGGGCAAATTGGCAAAGTGTCGGAAGGCCAACGATGAGATGGACCGATGATTATCAAAAGGGTTGGAAAATCTTGGATACAAAGGGGGTAGAGTCAAAGAGACGAGTGGAGGAAATTGGAAGAGGCCTATATCCAGCAGTGGAGGGAAGAAGGCTAGCAAAGAAGAAGAAAAAGAATGTTAATTTTTTTTTATGTACACAACAGGTCGTTTGGACCCAATTACTGTAGGTATACAATTTTAATTTTTTTAGCTGTAATGTTGATTCTCGTGACATGTGATAGGTGGCCAATCTATCGCCATTTTATTATCACGTGAATTCTACACCAGACCAAAGACAGTGTGACAATCACACTGCCATCGCCGGGAATCGAACCCGGGACCTTCGGTATGGAAGTCAGAGCTCTTACCACTCGGCCACGAAGATCGTCATTCGTCGGTCGGTCAAGGTCGAAGGAATTGATCTATTATATGTTTTATGCCAGTTGTTATATAATATTTGTGGTAGCATGTATTTGGCCTTGTTTTGTTGTCTCTATGTGTTTACGAGTATATTCATATACTGTAATCGCTGTTTGTTGCCCTCAATAATAATAATAAATAACAAAAAATAATAATAAAATAATACTATACAAGTTTTGATTTTGATTTAATAAATCTAAACTGCATGAGCAGGTATATGATTTTATTAATTTGTGTGATTTTGTTTTATAATAAATATTAAATCAAATATTTTCCGCACACATTTTTGCAAAATTGGCAGAGCATATATTTCTGAAATTAAGAAGCTTATGTGAACTAGCGTTTTGATCATATAGGGTAAAATTCCCAAATATTTAAATAATTGTTCAACAATGTCTTAGTGGATATCCATCTACCATTTAATTATGTATTGGAAATTTAAATAAAATTTAGGCCAGTTAAATAATATCACGACCGGTTTCATTTAAGGCGCTGACGTCAGTTCGTCCATTTGATTGGTCATCAAAGTATTGAAAAACATTAAGAGACAGGAAATAGCTAAACATTGGATGGACGGTGATGAGTTTAATTATCCCCATACTACAAAGAGAACTCCGAAAGACCGCCTCTAATACTGTGACCATCAGGCGGCCACAAGAGAACTGGATTCTATAGGAGATGAACAATCTGGCCACACTTGGTAATGCAAGGATTGGAGGCGATAATTAATCAAAATCGTTTGATGTGTATATCCCTACATACCCTGCTCCAGATGAATTCCCACACAAAGGCATGTCTCCCGCGTCATTCGTGTACCAATTTGCTGGAATTACAAAAAAATACTTTTTAATCTGTTGACTACATCAATAGCCCATGTAAAATTTTATATTTACATCTATAAAGCATAACTTATTAAGTATTATACTATAAAATGAATCATTCTACATTAATATTATGATATCAAATTTCGAAAAACAAAGTTAGTATTGTGGCTTATATCGTATAACAAAAGAATATGCTCAAAAGAGGTTAATATTATTTCGGTTAGAATAACTTTTTCGAAACATTACATTTTCACAACACCTTTTTGCACTTTTCACAAACATGTTTCTGGACACAGACTTCCCTTCTTCAGTGTATGAATTTTAACAAATTGTTGAAATTCATACACTGAAAAAGGGAACTTTTCACTCGTCAATTAGTATATAAGTAATGACTCTCTTTCATTTGACCGTTAAAATTCATAAATTCATACACTGAAGAAGGGAAGTCTGTGTCCCGAAACATGTTTGTAAAAGGTGCAAAAAAGTTATGAAAATACAATGTTTTCAAAAAGTTATTCAATGTGAATCCACAACACAAAGTGATGGCGAATATGTAAGATATAATTTTGTGTCTTCTATGCAATATTTAATTGCACATCAAAACTCTAATCAAAGTTTTTTTGGGGGGGTAAGGTAAATTCCCGCCGTAATTGTTAATTTTATTTATCCATAAAATAAATGATCTTCTAAATGCACTTACAATCATTTTTGTTAAACCTATTCCAAGTCTCGTGGTTCAGTTCGCCCCACGAGCCGTCCGTGGGAAATACTTTGATACACTTTTGCGTGAGGACCCCCATGTAAATCTGTAGGCCCATTAGCGCGAACACGCTGAGGGAGAACATTGTGAGGATTATCACATCGCGGAGATTCTTTACGGACTCTATCACGGCACCCACGATGGTCTTCAAACCTGAAACGGACGTCAAGCGACGTTAACATCCAAATATTATCAATATTAAGCATACTCCTATCTATTAAATTTCCTTCACATACACTTTAATTACGAAACTAAAATTTGGCTAGAACATTTTGTTAGTCAAACATCATTTGTTCGTTATTTACACGTGTATGTGAGAAAATCATAATGATCCAGCCACGAAAATGAAGTTAAAATTTGATTAATTAATACGAATAAGAACGTCTGTTTTCTATAAGTTTTATTATGGTTTATGGAAATGACATGATTCGCCTTTCTAAGGCATTAAAGCCTCAGCCTAATCCCGTCCACTCCTGGACAAAGGCCTCCTCCATTCGCTTCCAAATCACTCTGTCTTGCACAGACTGCATCCAGGTTATTCCGACGTGTCTGTTCAGATCATCCTTCCACCGTAGTTGCGGTCGCCCTGCACTTCTCTTTGCCGTCCACGGTCTCCAAGTCAGCAGTCTTTTTGTCCGTTTTTCAACTGAGCTTCTGGCTACGTGACCTGCCCTTTGATTTTAGAGTCGCCAAATGGATGATGTGGTGACCTTTGTTTTTTCTCTCACCGTATCGTTTGTGAGTCTATCTCTTAGGCTTATTCCTAATATGGGTCTTTCCATGGCTCTTTGGGTCACTCGTAGTTTCTCGGCACTTTGTTTGGACAATGTTACAGTGTCAAGACCATAAGTACCAACTGGCAGAAAGCAGGCTTTATAGACTTTTCGTTTCAGGTTGATCGGTATTTTCCGCCTATTATGTCTTAGAAAGGCAAAACATGACATTCCCAAAAAATAATAATAAAACTAGTATAAAACAGACGTTTTCATTCGTATTAATTATTTAATACGGAGTTTTACATCATCATTTCAGAAAAAAATAATTTTATTTTAATTGTTAATAATTGTATTTAATATTATTTTACAAATATTTTTAAACTCCTTTTTTTTAAAGGTTAAACATGTTAACTATAAATTAAAATTTATGTCATACATATCAACGAATATAAAGACATCTATAAAATATTAAAAGTTTCTCAATTTCATGAATGTTTTATTGACAATATTTTAAAATTAAAATATATTTTTCATGGCTTGGAACATGTTTAAGCATTCAATATACTATTACATTTTAATTAGCTAAATATTTATTTTCTAATGTTAAAGATATGCTTACGCATTTAAAAAAAATGTAAGTACTACATTTGAAAATTCCCATATAATCCATAATATTATTGTACAGATAATTAAATTAGATGACCTACGTGGCCGAGTGGTAAGTGTTATGACTGCCACACTGAAGGTCTCGGGCTCGATTCCCGGTGATGGCAGTGCATTTGCCACACTCTCCTTGGTCTGGTGTCGAATTTACGTGACACTAGAATGGCGATAGATTATCTACCTACCATATGTCGCGAACATCAATATGACAGCTTTACCATTTATATCGATTTGGCTAGCGCTGTAATGATGTAATTATGTATGTGTAACAAAATAAGAATAAATACAGAAACCTTAAAATAAAAGAATCCACGTAACAGGATACGAAAACACAAGTTTTTGTTTAAAGGGTGAGTGTTCTGAACTCAATAATAACTGTAGCCAAATTCTAATAGTTATTATATCGCATAAAATATATAAAGCATCTAATAATTAATTTGTTGAATCGCTCTTTACATCATTACAGCGCGAGCCAAATCGATGTACAGGGTATAGCTATCATATTGATTATCATGATATATTATAGGTAGCTAATTTATCACCATTTTATTGCCATATGAATTCTACACCAAACCAAAGACAGTGTGACAATCACACTACAATCGCCGAGAATCGAACCGGAGTCATCACTTGCCACTCAGCCACAAAGGTCGTCAATCGCATGAAACATGTGAAGTGTTTGAGATATCTGTCCATAAATATTTTCTGGGATGCTTTAATAAATTAATCAAATTAGACCAAAATATGAATAATTACGTTAAAACATAAATAGCTAAGAGACTAGTCTAGAAGGTGCATGCACACAAGTATAATTACCCGGAACTATAGCAACAGTTTTCAAGGCCCTCAACACCCTGAAGGTTCTCAGGGCGGCTAAGTTTCCCAAGTCTATTCCCATTGTAACATAACTGCAAATCAACAAGGTTTAACAATATGGGCTTCGCTTGGAAAAAAGAGATTTTATATTCATTTTAAGATTTTAAGAATCTGCCTATTTCAAATAATGAACTATCCCACTGTCAGTTAATACTAGAAAGACCACCCTACGTATTTGAACGTACGTGATAGTTCACTGTGACTGTACCATTCTGCGCTATCCCGTATCACGTACGCGCTTGAGAAAAAGTAATGTGCCTAAAATGTACAAACTGTAAGGAATACGCGCGTGTGCTAACAACACTTGAGTACAAGTCTTCATAAATACGATTGTTTTACAAGGGGCAGGCGAAGTGTGCGGCCAAGTATTTGACGTTTCGTAATTTAAAAAAATAAAATTAACATATAATTAAATTTCATTAATAAAAAACCCTGCTTTTTTTGCACGTTTCTCGGAAAATAACCCAAAGATAGGGCGGTTAAATAAACTTTCATTTCTGAAATAAGATATTATTTAGATATCTATCTTCCATACAAACATAATTGCATTGAAATAAGTCATACATATAACATTCAATTGCTATTCATAACTCAGAATATAAATAGGCAAAAACCCGAACGTAATCAAGAAAGAATACCATAATATTTTGAATATAAGAGCGCGTGAGAGGAATACTTTGATTCTCTAAAAACTAACTAACTAACTAACTTACCATCACGCCGTCTCCCCGGAGGGGTAGGCAGAAAGAATGGAACGCCACACTGTTCTGTCCTGACATACGCCTCTCGCTTCCTCTACATTCATACATCTTGTCATGCACGCACGTCGATTTTTCCGACTCCTCACGTGACCGACATTCAATATTTGATTGATTTGATCGTGCCACGTTTTCCTCGGCCTTCCTCTATTTCTAGCTCCGTTCACGCCGTTTACATATACCTTCTTTACCATTCTGTCTTCACTCATTCTTTCCATGTGTCCAAACCATCTTAATGACCCTTTCCTTATTTTGTTCATAACACTTTCATTCGCACCACATGCACTTCTTATACTTGCATTTGTCACTCTATCATATACAGATTTGCCACACATTCGTCTTAGAGATCTCATTTCTACTGCATTTATTCTACTTTCATCCTTCTTTTGCCAGTTCCATGCTTCACTTCCATACATAAGGGTCGGCACAAGAACACCATTGTGCACTGCCATCTTAGCTTTTTGGATAGGCTTTTGTTTGCGATGACAACTTTAAGTGCACCATTTATTCTGTTGCCTGCCCCAACCCTTCTTTCAATATCCTTCTCCACCCTCCCATCCTTTGTAAACATACTTCCTAAATAAACAAATTCATCCACTTGTTCCAGATTTTCACCGTTTACACTAATGTTGCACACTGTCATGCTTCCTTCTTTTTCGAAAATCATTACCTTAGACTTATTCACATTCATCATCAAATCGTATCGCTTGCATACCTCATACATCCTAGACACCAGGGCTTGCAGTTCGTGCTCGTTGTCTGCAAGTAGCACAGCGTCGTCCGCATACAACAAACAGCTTACTGAAACATCTTCCATTTTTGCACCTGCTTCCAACCCTTTCAGCTCTTTCATACACTTGTCCATATATAGATTAAACAACCATGGAGACATTACACACCCCTGTTTGACACCTTTATTGATATCAAACCAGGCTGTAAGATCCCCATTTACTCTGACACTAGCAGTGCTTTCTGTGTACAGCGATGTAATTGCCGTGATCAGTTTTGTGTTTATTCCATATTCCGACAATATTTCCCACAGTTTACCTCTATCTACGCGATCATATGCTTTTTGCAAATCGACAAACGCACAGAAGAGTTTACGGTTTTTGGCCATAAACTTCTCTGTCACTGTACGAAGTGCAAAAATTTGATCCATGCATCCTCTGCCATTCATAAAAGCGCCTTGCACATCCCAAACTCTATCACTCGTCGTCTTTCTTACTCTTTCTATTAAAATTCTGCCATAGATTTTACCAACAACACTCAAAATACTAATAGCTCTGTAGTTTCCACATTCCATATGGGATCCTTTTCCTTTGTACAGAGGCAAGATAACTGCTCTCCTCCAGTCGAGTGGGGTATATCCCTCCTCCAAGCATTGGTTGAACAGTTTACATATCCATGCGGAAACTACTTCGCCACCGTTTTTGATAAATTCTATAGCGATGCAGTCATACCCTACAGCTTTTCCACTTTTCATTGCTTTCACAGATCTTTCAATCTCATTCATACTTATTTTTTCTGTATTGTCATTTATACCAATCGCGTTTACACCAGTTCTAATGCTTTCATCAACACTTGTATCACCACCATACATTTCTTTAAAATACTCCATCCATCTCTCTTGTACGATCTTACTTTCCGTTAACATTCTTCCCTCACTATCTAAAATTGCTTTCACACATCCGCTTTCAGGAGGATTTCGGGCTTTCTTCACTTCCTTCCAAAACATTTTAATGTTGTCCCCGAAGTTCTTTGTCATTTTGAGCCCTTCTTCCTCCCTCAGCTTTTCTTTTTGCACTTTCACTACCGACTTCACTTTCTTCTTGCACCCCTTATACAAATCTTTTGCACTTTCATACTTACCTCTGTCATTCTTATTTATCGAAAGCATATTCAACCAAGCATCCTTCTTCTCTTTAACTGCACTCTTTACGTCATCATTCCACCACGCATCCCCTTTCCTTCTTCCTTGTACACATACACCACACGATTCTTTCGCTGCTTCACACAAACTTTTCTTTAAATACTCCCAGGTATCGTCAACATTCAACAAATTTACATCAGACACACACAATCTTTCGTTCACTTTTCTCACGAAATTATCTCTTACGTCATTGTTTTGTAGTTTTTCAACTTTGACTCTAGTTGGTGCGGCCACTGTTTTGCTTCTTCTGGTTCGCCATCCCCGGAAAAGGATCACTTTTGCCACTACTAAAAAGTGATCCGTTTCCATTTCGGCTCCCCTGAAAACCCTCGTATCAATAGTATCCGCCCGCAATCTAGAGTCAACAATGACGTAATCTATAATTGACCTTTCATTTCCTCTTTCCCAAGTATATTGATGGATTCTCTTATGATCAAAAAAGGAGTTCGACACAAAGAGACTCCATTCCATGCACACTCCAAGCAGTCTCCTTCCATTGTCGTTTATTCTTCTATCTCCAAACCTTCCCAGGCAATCCTCATATCCACTCCTTCGAATTCCCACCCAACCATTCATATCACCGGCAATTATTAACCTTTCATTGTCTTTCTTGCACATCAATGTCTCGCTCACCTTATCCCAAAACTCATCCTTGATCGCCTCAATTTCGTTGTTGACGGGAGCATAACCAATCAACAGGAATACTCTCGTTAACCCAATCTTGAAGCGAATCCACATGAGTCTTGGATTAACACATTCATACCCTTTCATACATTCTATCATCCTTGGAGCTAGCACCGCCGCCACGCCCTGACATGCTCTGTGGTCTTTAGGTACTCCCGACCACAGAACAAGCTTATCTGCATGCTCCTTGGATCCACACTCTTTCATCATGCATTCAGTCACACATAAAATATCTAAACTCTTATTTTCTATCTCTACACACATCTCATTCATCTTTTCTTTCATACCCCCTCTAATATTTAACGTTCCAATGCGGCATTCCACTCTCCTCTGTTCGCCTCCGCGGGAGACGCGGCGTGATGGGTTGCGGACCTCATCGACACCTGTAAGCATATCTCCCGCACACACTTACTTTCTAAGACATTATTTCGTATATATTATATTTCTCTGCATAATTACTACAACTAAAAGTACACAAAAATAATAATATGACATAATAACTAAAGTACACATAATAATAAAATGAAATGTCTTTTTATCTTCGGCTCGTCCGGCGAAGACAGCGTGGGAACAGGTTAGATCTAATTTTAAAAAGTTCTTCTACGGAGTAACTCGTAAAGTTCGGGCACATAGTAAATTTTACAAGTTGTCACTGAGAATTTGGTGCATTCCCTAATAAATCATCCCAAAAAACAGAATTGTAAATCTGTACACTTTGCACGCAGGAAACATGCGGCGACCCACATCGAAATCTCCCCTTGGGTATGGGCACTTATTTAGAAATATTTACGATGAGCTTAACACTGAACACTGTCAACCACAGATATTTGAAATGGCTTATTTCTCTGTTGGACGGGCGAGACCCTCGCGCTAGCCCCAAAATTGCACATGTGGCAAACATCTTGAGCAAGTTCGACCGACGGGGGATGTAAATGCGAGATTTTTACACTGGTCACTTGGCGTTCGTATACAAACTGATTAATTTAAAAGTAGAAATTACACTCTTATATAGAACGATTCAAAAGATATTATCACTTCGATTCATTCATTAACATTTAAATAATATTTTTAGGTAGAAAGAAAGCTCTGAGGGAGTACTGGGTAATTTTAAATTAAATAAAACGTGGGAGCGACTAAAACACGTCAGGCAGCTACACATTCTCTTCTCTCTGAACTCTCTCTCTGAACTGAACAGCATTCTCTCTGAACTTAATTCAAAATACACTCGATGCGCAAGTGCATTGAAATTTGTTTCCGATTATTGTTGTATGACAATAGTTTAGAATACAAAAATAGAACTATTTGGTGTTGATGATTGTGAACTTTTTAACGTGTGTGAAAAAAATAATTATGTAATATTAACTAACTAACTAACTAACCAACCCGCAGAAAGAATGGACTGCCACACTTTAATCGATGCGGCACTCCATTATTCTCTTTTCGCCCCCGCGAGAGACGCGGTATGATGGGTTGCGAACCTCATCGCCATAAGAATTATATTTAAAGTTAAAACCTATTATTGATTACGATTTTACATTGAACCAAGTTAATAAAGGGTAGAAAATCTTTATTTTCGTGAATATTTTACGGGTTGCAACTTGTATTTTATGAACTATTAAATAGTTTTTAAGGGTGAATCAGTTTTTAAGTATCAATTTAAGTTTAACTAATCATTAAATAAAACGTTGTTTTTAATCACTACTTCCACTTATTGCCTTTATTTCAACAGTATGACATATTTCAATGCAATTATTTTTCTATAGAAGATAAACATAAATAAAAAAAGGATTTATTTCAGAAATATAAGTTTCTTTAATAATCTTTCTAGTATTATCAGTACGATAGTTTAATCAAATAATATTATTCTTTAAAAATCTCTTTTTTTAACAAACGAATAAAAACAATGACACAAAATTAAATAACACACATTAACTAAATAAATTATATTATTAAATATTTTTTATATAAACTTTAATAAAACATATGAATCTATCTATTTTTGTTTAGTCTAAGACACCATAATTAAAATTTGTCTAAAATATTATTTTCTATATCATAAGTTAATTGTTACGTCTATTCCGGGATTTCAAATTATTTATAGTATTATGTTTTAGTAATATATTCTACGTATATGGCATTTAGTGCCTTATCATCATTACGCTAATATTAAATCTATAGAAAATATTTTTAATGATTCCAAAAAATGTTTCAAACTTTTTATTTTTTAATATTGTGCATATTGTAATGCCAATGATATTATTTATTCAATTTGCGTATAAAAATGTTAAAATTGCAGCAAAATTTCGTGTCAAACAGTAAAATCAAGAATAGTAATGAAAAAAATATGAATAAATTGATTTGTTTATATATGAGATCAAATGATTGAGTAGTGTTTTTATGCAATAGGGGGCAAAGAGAGAAAATTATTAAAATGATGCTGAAATAATTTCATGTGCTATTTTTAAATGTTTTAATTATTTAATCAGTTATAAATAGCTATGTATATAAATTGATCCATTGTGTAGCAAATAAAAAGAAGAATTGGACTAAGCTGGGCAGCTTTCCGAAACATGAGTTACATTCTTAAAAACCGGAAAATACTAATTAACGAGAAACGAAAAGTCTGTGAAGCCTGCGTTCTGCCAGTTGGTACTTATGGTCTTGAAACCGTAACATTGTCCAAACAAAGTGCCGAGAAACTACGAGTGACCCAAAGAGCCATGGAAAGAGCCATGTTAGGAATAAGCCTAAGAGACAGAGTCAGAATCGATACGGTGAGAGAAAAAACAAAGGTCACTGACATCATCCACCGGGTGGCGACTCTAAAATGGCAATGGGCAGGTCACGTAGCCAGAAACTCAGACGAAAAGTGGACAAGAAGACTGCTGACTTGGAGACCGTGGACAGCAAAGAGAAGTGCAGGACGACCGCAACTACGGTGGAAGGATGATCTGAACAGACACGTCGGAATAACCTGGATGCAGTCTGCACAGAACAGAGCGAAAAGGAAGCAAATGGAGGAGGCCTTTGTCCAGGAGTGGACGGGAATAGGCTGAGGAAGAAGAAGAAGTAGCAAGAATGCAGTTGGCGAGTTTCAGTTTCTTTAGTCACACTTTCAGGAGAGAGTTGGATAACCTGGACAAAAGTGTTGTCAAAGGAAGTGTTGTAGTTAAGGAAGGAGAACCAGATCTCCTGGGCGGTTCTGTGACCAGATTAATGATATGGCTAGGAGAGACCTCAACTTAGCGATGCGCGCTGTGGAGAACAGATAAGATTGGAGGAGTTTTGTTTTAGCCACGTGCAACTTCAATAATCATGACACTCAGCAATTAAGAAACGAAGAATGAAAAATAACAAAGATTTTTTTAAATAGTCCATTGTTTTGGCCGAAACCATATTTCAACATAATTAACTGATAAAATATAAAACGCTGTTTATGACATCACAATTTTTTTTTGCGACAGCTGTTTCGTCAACCTATGTTGACATCATCAGGTGTTACGTTTTCAACTATTAAAATTATTTTTTGTGATTTTTCGAACCTTTATGTGTATTTGTTCCAATGTCAATTTGAATAATTTCTAGGAAAGTATTTTGAAGTTCTTACTGAGGTTGAGTTAGGTACATAATTACAGTTAATCAAAAGAACGGTTAGTTACTATTATAGTAACTTGTTATATTAACTAACCGTTGTTTTAATTTATTGTAATTAGGTACCTAACTCAACTCCAGTAAGAACTTCAAAATGTTATCAAAGAAATTATTTAAATTAACAATGGAACAAATGCACATAAAGGTTCGTAAAATAACGAAAATTAATTTTAACAGTTGAAAACAGTATTGTAACACCTGATGATGTCAATATAGGTTGACGAAACAGCTGTCGCGAAAAATATTTAAAAAATTCGTGATTCCATAAACAGTTAATAAAGATTTTTTCTATAGTACAAGCAATTATTTCAGCTTTATTTGAACGAAAGGGTTTATAAATAAATGGGTATGAGATGATTTTTATAAACGTATTTTCAATCAGCAATGGATGCGTTGTATCAGCCTCCTTTTGCTTCTGGGTATAAATACAGTATAAGGTTAACCCGACGAGCGTAAGGTTTAAATTTGTAACATAGAGCGAAAGGATGGGTTATTTTCACCCCAAATTCTTACTTACGTCGTTTTTTTTTATTCTCGAATAACTAATATTTTTAATTCGATGGTATACTTATTTAATTTGTTTTCTATGATTAATCAGAAACTAGGAATGAAAATTTGATAATTAGTAGTTATATAATCTTTATTCGAATCAACATTTTTCTTAGAGAATTCAACTTTTGACACTTAATTGGTCATTTTTATATTAAACTAAATAAAATCACAAAAATTACATCTTTTAAAGTTCATAACAAACACAAATTTTAAAAGTTTTTTTCTTCTAATACCTAGGTTCTCAAAGTGGGCGATACAGCCCCCTTGTGGGCGTTTGAGACTTTCAGGGGGGCAGTAGAAAACCCAGAAAAAATATAGAGCGTGGGAAGATAAAAAAATATAGTCTAAAAATACAAAAAAAACACGCTAATCACGTGGGTACTAATAAAGCAAATTAATCTTAAATATTGGTTTATTTTGTTATTGAATGTATTGTGATCATTTTCCCATATTTAGAATAACTTTTATGGGAGGGGGGCGTTGAACGTTTATTTTTCTTGTAAAGGGGGCGGTGGCCCATAAAATATTGGAAACCTATGTTCTAATAGAACACCAAGCCCTAGGTGAGTAAAACTCACCCGCCGACATCTTTGAAAACGTATCTACCTAAATCCTCGTTCCTTGTCGCTTCCTAACCTCTCCTCGCGCAGGTACTGAGGGGCACAGAATAGTTGAGATAAATTTGACCCCACCTTACGCTCGCTGGGTTGAGTACAATGTTATATAGTATAAACGGTATGAAGTGTGAAATGGTATGGTCTAGGCTACTCTAGTCTGGAACTAGTCACTACTACTCACGCTAGTGCTATTACTACGAAGTCGAGCCAATTCCATGCGTCTCTAAGGTACGTGAACGGCTGGAGGATAAACCCCCGCGCCATCACTTTTACTGCCGATTCAAATGTGTAGATCCCAGTAAATAATACTCTGGAAAGTTCAATACACACTTTAGGTCACATGTCCTCTAAGGGGGCTAATAGAAAATGACAATTATTCCATTGTCACGTCTCATATCTCCCTTCCTCAAAACAGTACTCATCGATCACTCGTCTATAATCGTTTTATAATTGAAGCAGCTATTTTAACATCCGTTGTTGGAAATGTCAAATGTTAAAACTGTACTTTCGTATGAAGCACTTAATTTGTGGTGTGACACAATTAAATTTGACAAGATAATCGAATGATTTTACTGAAATTTTAAATAATAATAAAATAAAAATATGTTTTTTTAACTGCGAGTACTTCCACTTTTGACTTTATTTCGACAGCGACCGTTTTCGCCAGGCTCGCTGGCATCGACAGACTGATAAACAAAGACAAAAGTGGAAGTACTCGCGGTTGAAAAAAAATCTTTTTATTTAATTATTATTTAAATATAACAAGGTTAGTGAAACAACTGTGTGGACAATTTTATTGAAATGAAATAAGTGGTCATATAATAACAGTAATTCGGGCAAAATAATGTATTATCTAAATAGTTTTAAGTATTATAATACACTTGTAAAATAAGTATATAAACCATTTTATTCTTTAGAACAACCAACCGGTTTCGCTCCCGGCAGAGCTTCGTCAGAGTATATTTTGCTACCCTTACGAAGCTCTGGCTGTTGCGAAACCAGTTACAAAGAATAAAGTCGTTTGTATACAAATTTTACAAGTGTATTATTATTATTAAAATTAAAACTATTTAGATAATACATTATTTTGTCCAAAACACCATTATTATATAAAAATGTATTTCATTTCAATACCGACATTGATTGGCGAAACAGCTGAGATATTTTAATAGTGTTCCAAATTAAATAGTTGTTAAACTATTTAGATATTTTTATTGATTCTAAAAATTGCACTTTATATACATTTCGTATTAAGTAACATGATATCGTATTAATTGTATGTTTTCAGCACATTTTGTGCCAAAGAACAAATAGCGTTTAAATTTGCTTTTTTTAAATTTCATTAGTTTATTAAAATATTTTTTCAATTGTTTAAATAGATATTTTTAAATGATCGAGCGTGGCGTACTGATTTAATGAAGAATTATATGGAACATGACAATTATAACAAAGTTTAGCCAATGTTAAAATGATTATATATACATCAATAAGTTGTAAATATATAAAAAAATCAAAATACAAATTGTAATCTACCTGTAAAAAGCATTGTTACGAATTATTAATGATTTGAATGAGTCTATTATAAATTTAATTGAATTCTAATCAATATAAAAACAATTTGTTTAAAATCACTATCTATGGAATTTTCATGTTGCAAATATTTACAAAAAATATTTGATGAGAGAACATTATGAAAAGGATTATTGCATCGATAGAGGGATAAAATTAATTAATTTTGAATTTCGACTCTTTAAAACATCTGAAACAATTTACAAAGGACCGTTGGTAATACTCAGAAGGCAACTTACTCTGTACTTTCAACCGTTGGAGTAGTTGGCATTATCATGAGTATACAATTAACTAAGATGGTTGTGATGATGAAGAGCGAGAAGAGGGGATGGACCAGGATGTAGATGGCGACCCTGCGGATAGGATTGAATGGATCCAGGATCCACATGGCGTCTGTGGCCGAAAATCGGAAGATGTCCTTTCCTTTGCTTACTACTATGAATGTCTGGAAAAAGAGAAATAGAAAATTATTATTTGGTATCCGACGGGAAATAATGCATTACATACTATATATATGAGGGTATTATTTGCAAACCTGGCAAACTCCATCATTAGATGTTTTGAGTAAATCGCAAAAACCTGATACGCTAATAAAATGCGCTTTTTTACGATATTTATTTTTGTCATCTCAACCAGTTAGTATTTTAAAAGTAATCAGCCATGAAATAATCATCATTATGTTGACAATTAAAGTAAAAAAATTAATTTCGTTTTGGAGTTTGCCAGCTTTGCAACACTCAAGTGGAGGTTGTCATGTTTGCAACAAACCCTATATTTTAATAGCAAAATTCTTCAGAATGAAGCCGAATTTGAAACTGAAAATCAATAAAAATTGTGTGCAAATGTATTATGAATAAGACCCAATTCATATCTCCGGGTTTGCAAATAATACCCTCATATGTTATATACTCGTATTATAATATTTTAACAAAACAATATTCATATGATCTTAATTCACAGAGAAATACTAACACCATTGAGAAATTCTAACAATGGTCATCGTTGCGTAAAAAATGTTTCATAAATGCTCCAATTTAAATTATTTCTGTGCGATAAGTAGGGAATCTCGCTTGTACGAAGCGAAGTGAAAACAAACGAAGCGCAAGCTAGCGCAATAATATTTACGCATAGAAAAATGATTTTCTTTTTCAATCAAAATTAATGACGGTCGTACTATTTTAATTTTGAATAAAATCAAATAGCAGCAAAGGTTTAATCTATTTTTATTTATATTTTTTGCCATTGCAAAAAATAAGAGAAAAAAATCGCATCACAGAAACACGAAATTCATCTACAATTGTGTGTTACATATTATATATAGTTCATATATGGTTGAAAACGTTTCAGAAGTTCAATATTTTAACAACGGTAACAAAACAGATATATAAAAATACAGAATAATAATGAATTTTTCAAAAACTACATATTTTCCAAAATGTTTATAAAGTCTTTGCGGTTGACTTTATTCAAAGTAAAAAAAATTGGTCTCGAACTGCAGCTACCTATATTTACAGCTCGGAGGGATAGTTCCATTTTGTCATAATTTGACGTACAAATTAGTAGTAAGAAACAAAAGGGAAATGTTTTATTTATTGTCTATTGTTTCTTGATGTAAAACTGCCTTTTTAAATAATTATTATGAATGAAACCTTCCGTTTTCTGAAGTTTTTTTATAATTTATGGTAATGACATGTATCGCATTTCTAAGGCATTATCAAATGCCCTCGAAAGGCAAAACATGCCATTCCCATAAATTATAATAAAACTTCTAAAAAACAGACTTTTCATTCGTTTTAATTATTTTAAAAAGGTTTGTATGATATATTCGAATAACTAACTAATTAACTAACTAACCATCACGCCGTCTCCCCGAAGGGGTAGGCAGAAAGAATGGACTGCCACACCTTTCTTTCCTGACATATTTCTCTCGCTTCCTCAACATTCATACATCGTGTCATGCACGCGCGTCGATTTCTCTGACTCCTCACATGGCCGACATTCAATATTTGATTTATTTGATCGTGCCACGTTTTCCTTGGTCTTCCTCTATTTCTGGTACCATTTACATCATTAACATATAATTTTTTTACCATTCTTTCTTCATTCATTCTTTCCATATGTCCAAACCATCTTAATGATCCTTTCATTATTTTGTTCATGACTCCATCATTCGCACCGCATTCACTTCTTATATTTTCATTCGACACTCTATCATACACAGAATATCCACACATTCGTCTAAGAGATCTCATTTCTACAGCATTTATTCTACTTTCATCCTTCCTTTGCCAGTTCCATGCTTCGCTTCCATACATAAGGGTCGGTAGAAGAACACCATTGTGCACTGCCATTGTAGCTTTTTTGGATAGGTTTTTGTTTGCGATGACAACATTAAGTGCACCATTCGAATATGAGCTGCAAATGTAGTTTGTCACAATTCGATATATATTTTTTAACTGCAAATTTAGCCAGTCGCACTAAATGGGTTAAAAAGAATTGCGGAATTGTTAATTGTAATTTTTAAAAATGTGAGTACGTAAATCCCTCCGGATACCACCCACCTGGAAGACCGCCTAAGAGATGGAGGGACAGCTGGATCTCATCATCCGACGAGACATGATTTCTGTGTCACAGATCGTCAGATCTATTAAAACAAGAAGAAGAGTACGTACCCTTTGATTGTGATAATAAGAGTCGATGTCCTCGAGGGGGGTGGAGGCCAGCTCGGAGGGGAACCCCCCCTGAAGTCTGACCGGCACCGGCACCCCCTGCTCCAGCGTGGGGTCCGGCTGCGGCCCCTCGTCCTCATCCTCGTCTTCATAGCGAACCTGCAAGACCCTCGCACTTTACTTTCTCCTCTCCAATCCCCTCCTTGGCGTCGCCGCCCTCGGCGGGCATCGCGACGCCAAATTCTATTTATATATTTTTATGAAATCTAGATATTTAAATATGTTATTATTATGCTATATATAATCTACAAACATTCTATAATTGCATATTTTTCAATCATAGTAAATAAAATTTAAATATTTTAAATTTTAAATCATATATATTTATTATTCTCGTTCATAATATTGTTGTATAGCACTCATTTTTTTATATTCTATATCAATGCGACTTTAAAACAACTTTCTAATTGTGATTTTTCACAGTACAAAACTAGAGTGCTTCGTGATATTGAACCAATACTTCAAAGAAATCTAACCAAATAGCTAATAATATTTAATTTCAAATTTGATTTAAATATGTTTGTAATATTTAATGTTGCTGTCTTACTAAAGCAATTATAAATTAATTTAAAAAATTATATTATGGTTAAATATATATTACCCTAAACCTAGACAAAACGCCTACGTAATATATAAACAATTGATGTATTAATTATATATATATATATAAAAGTATAGTTATTATGTTATGTAAAGTATAGTATGTTAAATTGATATAGGTATTTATATAAAAATGGTAGAAGTAAGTTAAAAATGCATATAATCTTTAATCAAAATCTTAAAATGTTACTATGTATGATATTACTAATGTTATTTAAAAGCGAGAAGCAATGTAAATCTTTTATTTGATTGTAAAAAGTGGCGGTAAGCCCGACTCCAGAGCGAAAGGACGCTCTGGAGGTTAGGTTAGGTTAGGTTAGGTTAGGTTGGATAACCTGTATGGCGGTGCTAACTGAAAAAGTTTCATCAATAAAACAATAAGTTGGTTCAAGCGATTAGTGCACGATGTAGAAATAAAAGGTATCGTACATTCAATTGTTTTCACCAAAAGTAATCGATACCTAGCATTAAGGGCTTATTTTTTTGAATTAATTTACAAAATAATTATTGTAAATGTGTTACAAAATTATTGACATGCTGTAAATTAAGTGTTTCTGGTTTGTAAGTGCAAATAATTATAATATAATATACCCAAGTGATAATAGAATGTTTTATATCGTGCTATCTACAAAATTAGAAGAAAATAAAGTATTTCGTAAAAGGTTGTGAGTGAAATATTCAAAATAAAACTCTCTCGTGTCACTTGAAAAGTGGAAAACCTTCCAAATATGTGTGTTGTTGAAGTACTGACTGAAAATCAGAATAATAGATATTCGTTATTTAGATACAAAATCATAAGAGAAACGTCGATTGCCTCCAATCGACCTCACATTTTGCAATTACAAAAGATGTACATGGCGATATCAAAGTAAAATGCATTAAGAATGGAATGGAACATACCTGCTACTGACATACGAGTATTGGACATGGTTCTATGTGATCGTGCAACTGTTAGCAAAGTTAATGCAAGTCCCAAAACGTCTTCTCTAGAACTCTACGCGTTCATCTACGGTTAGCTATGTGCAGTTAGATGATCGTGATGTCATGGGGTGGGGCCACGTGTCTGTGCGAGGAAGGTGTGACTTGTTCTTTGCGGGCTGATCGGCCGGGAATATGCAAACCCTTCGGACCGATCGCCTTAAATCGTTAACAACGCACCCCTTCAAGAAAAACAAATGTTTGTAAAGTATGCCGATGTTTAAGGTATATGTTATATAGTACGGTCGTTACAGTTTACTGCACATGTCTGGTTGCGATCTGGGATCCAACCAAGGATCAGTTACTCATTAGCTCGCGAAGGGAGAAGAAATGATCTTATGTCGAGGGATTCGATCTTTATGAGTGATGTTATCTAAATAGTGATACATCTATCATTCCATTTTCAGCATCATATATAATAAAATCTAAAATGAATGTTGTAAATCTTAAAATACTGCACTTGCACAGAGTCCACTATGGACCATTCTTCTAGTCTCCGCTCCTCTCAAGATACGAGTACAATGCAATCAACAGTTACTCTCCTCGGAGACTGGAAACTAAGTTAGATGGAGAAGCTGATGGCCTTCGCCATACCTTGGAGCTCAGCTGCGTCCTGGACCGCGCCGCGAGGCCACGACTCCAGCTGAGCTCGCTAGCGTTATTGGCAGAGAAGCGTGTCATACTTACTAGGAATGCAATGCTTCAACTAAGCATTTAGACTTGGAGTTATCGCTAATTACAGTATAATTCTGTGGGTTCGTTTGAATTTGCCAATCGGGTTCAAAGTTAATCGAGAAATGTTTCAGGTAAATTAATTGGCGATAACTGTCTGTGTATACTGATGTCGGCGGCTTTGAACAAATCTAAGAACAAAACGAACTTGGAAGAGATAATGGGATATTTGGGGGCAAACGAACAAGTCTTACTTCTTTTTTCTTTTTCTTCCGCCCAAAACCGGTCTGCAAATTGTGAAAATATCAAAGAGGTTTACATAAAATATAGACAGAAGAAGAAAGTAAACAAAAAATCATGTGTATAACATATGGAAAGAAAAGATAAGTTGCTGGAAAGAAGAACAGGTTTCTAAACTACGAAAACATAAAAATATAATACACAAGAGGTATGTACAGAGAAAAAACAGTGGGAAGAGAGACATCTACAGACCGAGGCAAGATTCAGAATAACGTCATCTAGCGGCAACCCTTCATTGTAGCAGATAGCTAACTCAGACGCTCTCCCATGGCATACGTTGTTATTGGAAGCCCACCTCTTTATTCAAAAGTCAATTGCATATCTGAACCAAATTGAAGACTCCATGATTAACTTTGTACGTAAATTAAGGAAGCAGTCCTTAATTATCTGTAAATAAACATGAATTGAGGCCACTAGGACAAGAGTGGTCTAACCAACATTTTTTGAAAAATTGAGTTACTGGTCTAACCCACACCTATTTGTGACCTACTACAAAAGAAAAATTAATCTAACCACCATTTCCAAGTGGAAACATAGATATCGCTATAAATACTTCTTTTTCTCTGGCAAAAAATCAAAATATATGGAGTCAAATGTGGTCTATTATAAGTAACCATCAAAAATATCCTTAAACTTTATATTTCCCAATATTTCAAAATACTATTCTAAAGACATTCACCAAACAAACAAGGTTTATCACTAAAGAAGACCCTAACCCATATAGTTTTAAAAAAAAATGGGGAAAAAACGTCAAATTTTCAATCGCATTTATCTCCATTGTCTAAATTTGGGGTTAGACCACTATTGCCCTGGCGGCCTCAATTACAAGTCATGCGTTAAAATGAATCCGAAATTCTAATATTATAACATTTATGTAATTTATTGATATTCAATTACATAATGTTGTTTTTCGTATAAAAATTCGTTTTAATTCTCAAATTATCCATAAAACAGAAGGCATACCTCCTGATCTAAAGGTTCATAAAAATCGATCCTGGATCAATTCACAATATAAGAAAATATTCATCTAAGTTTAAAGATATAAAAATGTATTATTTTTTTAAGTATAGATTTTTTTTACAGAAAATACCTGAATTATATAATTTACAGTGCGTTTTAATTAACAATATTAACGAATGTGCAAGTACCAGTTAGAAATTTTGAATAATTATTGCTTTCTTAATAGTGAATTAGTTATATCAAATGTGGTATTTAAAATAGTAATTGTTTTTCGTGCAGTGAAGTAAAATTCAATATTTAATAAATTATATAAAAATACGATATATTGAAATATTATGTATTTTATTAATTATGTATCTGAATAAAAAAACAATACGTAATAACAATGTGTAATAACATGATAAGCAATTTGAATTTAGGTATCTGCCATAATAAAGGAATTTAATTAAAATATATTTATTTTTATAATTTAATTTTAAACTCTTCATTAAATTTAACATGTTTGGTATAGACAACATTCTTATACTCAAGTTTTTACTCGATGAATCAAACTGGTGACGGTTTTATTTGTTTCGTAAATAATGTATGGTCAACTCAATTAAGCACGTACATTTAAAAAACAAAAATATTGTCATACCATTTAATTTAAAATTGGAAAATAAGCCATGTTTATACAAACTCGTAGAATGGCTAAACTCCTTCCAGAAGCACCTAACATGTATTAGAAAAGGCGCCCAAGAAAGGTTACGTAATATTTTCACATTTACGTCATCACTTGAGGTCAAATGAAAATTTTGTTCAAAGTGAAAAGTATTACAAAAATTAAATGGTGGTCGGTCGCAACTCCTGCCAACCTGAAGTCGCCAAAAACCAAAGGATACTTAAAATAATACACGGTGTTCCGAAACTAGCGGGGTTCCTTTTCTGGGTGTTTTACAAAACTTTTCATGTCAAAACTCGTATCGATAGATATAGTGTGTTAGCAAAATAATATGTACTTTGGTTATATTAATAAGTTTTTCAAATGAATTAAGTAGAATTTAATAGCATGCATTATAAAGTGACATTGTAATATAATGACACAATCATATTTTTTTTTGTATTTAATTACATTCAACAATAAATTTAAATATTATTATATAATAATTTTTCTTCTAAAACACAATGAAAGATAACATTGAAAATATAAACATTAAAGTTCTTTTATTTATCGTTCTAGTTTCTAATATATAACAATGTTTAAAAAATTTAAGCTTAAGGTGTCACGTTTATATATACTATATTTTTATGGCTTTATAGATTATAAACAGATTTTTTTATCGCTTAAAGCCTGTAATAAAAATTCGGCTTTCTTAAGGTTTTTAATAAATCAAAATATATAAATAATAAAGTGTAAATAAGTTTTCTAAACACAAATTATTTTGAATATACGTTAAAATATCCAACGTCAATAATAAATAATACGGATTAATTGTATCTCAATAGAGACGAAGATGTAAATTATTTGGAAACAGAATATGGTTGATCGAGGGGTTTACAGGACTTATGACCTGTCATTGTTTGGGTTAAGCAATGTTTAACGACATTCACCATTCCGCCCTTCTAACGACACCACATCTGACAAATTTTTGGATATATGTTAATATTTTTAATAACTTCACTGTTGGTAGGACATCTACACTAGCGCCATCTATTAAGATAATTTGTTATAATTATTAATTAATTATTAATTTGTTATAATTTATTATATAATTGTTATAATTTATTATATAATTGTTATAATTTATAATTTGTTAAATTGTTATAATTATTAATTATAATTAATAATTATCTTAAAAGATGGCGCTAGTGTAGATGTCCTACCAACAGTGAAGTTATTAAAAAATATTAACATATATACAAGTTCCAAAAATTTGTCAGACGTGGTGTCGTAAGTAGGGCGTTGGTGAATGTTGTTAAACATAAAGTGATCGCTTAACCCAACCAATGACAGGTCCTAAGTCCTGTAAACGCCGCGACTACCATATTCTGTTTACAAATAATTTACATCTTCGTCTCTATCTATACAATTGATCCTTAAAAATGATTAACCCGCAATGAGTAAAAATCCAGTATTTGTCTACAAGGATTTGTATACAAAAAACAAATTCTATAAATAATATGCTTACTTTTAAGACGTCATTTAAATAAAGGTTATATTTTTTTAAAAGTATTGTAAAATCCCCTTCATTTGGAAAACAGCTGACATCCGGAACGCCGTGAGCAAGTGGTAGTTCGTTTAAAATAATATTATTTGTAAATACAATAAATAAAAAGTGAATATAATTTCGCCTGAATATTTTAAGTTGTTCAGAACAAGTGCTGTGTATTTTCAATTGACAACTAATTTGCGAGTTGCAGTTGTAAAATTTTGAAAATTGTGGGGTTATTCAATTCAAGGAAAGACAAACAACGAGATTATGCACTTTGGAATATTTGAATACAAGTTTTTGTTTCGGTTCTTATAGGATATATCTGGATCATGGATCATAATACGAGGGTTGTCCGTAAAATAAGTTTCCCTGTTTGCCACGGGCGCGCGGATCGCTGTTACGTGCGATATGGCAACACTGGATCGTAGCTTGGTCTTCCCCCTCCACGTCCCCACCCAGCTGAACTCGCTGCGACGCTCAGTGTCGGTTTGGCAGCCGTAAAGAATGGAGCTCCCGATTTTTCGAATGGATCCCGAACATTTACGTTATTCTAAGGTTTGTGCAAGGTGGGTGTCCAGGATGCTTACGGAGGACCACAAACGATGCTCATTGAGAAATTCGGATGGGAGATCGTCCTACACCCACCATACTGTCCGGACTTGGCCCCGAGCGACTACCATCTCTTCCCTGATTTGAAGAAACACCTCGGTGGGACGCATTTTGCAAACGAAGAGGAACTTAAAGAAGAGGTTCTGAGCTACCTTCACGGCCTGGCTTCTATGACCAGGGAATCAAAAAGATGGTGACCTGGATGAAAACGTGCATCGAAGTCAACGGGGACTATGTAGAAAAATAGCTGAAAATCTAAGCTTTCCAATCATGTATTGCTCGTTGTAAATAAAAATGGTTTTCATTGTGAAAAAAATAGGGAAATTTATTTACGGACAACCCTCTTATATGTACTCATACAGTTTACCAATAAATAAAAATTTAGAAATACATTATTAAAGAATATTTTGTATTTCATCAAATATATTAATCAATTTATAATATCGTTGCTTGTATTTTGTTTATGTAATATTGTAAGAATTAAAATTGTTAAATTTGTTAACATTCATTTGCGACTCATGAAGGAAGCCCTTAATTGAGGGATATCACACTTAAAAGTTTGTGCCATATTATTGAAATATGATGATTACTATAGGCCTTACATATTGTATAACTTGGTTTTGTAACCTGACAATATTTGACATAAGTTGAGGTGCAGCATCACGACATCGTCTAATGTCGGTCCACTTCATCAGGATTTGCTCAATAATTCATAATAGATTTGTGCGATCAAATTATGTCACTTGCGCGATACTACTAATTGCAGAAATCAGATTAAAGATTCTACAAGGCATTATTTGATCATATTCGCATCATGAACCTGACAAGGACTTATCAATGGATAATCCGCAACTGAAGGATTATCCTAGGATACCATGTCGTATATAGGACCCATTAGGTACGAATTTCGTTGCCTTTCGGTAATCACCAGTATGACAAACGTATTTTTTTGACAATTCTGAAGTTATTAAATTGAGGAAATTGCTTGCATACGAACTAGTTTCACATGAGAGTTGCATTAGATTTAAGATCACAAAACATTGCTCAGTAAGCATTATCGTTTAACTGGAGTATATTTATGAGTATTTCTAACAAAACTATTCAAATTTTATTTTTAATTAAGTTAATAGACGAATTTTAATCTCCTGATGGTTTCACACCAATATGGCTTTTTGCATATCAAAACTGATCTTCATACTTTAAAAATATTAATTATATAAAATGCAAAAAATAATGATTTTACAATTAAATAGACCATTGTTTTGGCCGAAACACTATGATACCTTAACATTTTAAACTGTTAAATGAAATAACATTGTTTTATGTATCACAATTGTATTTTATTTTACGCGACAGCTGTTTCGTCAACCTATGTTGACATCATCAGGTATTACAATATAATACAATTGTGATACATAAAACAAAGTTATTTAATTTAACAGATAATCAAATGATTTTACTAAAATCTCTTGAAGTTCATTTTAAATAATAATGAAATAAAACGATGTTTTTTTAACTACTTCTACTTTTGTCTTTATTTCGACAGCGACCGGTTTAGGCAGGCTCGCTTGCATCACCAGTCTGTTGATGCCAGCGAGCCTGGCGAAACCGGTCGTCGTCGTAATAAAAACAAAAGTGGAAGTAGTTAATAAAAAAACATTGTATTATTTAATTTAACAGATTTAAATTTACAATTAATTTATCAGAGTTTAATTCCATTTAGTTTTATGGCTTCGACCAGTTTCGGCATTTTCTGACGGTAACAAGTAACTTTCAGAAAATCGAAGAAAAGTGGTATTAAACCTAATACGAGTATAAACTAAACGGGTATTTTTAATTTGTATTTTTTTTTTCATTATTTGAACTTCTGTCAAAAAAATAACAACATTTAAAATTTCTTCTACGAGTATGATCGTCATACTTTGTGTTGTAAATGTTTTATTTGTCTTTTTATTTTTTATATACTTTGTATATCACTAACTATAAATAAATTAAAATTATATATCAGACATGTTTCGGACAACCGATCTTTCTCAGTGATACATATAAAGATACATATTTAAAATATTATAAAATTATAAACTGTTAATGAATAAACTTTTTTTTTCTTGAATCACAATTGTATTTTATTTTAACACCTGATTATGTCAGCATTGGTTGATGAAACAGCTGTCGCGTAAAATAAAATACAATTAAGTGATACAAAAACAAAGTTTTTTCATTAACAGTTTAAAATGTTAAGGTATCATAGTGTTTCGGCCAAAACAATGGACTATTATAAAATTGTTAACAAATATGATCAGTTTTCACAGATGTTATAAAGATTTGTTTTAAATGTTAGTGTTGTATATGCATACCTATATAATAAAAAAAGGCAAATAAAAGCCATTTAAATTTATAAACATATAAAGTATTCAGTTTTGAAAACAAATCCATAATAATGCAAGCAAGATACTGAATATTTTGAAATTAGACATTGAAAACATTTAGTGATGTTGAGTAAATTTTACATCCGCCATTTTGACGTGGCTTTTGTTATTCCACAATTCGGTTTATCTTTCAGAGCAATGTTTCACGACCCCGCCTCATAAGACCTCAATTACGCGCTTCCTTCATAGAGCTCAAACATAAACCAATATAAATAAATGGACCATTGCGGACGGAGATGAAAGGGCGAATGGTTGGCTTACCTCTCCTTCAGCTCTCTTTTTCTCTAGTTCCTTCTGCTTCGCTTCCTCCTCTGCTATCCGGATTTGGATGGCGGCTAGCGACTCTCTGGTGAAGGGACGGAATAAGCACCGTTCTTCCTCGCTTATTGATGAGCACTCGGACATTGTCTAAAGGACTCCTGACCAGCAGACGGCCTGCAACCATTTTATGTTCTGTTAGTGTGAAAATGAAAACATGTTTAATTTTCCAGAAAATATAAAACTAATTAACTAATAAGCAAACATTTCTTTCATACCGGCCCACCTTAAATAACTTATTTTTGATTTACATAATATCATTTAGTATCCCATAACTATGTAACCATTGCCATAACATTTCTTAACGAATTCCACGGAACACTTTCCAATATTTCTGGACCTACCCCAATAATTCTTTGTTAAAATGTATAAAGTCACATCAATTTTCGTTAATTACCATATTCTGCTCCATTCACTAGTGTATGTAAACTGCAACGAGTTGAAGTTTCGTCAAATTTGATAATGCCTTAGAAGGGCGAAACGAAGTATTTTTACTAACTAACTAACTACTAACTAACCATCACGCCATTTCCCCGGAGGGGTAGGCAGAGAGGATGGATCGCCACACTGGCCTGTCCTGGCATACCTCTCGAGCTTCCTCTACATCCATACATCTTACCATGCACGCACGTTGATTGTTCCGACTTCGAATGTGGCCGCCTTTTAGTAATTGATTAATTTGGTCATGCCATGTTTTCCTCGGTCGTCCTCGGCTTCTTTTCCCACTCACGCTGCTTGTGTACAACTTTTTAACCATTCTACTCTCATCCATTCGTTCCATATGTCCGAACCACCTCAGGGATCCTTTTTTAATTTTATTCATGATGCAGTCATCTGCCTTACATTTCTTTCTTATTTCATCGTTCGGTATTCTTTACTATTTTATGCGAAAGACATATTTCGCATAGTAAAGGCATTATCAAATGATAATGAAACACATTTTATAATGCCTTAAGAAGGCGAAACAAGTTATTCATATAAAATACAATAAAACTTCTAGAAAACACACTTTTTCATTTGTATTAATTAAAAACGTTTCTAAATCTTTCTTATTTAAATTTCAAATATGTTTAGTGAGTTTCTGTTCATTTATTGTAGATTAATGATATTTAACACGATTAATTGGTAGTTCAGTAAAAAATAAATAAACTTCATGTTAAAAATACTGTTTTAAAATACGAATTTCATAAATAATACATCTAACATTATATGTTTTTTTATTTACTCATTATTAATCAGTCAAAAAGAAAACAGTTAATTGGTATTTGTAACCCTGGTTTAACTACGTTGGAAGCGAAACCGGTAAGTTCGATAAAACAAAATAAAGTGGTGTAAAACAAAATATGAAAGTGCTTTATATTATTTTTTTAAATGCCACACCAACAATTAATTACTTCATACGAAAGCATTGTAAATGAATCAAAAATTTGGAAAAATATTTTTGTAAATATTTTATTGATCCTAAAGAATTAATTCATTACATCGTTATTAGGTAAAATTTAAATGAAGCCTTTGCATTTCCTTTCACGGTGTTGCCAGCCACCCCCAAATCAAACACGGCTGGAATTATTCCCAACATCTCTCTGTTTGTCCTTTAAACAACCTTTGATGACAGAACAAATCCATGCTTCTTTCATTCATGAAATTTTAGCCCTATTAAGGGGTTCCTGTAGTATTTATGGGCTTAGAAGTACCTATGTACACCGTAATATAGGGAAGGGAAGTCTGTAATGATATTATACTCTCGTATGAAGCACTTCATTTGTGTTGTGACATTTTAAGACAAAAATTAAATACTCAAATATTTTGTTTTAACACCACTTTAATAATATATATATTTTTTAATTTTAGGTAAACTAAGGTAAACTGTGGTAAACTTTAGGTAAACTTAGGTAAACTGTGGAATTCCATAATTTGTTTTGTCTTTAAATATAAACTGTCCGCTTACTTAATTAATAGCCTTCGAGCGATATCCCCGTTGATTTAAAAATGAAAACCTACAAAGCAGCATCTTGCCTGGATGGACATTACAAAATTATTTTTTAGGTATCTATTGAGAGCAGGTAAAATAATATAAGTATTTTGTATAGTATACTACCAGAAACGCATGAGAGATGGTTCGATATTAGGAAGACAGGATACTCTCCAGAATTAAGAGTATTGGTCCCCTGAACGTACCTTCACTAATATAAAAGACGTCGATCTCCGAGGAGATCGCGTTCAGCAAACTAATTGCTCTTCCCACCGGTGTCACCAGAGGCAGATTGGTTCTGGTGGCCGGTTGGTAAAACAATCTGTGCTGTCGCTGTCGGAGAAATCTATCAGGGACAAAAAGACCAACACCCTCTAGCACGGCCGAGTTCTCGAAATATCCCCTGATTAATTTAAAAAAATGGGTTATGAGATGCCCATCTCTTTGAAGCTGTAAAGAATTGGTTCCGAGCATTCCTAAAAGAAATGCCGTGGTATAGAGCCACGGATAACTACCATACTCCCTCATGTAGAGATACCTCAGAAATTTTTACTGAACTCTCTCCAGCATAACGGAATATCTCGCTTCATGAGGACTACATATCACAGAACCACTTTCGAGTTCCGCTCCGAACCAACGCGTTGTATAGGACTCTGAGCACATCGGGATTTCTGAAAACTCTTTCGGTCCGAATGATGAAGCCCAACATCCTCAGTGCAATGTCACAAATCTTCTCGATATGTGCACGAAAAGTCAGCCTACTCTCATAAATGATCCCGAGATCCTTCATCGTAGATACGTGTGTTAGTTGCTGGTTGTTCATTGTGTATCTATGATACACAGTTCTCAATGCTCTAGTAAACGATAGCATAGCGCACTTAGAGACATTGAAGTGTATTTTATTACAGTGACTCCAGTTATCAATATTATCAATGTCCGACTGGAGGCGAAGACAGTCGTCAGGATTGTTAATTTCTAGGAATAATTTCAGATCATCGGCATATAAAAGAAATCGCGAGAAGTTTATCACCTTCGCAATATCATTTATGAAGATGGTGAAAAGGAGTGGCCCTAAGTTTGAACCTTGTAGTACCCCTGAATTTACAAGAAAAGGTTCCGATTGAAAAATTCCGTATGAGACGAATTGTTTTCTCCCCTCGAGGTAACACATGCGGTTCATTCTCTCCGCCCACCCGTCCGAGACAACGGGATGGTTTTTTGTTGTTGTTAGTAAGTCGTTCGTGGTGGATTTTAAAATATTAACGTACTCAATAACAACTAATTACCAGTAATAAAAACAACAACACACCAACACGCCGCTTCTCCGGAAGGGTAGACAGAGAGAATAGACCGACACACTAATCTATCCTAGCACACCTGTCTATTCATATAGCGAATCATACACAAACGTCGATTCTTTCGACTTTTAACATGGCCGACATTTAAAATTTGATTAATTTGATCATGCTATTTTTCCTCGGTCTTCCTCGACTCCAATAAATAATGTATTGAAAATCAGAAGCAGAATATTTTCAAATTCAAGTATATCTTAATTGTATAATATACCCATCCCTAATAAGGGGTAGGGTGTGTAGGGTGTTTCAAGGGAAGGAAGGTACCAGTAGAGGTACCGTAAGTTCCCTTCATAAAGTTGAAAGGGCGCCCTGACATTTTATTAAATGCGGGTATTGAATCATCAAAATTTACTTTCTGGTGCAAGTTTTATAAGAAAGAAAATACATCCTTAAATTCACAGATAACCCTACTTTATTTCTTGATTTGATTGAAAATGTATGTAAATTAATTACTGTATACAATTTTGTTTTAAGCTATTATGTTGATTCTCATGACATGTAATAGGTAGCTAATCTATCGTCATTTTATTGTCACGTGAATTCTACACAAGACCAAAGACAATGTGACAATCACTGCCCTCGCCAGTAAATCGAACCCAGGACCTACGGTATGGCAGTCAGAGTTCTTTCCACTCTGCCAAGAATATCGTCAAATTTATCTTTCTTCTTCATTTGGAGATTGTAGAATAATTTGATAATGTGTTATGGATCAATACCCCCAATGTTACGGTTGAGGTTTTCCATGGTTTCTTCAGCTATAAGCCGAATGTCGGAACATTTATATAGATAGCCCATGGAACCCAGAACTTGACTGAGTCAGCTCTGTATAGCTTTAATACATAATACAGAAAGAAATTTTTAATAATATCCTTGAGATAAACAACAAATAAAGTATCAAATATTGTATACTTAGTACAGAATAATGTTAACAATTGTATGTAAACAATGAAACTTAGACGCCGTTTCCTGAGTAGTCGGAGAAATCTACGCGCGTATATGACACGATGTATGAAAGTTGAGAAATCGAGATTGGTATGTCAAGAGAAAACATTGTGGCAAACTAATAAAATATGAATGTTAAGGAATCGAGAGAAACATATCAGGAAAGAACAGTGCGGCGATTCATTCTTTCTGTCTACCCATTCAGGGAGACGGCGTGTTGATTAGTAAGTTAGTTTTTGTTCCCTGAAAACGGGGACAGGATGGAGCAAGGATGGGGGTACCTGCTAACAGCGGGGGGGCGGTCCGGCGAGGGGGGCCGTGGGGCCGCGCGCGGAGCGCCCCAACCTCACGCTCCGGGTCCACTCAGCAGGGCGCTCCTCGCTACCTGCAACCAACAATTTCACCACTTCAATAATAGCTAGCCTGAAGATGAACATTGCACAATCTTGAAACGAAAAACCAGGGATCCAACACCTATGTTGTACTTTTTATTCCAGAAGAATGATGTTAAACTTCATATTAAATAATTAAACCTGAATGACATCTTTTGCCTGTCTAAAGCATTATCAAATGTCACATTTGATATTGCCTTAGACAGGCAAAACATGTCATTCAAAACTTAAAACTTCTATAAAACAGACATTTTCATTCGCATTAATTATGTACGATTTACCGTTAATTAAGAACAAAACTTAGTATAGTTAAGCACGCTGGAAAAACTTGCTTTTGAAATACTCCTGTAGTATAAATCTTCTTCTTCTTCTTCGCCCTTGTTGTAGACCTATGCGGTCAGTTCTCCAGAGTATTGCTCCTCCTGTGAGGTAGATTCCCAGCTGTACTTCCATCTTTTGAGAGGTCTTCCACGAGGACGAGTCCTATGAGGCTAATTATACAATGCAATATAGGGGGGTCTGGTGGTGTCCATTCTTTGAACATGACCATACCAGTCCCTTTTTCGCTGTCTGCTCCATCTTATAATATCCTCAACCTCACACACATCTCTAATTCTGGTGTTCCTCACGCGATCTCTCAGTGTCTTGTCTGCTATCGTCCTCAGTGTCTTCATTTCGAAAATCCTTAAAATTTGTTACTGTGTCTGCCCTTGCTTCGACGTCATGTTATTATTGGTCTTACGTAAGCTTTATAGATTCTTATCTTACTCTTAATGGTCATGTCTTTGTTTTTCCATATTGTGGATTTTAGAGCCCCAAAGATTGCAGCTGCCTTGTTTAATTGGGTTTGTATTTCTTCCCGCAGATTAGCTCCTTCCACCAGGTCTATGCCTAAATACTTGAAGGTCCTGACCTGTTCTATGGGTTGATTTTCTATAACCAGGTTACATGTTTCGGGTGTTTTGGAAAAGGCATAGGCAGTAGTATTCTTCTTCTTCTTTTTGTCCTGTCACACCTCCGTGGTGCATAGGGCCTCAAGGAACCTTCTCCACCCGACTCTATCGCATGCCTGATGTCCTGCAGGGTTCTTCTCCAGGTGGCTCTAGGTCTGCCTCGCTTTCTCTTTCCTCCCATAGGCTCTCTGGACTATGACAGGTGAAAAACCAATTAGAGAACAGGTCGCTAGACGCAAATGGCAGTGGATCGGTCACACTCTGAGACGGAACCCAGCCGGCATCGCTCAGGGTGCACTAGGCAGCAGTATTAATGTTAATAAATAATTAGGCTGAAATGTTTACATTCATCTGTTTGATAAGTCTTCTTATGTATTGTATAACAAGACACATCCTGATTCTATAAGAGACACATCCTGATACATAAGTTGAGAGATACGAAAAGAGATTGATACGAAGGTTGTCACATAACTACTTACGCTGCATTATTTGTTTTAATGTTTATGATTTTCTTCTAACCAAACTGGCCGCTGTTATCTTTGTAAGACTGAACTCTGAACTGTAACTGACGTTAATCAGGGCAAGTTTTACAGATAAATACATCAAGTTCAATCAAAACATTGTTAATCGGATAATATGCACAAGTTCATTAATTCATATGTCAAAGAAAACCAAACAATGAATAAAAAAAGACTCATCAGAAAATAAATAAGTTTAACATCACTGCTAGTTAAGAATCGACTGTTTTCACTCGAACTAAAATGAAAAGTAAAGCAACTTTTTCACGTCATATAGGGTGTTTTTTTTAGAGGTATACAATACATATTCTAAATGAAAAAAAAACACATTAAAATAATGTGAATTTCTATGATATTGGCTTTATTAAATAGATCAAGAAGGGAAAAAGTTATGATGTACGAAGCGTATGTAACAAGCCGACTGACATATATGATTCCCTTCTGGGGGACAGGAAACCAAAAGGACATCTCCAGACTCCAAAGACAACAAAATAAAATAATAAAACTAGCATATAACATTGACTACCTTACCCCAACCATACAAGTTTACAGACAAACAAAACAAATGGACATATCAGACCTGACCAAATATGAGACCTTAAAAATTGTACACAGAGTGACCACGGAAAAGACAACAGACAGCACCTACAAATTAACTAAAATTCAGACATACACAGACACTGGACCAGGAATTGTGACAGATATCACTTACCGAATTCACGAACTAAGACAGGACAATCAAGGATATTGAACAATGGACTGAAACTTTACAATGAACTACCTAAAGACACAAGGAATCTCACTACAACTCAATATAAAAAATATCTGAAACAATACATAATTAATAGTAAGATCTAAAAATGTAACCATATAACCCAATTGGGTTTTTAAAAAAATAAATTAAATAAAAAAAATAATAATAATAATAATTTTATGCCATTATTGTTTAAATATGATTTCGGGAATATGAGCGCCACGGCTAGCTCGAATGAAGCGCAATCGTGAAATCCAATTTTCGACAATTGTCGTCTTTGTGGATGCGTATAATCCACTAGAGTGTACGTGGTGCGAAAACGATCCATGGTCTTCCGAATAACTTGCTCGGATGGACGATTATGTCGTAAAATGGACGCATTGCACCAAAAGTTTGGCGAACCGAACCATGATTTCCATAATAAATTTGCACAATTTTCTAACGCTGTTCTAACGTCAGTCTATTTATGGTAAAATAAAAAAAAACGTATTGACGTTAAATCAACTGTCAACTATCAAATTGATAGTCTGTAGAAACAATGTTGCCAGTTTAAAAACCAAACCTCTAAAAAAACACCCTTTATATATAAAATTAAACGTTTGTACAGATTTTCGTTTTTATTTGTACAAGTTTCTAATTTCGACATCGAAAATATGGTAATATTTAAACTATAGCAAACGACGAAAACTGACAAAACTAATTGAAAAACTTACATCAATATTTATTTAAATAATCGTATTTTTTATTTTTTTTATTCTAACAATAATAGAAAAAGTGTGATTAGTTGAAAAAGTAAAAAAAAAAAAATATTCCTCAATACACAAATTTAGTTTCTAATAACTACAAAGTAGGTACAAAATGTAATTATTCATTCAAACAATATTGAAGTTAATCCTTTAATTCATTTTGACCATTAATACATTATATAGAGCATTTAATCTTTTATGTACACAATTGTGAAATAAAAAGTCCAGAATATTGTCAGTAAACGGGAAAAACAAAGGTTCAAAGATGAAGCTCGCCAAAGCCAATATATTGGCGATCGGAGCTAGCAACCAAAAGTCTTAGTCATAATGTTGGCTTTCGGAGTTCTACACGTTAAGGGTATGGCCACACCGGAGTGCCTGGGTAGGAGTCAAGACACAGTTCGCTTGTGATCACGCCCTGTGGCGCGGACGCGGTGTTCATGTTGACTTCTACTCTGGCACATTGGTGTGGCCGTACCCTAAGTCTATGTGAATGCTGATGCGTAATCAAAAAACTTCAATTTTCAGTATCTAAGAGAAACGCGTGTTGACTTATTCACACAAATTTAACTGGTATAACAAAGTAAAGAGATGGACTTACCTTTCGTACAAAAATGAAGAAGGATTGTCGAAATGATGAGTGTAGTCGTGGTAATGATAACGTGGTCGTTATAGGGAACTAGCAACGCTAGGGCGAGATTTCTCATGACCGACCTGAAAGAAAAACATCTCACATTTAATTACCGCACTTAAAATAACATCACATGGAGACAGTCAAAAACTAAACATTCTTTAAGACATCCTATGACCACACAACTCTTGAAGAGCTTCCTTGATGATTTTTCTCCAAGCTCCCAAAGCACTCCGATTCCCTAAGCTAGCCAGATCAGCCAGAACATTAACCATTAGGCGCTGTCTAGGCCTTCTAAGAGGTCTTATTCCGGTTAGTCTAGACGTGTATAGGGTCTTAATTACTCTGGTCTCTTCAGCTCGGTATGCGTGCCCAATTGAAGACATCACGGAAAACATAAACAATTATAAAATCTCAAAACAATTCAATATATATTTTTTAATATAATATTTTCGAAATGACGGGACAGTATAAGCTGACGAAAAGGAGAATTGGACTAAGCTGAGCGGCTTTCGGAAACATGAGTTCATTCCTTAAAAACCGGAAAATACAAATCAACCTGAAACGAAAAGTCTATGAAGCCTGCGTTCTGCCAGTTGGTACTTATGGTCTTGAAACTGTTACACTGTCCAAACAAAGTGCCGAGAAACTTCAAGTGACCCAAAGAGCCATGGAAAGAGCCATGTTAGGAATAAGCCTAAGAGACAGAGTCAGAAACGACACTGTGAGAGAAGACAAAGGTCACTGACATCATCCACCGGGTGGCGACTCTAAAATGGCAATGGGCAGGTCACATAGCCAGAAGCTCAGACGAAAAGTGGACAAGAAGACTGCTGACTTGGAGACCGTGAATGGCAAAGAGATGGGCAGGGCGACCGCCACTACGGTGGAAGGATGATCTGAACAGACACGTCGGAATAACCTGGATGCAGTCTGCACAGGACAGATTGACATGGAATGAATGGAGGAGGCCTTTGTCCAGGAGGGGACGGAAATAGGCTGAGGAAGTAGAGAAGAAGATAAGCTGTCATCGTCAACGAGATAAATACCGGATAAATGAAGTGGCCAGAGTTTTCGGAAGTGTTCTGCGACAAGCGAATCCCGGTCTTCGTAAAGGGGAAGGTGTACAAGGCGGCGATGCGACCAGCTATGACCTAAGGTTCAGAGTGTTGGCAACTCAATAAATAAGAAGTGAACAAACTGCGTGCCGAAATGATGATGTTTAGATGAGCAGCGGAATAACGCTGCTCGACCACATCAGTAATGTTCACATCCTAGCCAGTTTCAGAGTGGGGCCAATTTCGGATAAAATTGGGGCGCCCAGCTGACCATGTTGCACGGAGGGTAATGGAAGCGGACCATGGACCCAAAGGACGTGGTAGGCCCAAGTTGACATGGGTGGAATCCATTCAAAGTAGTCTAGAAAGAGACCCAGGAGACGCCATTCAAGAAGAGTCTTCTTCTTCTTCTTTTTGTCCTGTCACACCTCCGTGGTGCATAGGGCCTCAAGGAATCTTCTCCACCCGACTCTATCGCATGCCTGATGCTTCAAGAAGAGTCAACCCCAAGTAAATGGGACAAGGCTAGAAAGAAGAAGTATTTTCAAAACATTTTATTACACTCTTCACAAACATTTTTGGATGGTTCTCATCCTTCTTCGGTTTATTAATTTTAATTATAGAATAGTACAAAATTGTAACTTATATACTTTATCAATGGTGTTGTTAATTGTGAAAATTTTGACGTGTGTGAAAAATATAAGATTACGATCGTAATCTTTACTTCCGTAAAGTTTTCACTGGTTGCAAAAGTATTTATCTTCTTCTTCTTTCTTGTTGTCAATCTATGTGGTCTGTTATCCAGAGTGTTACTCCTCCTGTGAGGTAGATTCCTAGCTGTCCGTCTATATTTTAGGAAGTCTTCCACGAGGGCGACTCCCATGAGGCTGATTATGCAATGCAATATAGGGGAGTCTGGTGGTGTCCATTTTTTTAACATGACCGTACCAGTCCTTTTTCGCTCTCTTCTCCATCTTATAAAATATCCTTAACCTCACATATCTATCTAACTCTGGTGTTTCTTACGCGATCTCTCAGTGCCTTGCCTGCTTTCGTCCTCAGTGTCTTCATCTCGGAAGTCCTCAAAACTTGTTTGGTCCTTACTGTGTCTGCCTTTTCCTCGATACCTATGCTATTATTGATCTATTTCTAAATATGAATGATATTATACTTAGTATTAGACACAGATATTATACTGAGAATACTCCTCATCAAGATATATGTATGGAGTATCTTGATTTACGGCTGCGAGACATGGTGCCTATCCGAAAGAGATAAACGGAGACGAAGACTATTAGAAATTTCGAGACCTCATTACAAATGAGGAGGTTCTCCAAAGAATCGAAGGAGGAAGGCACCTGCTCAGGACCTTGTCCGTGCAAGATGGATCGGCCATGTAATACGACAAGAAGAATAGAGGAAATTGCTGCAAACCAACCAAGTAATATGCGTATTTGAAATACAAAATTAAATACATATTCTAACATTAAAAAGTAAATTGGTATATATAGATGTAAGGTACCTCTATGTTTACAAAGCCTCATATTGAATACCTGGGAATCAATAAATTATTCAAAAACTAATAACTTTTCGCGCTCAGAACTTTTTGCTTTATCGATTACCTGTCTACAAAAAAACATTTTTTCTCTTAAATAGAGTTCTTTGGAGAATTTTTATTGTTTAGCATAATTAGTTTTTACTTGTTTAAGCATACTTTAATCCATCACACCACGTCATTTAATCCGATAAATGATAAACGCAATGTATCAAATATAACGTAAAATACACAAAACTCTATCTGCTGTTTTGTTTTGAATCGAGAATTTTGGTATTCATTTCTCCCTTTTGGTTTGCGTAGTAATTAGATTTATTATAGTAGTGATAAGTGTAATCATACTATAAATAGGCAAAAGAGTATGAGAATATTTTGAATACAAGAGAGCGAGATAGGAATATTTCGATTCTCTCCGAAAGTCGTTAAAAATTAGAACGTTTCTGGATTATTTTGAATTTTATTTACACTGGATTTTTTCAAAAGAAAACAATGTTTAATATTCCACTATACTATATTTATAGACTACACAACATGTTTCGGGGTCACCTCCATCTTCAGGTGTAAATATACGACTGAATAGTATAATTACAATGGGATTCTACAGTGTTAACGCCTTAACTTTCAAGATATTTTGAATTTTGTGATTACAGGTTGTATGACATGTAGAAAACAAAAGGAGAATAATTTAGTGTCGTTAATTGTGAAAACTTTAACGTGTGTGAAAATAAAAGATTTACATTGAATGTTAAAACTTATTACTATTAATTATTATTATATACTTAAAACTTATTTCTTATTATTATGTACAATGAACCAAGTTAGAAATTTTTTTATTTCTGTAAAAATTTCTCGGGTTACAACTAGTAGATATTTACAGTTTATATATTATAGATATTGACATGAATTTGTCACGAAATAACAGGACAGAGTCCCTTATCTTCCCTATGGTGAAGTCGTAAGCCTTTGAAACATTTCGAGAACAATAAACTCAAAGGTGGAAAAAATGGTTCATAAAAAAAATCATAAAACATCGTCATGGCAAAAAAACATGAAAAATGTGGTTTTCATAGAAAATATTGAAAATTTATTTATATTTTACAAATTGCGTGATTTTCACGCGTTCCCAACAGGGTAACGCGCAAAAAATTTACAAATAAGCTAAACAAAAAACAACTTTTAAATTACATAATAATTGTAAAATAAATAATATTGTTCAGAATGTTATCTATTCAAAACTCTTACCGCAGACACAGTTGCAGGAATTGTTCATTTGTATAGAGTCAATAAAGTATATTTTTAAAATAAAATAAATCGGATCCAAAATATCGAGTGTTTTCCAAGCCAAAGATATCTTCTGTATGCCAAGGATGCACCGAACTGAATGGTCTTGAGCAAATGCAATAATGTTATGTTATATGAGGGTAAACGATAGATTTTTATGCCACTCCACAGCTTACAGTCAAAACATACGTTATCACTAGCGATGCAAATATTGTACGTCTTCAAGGAGCTCCAAAAGAGATATGAAGTTATCTAATTAACGAGTTCTTGAAATTCTAACGATGTGTTCATATTTTAATAATATTTACTTGTAGATATGTGGGTTTTTCTGGATACATAGCACCATTTTATTGCAGTGGTTAAAATCAAACTATTGGCTGAAATTGCAGTCTGAAAAAAAGGTAAATGCTCTTTACAAAAACTTTAAAATATTTGTGATATTACAAAACAAAGCTGCTGACTGTAAGCCGAACGCAACATCAGATGAGAGTAGTGATGTCAGGAGTTCCACCAAAGAAGACCAAGGTGTTTGTCTTCCTCGGGAGCAAAATAACATGGGACGGTCGGTCTAAGAGCGAGGTCGACAGCCGTATACATCAGTCGTATGCATTTAATAAAAGGTCGAAAATAATATAAACCTAAAACTAAGAATACTCCTCATCAAGACCTTTGTATGGAATATCTTAATGTACGGCTGCGAGACATGGTGCCTATCCGAAAGAGATAAGCGGAGACTGGAGGCTTTTGTGATGTGGTCCTATAGAAGACTATTAGGAATTTCCTGGAGAGACCACATCACAAATGAGGAGGTTCTTCAAAAAATCGAAGGAGGAAGACACCTGCTCTATTAATACTAAATATATACCATAAAATTTAAAAATGAAATATGTAAAATCATTTGTAAACAATTTGTAAGAAAACGTTTTTCTTAAAAACATTTTATTACTTTGATTTATTTATATAATATCATTTAGTATCCCCTAACTATAACTATAAGAAACACTTTCCAATATTTCTGGACCTACCCAAATAATTATTTGTTATAAATGTATAAAGTCACATCGATTTTCGTTAATTAAGACTGCATCCAGGTTATTCCGACGTGTCTGTTCAGATCATCTTTCCACCGTAATTGCGGTCGCCCTGCACTTCTCTTTGCCCTCCACGGTCTCCAAGTCAGCAGTCTTATTGTCCACTTTATATCTGAGCTTTTTTGAGCCATTTTAGAGTCGCCACCCGGTGGATGATGTCAGTGACCTTTGTTTTTTCTCTCACCGTATCGTTTCTGACTCTGTCTCTTAGGCTTATTCCTTACATGGCTCTTTGGGTCACTCACAGTTTCTAGGCACTTTGTTTGGACTATGTAACAGTTTCAAGACCATAAGTACCAACTGGCAGAACGCAGGCTTCACAGACTTTTCATTTCAGGTTGATCGGTATTTTCCGGTTTTTAAGGATGTAACCCATGTTTCCGAAAGCTGCCCAGCTTAGACCAATTCTTCTTTTTAGTTTCGAATTCTTAATTTTACCTGTTAATTTTGTATTGTAAATTGAAGAAATAAACTGATTTGTTTTGATTTGATTATAACCTAAATTTATTAAGAATATTCTAAATTTAAAAAATAATATATCACTTGAACAACTCTAAAAATAATAAATATTCCTAAGCGATAACCTTAAGAAGAGGTTACGGATGAAAAATATTTATATTATACCTCTCAACAGCTTTATTATTTACTAACAGATTAATTAGTTTTTAAAATCTATTCGTATCTACGTATATTAAATAAGAAAATATAAAAACAAAACTAAATTATGTTGTTGCAATTTTTATTGCACTTCTTGGAATGAGTAGTTTTGTGTATGGAATAATCTAAAGACTTGATGATAAACAACAACAACAACAAAACCATCACGCCGTTTCCCAGCAGGGGTAGGAAGAGAGAACGGACCGCCACACTACTCTATCCTGACGTACCTCTCTAGCTTCCTGCACATTCATACAGCGAGTCATACACGCACGTCGATTCTTCCGGCTTCTGACATGACCAACCTTTAAAATTAGATTAATTTGGTCATACAATACATCATACACCTCGACTCCTTACTCCATTTACATCATTAACGTATACTTTTTTGACCATTCTTTCTTCACCCATGCGCTCTATATGTTATATGTCTGAACTAACGCAGCGAATCTTTCATAATTTTGTTCATAATACCTTCTTTCGCTCTACATTCCTTACTAATATCAGCATTTGGGATTCTGTCGTACATCGTTCTACCACACATACGTCTTAAGGACCTCATCTCTTCCGCATTTATTCTGCTCTCATCTATCTCCTGCCAGTTCCAAGCTTCGCTTCCATACATAAGGGTTGGGACCAGAACTTCATTGTGAACGGGCATTTTTTCTAAAGCTCCACTCACTTTGTTACAATGACAATGTCATGAGAATCAATAGCCAAAAAGTTGTATTAAGTAATTTGGTTCAAATAACTTGCTGTATTACAAATTTGGAAAGCAACGAAAAACTACCACATTAAAAGGCCCAGGTGGCGTCCCAAGAATCAGCAAAAAAAATACTTTGCTGCAAACTAATCCCTTGGATTGAAGCTAGCGAAGGATTTATTACTTGAATGTTTTGAAAACCAAAGAATGTGGCATAAAAACAAAATTTATTTGTTATTTACAACTAACTAACTAACTAACCATCACGCCGTCTCCCGGAGAGGTAGGCAGAAAGAATGGAACGCCACACTGTTCTGTCCTGACATGCTTTTCTCGCTTTCTTATTATTAAATTCATACATCTTGTCATGCACGCACGTCGATTTTTCCGACTCCTCAAGTGACCGACATTTTTGATTGATGTGATCGTGCCACGTTTTCCTCGGCCTTCCTCTATTTCACGCCGTTTATATATACCTTATTCACCATTCTGTCTTCACTTATTCCTTTCATGTGTCCAAACCATCTTAATGACCCTTTCATTATTTTGTTCCTTACACTTTCATTCGCACCGTATTCCCTTCTTATACTTGCATTTGACACTCTATCATATACAGATTTATCACACAGACGTCTTAGAGATCTCGTTTCTACTGCATTTATTCTACTTTCATCCTTCTTTTTTCAGTTCCATGCTTCACTGCCATACATAAGGGTCAGCACAAGAACACCATTATGCACTGCCATCCTAGCTTTTTTGGATAGGCTTTTGTTTGCGATGACACTTTTAGTGCACCATATACTTTGTTGCCTGCCCCAATCCTTCTTTCAATAACCTTCTCCGCTATCCCATCCTTTGTAAACATACTTCCTAAATAAACAAATTCATCCACTTGTTCCAGATTTTCACCGTTTACACTAATGTTGCAGACTGTCTTGTTTTCAAAATGGTATTTTTAAATATTTTAGGTTGAAAAAGGTGTACAAAAAGGATGCATCACAACAATATTCTATTCTGACATTATTCTATAGCCTGAAATTCCAACATTTAAGTATTTCCCAGTCTTGTTGGATATTTCGCTCATTTTATCTTATTCACATGCTGATTTTTTCGGTTTTATCAAAGCTGGTCAGAAACGAGTGATTTTGTCCGTAACGATTTCAATATATAGTATGTTCCTTAAAATTATGAAAAAAATCCTGTAAACTTTTTTGATAAGTATTATTATTATTATTATTTTGTTGAATCGCTCTTTACATGAGCCAAATCGATGTAAAGGGTATTATAGCTATAGTTATCATAGTGATTCTCGTGACATGTAATTGGTAGCTAATTATGGCCATTTTATTGTCATGTGAATTCTTTACCAGACCAAAGACAGTGTGACAATCACACTTCCCTCGCCGGGAATCGAACCCGGAACCTTTGAGGTCTCAGTCAATGTACTTACCACTCGGCCACGAAGGTCGTCATATCGTATTTAATAACGAATTAATACTTAAACTATTGGGCTATTAAGGGTTGACAGTGTGGACTTCTATAATAACGCTTTAATTAATCAAAAACGTATTTTTCTATAATAATGGTTTTATATCTTCACCATCAGGAGAACGATATAAATTGGTTTAATGTTTAAATGTAGTATCTGAAAATTTTCATCCTTCTCTCGGCGTTGAAGATAAAACCTTTGAAGTAATTCTAGAAAAATAATCTTAAATGTTGAAGAAACCTCAGTAGTATGGAAATAATAAATAAAGAAAGAATGGTAAAAAGTATATGATAACGATGTAAATGGAACTAGAAATAGAGGAAGACCGAGGAAAACGTGACACGATCAAATAAATCAAATATTGAATGTTGGCCACGTGAGGAGCCGGAGACATCGACGTGCGTGCATGACACGATGTATGAATGTTGAGGAAGCGAGAGAAGTATGTCAGGAATGAAAATTGTGGCAGTCCATTCTGTCTGCCTACCCCTTCGGGAATACGATGGCCAGTTAGTTAGTTATCTCAGTAGACATATTGCCAAAATGGGTGTCGAAAAGCTACTAGTTCAAGTCTTTATCTTAGGGTTTTGAATTGTTACTTATGAAATATCTAATATTTTATTTTAATTGAAATTCATTCTTCGTCTACCAGAAAATGGCAGCAAGCTGCCCAAACTGGTAAACGTTAAACACAAGTGGAAGCACGCTAAATATATTATAATAAAGAAATTTTGTTTCAATTTTTTTTTCTTTTCATTATCTAAAATATCTGTTCTTTTCATTACACTTTTTAATGTTATTCTTCCACGTTATATTTGAAATTCAGAAAAGGGATTGTTTTTTTTTTCTATTCCGGGGGTTAGTCAACACGTGTCGCACTATATATAATAGAATGTGCGAGTACGTATGTATAATATATACTCGTACATCTGTCGGGAGTGCGTCAATTTTATTTCCGCACAAATACGACAAATGGCAAAAGCCTCAATCTGTATTTAGTATTTCTAGTCACACAGCGCCAGTACGTGCAGTACGGAATATTCCAGTAACTCCGGGAGATGTTCATATTATATGATGCGAGCATGGGAAGATGTGCCCGGCTTAACAACATCAAGTCTCGGAGTTTTATTTTTTCCCTAATATACCGGATCACGAATTATCGCTACCCTAGAAAACATATATAAATTTTCCCTAAAAAGACTCATCTTTAAAAAAAGTTTCAATTCTAGGAATGTGTTTGCAGCAAATCTTTGTTGGTTCACGGAATTCCACCTTGTTAATTCCTACTTGTATGCACATTTTTTAGTTTACGTCGTGTCCCGACTAGATTACTGCAATGGTGTCTACGCCAACATCCCCAAACAGCAAACAAATAAACTCCAGTCTGCATTCAATGCAGCAGCAAGACTGATAAGGGGTGTGCCAAAGAGTTGTCACATAACACAGCATCTTAAAGAGCTCCACTGGCTGATATGTCCAGAAAGGATACAATACAAGGTCTGCTGAACGGTCTATAAGGCGTTGCATGGAATGACACCAGTTTATATATCTGAATTCTGCATCAACGAAAATCTGAATGCTAGACAGTCTACACTGCGATCAGCTAAGTCTTCTGCGATCGGTGGATTGACTGTGCCAAAACGCTGTCCAAGCACAAACTTTGGCGACCGAGCCTTCGCGGTAGCCGGCCCTTCAGCCTGGAACAGTCTTCCAGCATATCTTAAGTGCATTGAGAATCAATCAGAGTTTAGATCGAGACTCAAAACGCACCTTTTCAAATTATCATTTCCTGACAGGAAGGGCTGATCGACTTTGTCAGGTGCAGCCCTCATACTAAATATGTTTATTATTTTTATTATCATTATTAATACTATTATTATCTCGTTGATAAAACGGAACATCTTCCACAGCGCCCTTGAGATGAGTAATTCATAAAAATGGCGCTCCATAAATTATCCAATTTATTATTATTTATTATACAACAGGTTATTTGAACCAAATTACTGTGTACAATAACATGTAATAGGCAGCTAGTATATTGCAATTTTTATTATCACGTGAATTTAACCAGACCAAAGACAGCCTGAGAATTTTAATCAACAATGTACGTTTTCTTCTCGATGCAAAACTGCAATACTCTGTGTTGTGGTGCATAAGCCTCGGATGTAACACATTCATTCGCATGTAGAATCATTCATCAACTCGACTATTGCAGTGGCATTTACGCCAACATACTTAAGAAACAAACAAATAAACTGTCTTCAATGTGGCAGCACGACTTATAAAAGGTGTTCCAAAAAAGTCGCATTCATATTTCACAACATCTAAAATATCTTCACTGGCTTAAGTGTCCTGAAAGAATCCAGTATAAACTATGCTGGACGGTTTTACCAGCGCTTTATGGAATGGCACCAGTCTATATATCTGAACTTTGTGTTGCTGATAGCCCTAACTAGCGGCAATCTACGCTAAGATCAACAAACTCCTCGGCAAAAGGCAGATTAGTTGAGCCAAAGCGCAACCCCCAGACAAATTTCAGAGATCTGGCTTTCGCAGTGGCAGGTTCGTCAGCCTGGAATATTCTTCCTGTACGCCTCAGATGCATTGACAATCCGACAGATTTTAAATTTCACCCAAAACCCACCTTTTCAAAATATTGCATAAAATGTAAACAACGGTTATCTGATTTCTGGTGTCACATACAGCTCTCAACACTAAAACATTGTCAAAGCGCCCTTGAGGTGAGCTATTCACGAAAACGGCGCTATACAAATTAGCCTAATTATTATTACTATAGAGATATCTCAGATTTGTTCTTGCACATCCATATACTTCTGCTGGTATGGAGACCATACCCCACTCGCGTATTCTCTAACTTATGTTCCGGATGGTTATCTTCGACAGCGTCAGGACAGACTGTTTTATCTCCCAGCATGCATAACCAACCTGCCTCTGGTGATGCCGGTGGTTAGAGCAATCAAACTGATGAACATGATCGCTTCGGAGATCGATGTCTTTCATATTCGTGAAAGTACGTTCAGAAGAAAAATACTTTTGACTTTGGAGAGTATCTTGTGTTTCTAATGTCAAACCATCTCTCATGCGTTCCTGGTATTATGTATTTATTATACAACAACAAAAAACAAAACCATCACGCCGTTTCGCCGCAGGGGTAGGCAGAGAGAATGGACCGCCACACTACTCTATTCTGGCACACCTCTCTAGCTTCCTCCACATTCATACATCGAGTCATACACGCACGTCGATTCTTCCGGCTTCTGACATGACCAACTTGTAATATTTGATTAATTTGGTCATGCCATGTTTTCCTCGGTCTACCTCGACTCCTTACTCCATTTACATTGTTAACGTATACTTTTTTAACCATTCTTTCTTCACCCATGCGCTCCATATGTCCGAACCAACGAAGCGAACCTTTCATAATTTTGTTCATAATACCTTCTTTCGCTCGACACTCCTTCCTAATATCAGTATTTGAGATTCCGTCGTACATCGTTCTACCACACATACGTCTTAGGGACCTCATCTCTACCGCATTTATTCTGCTCTCATCTTTCTTCTGCCAGTTCCATGCTTCGCTTCCATACATAAGGGTTGGAACCAGAACTCCATTGTGAACGGCCATTTTCGCTTTCATTGATAAATTCTTGTTTCCAATAACTACTTTTAAAGCTCCATTCACCTTGTTACCCGCACCAACCCTTCTTTCAATATCACTGTCCGTTCGGCCATCCGCTGTGAACATGCTACCTAAATACACAAATTCACTCACCTGTTCCAATTTCTCTTCATTTACACTTATATTACAAACTGTCATTTGCTCTTCCCTTTCAAAAACTAACACCTTTGACTTTCCGACATTCATCATTAAATCGTTCGACTTGCATACCTTATACATCTTATCTTGGTGTCCAGAATGTATAAGGTATGCAACCTTATACATTCTGGACACCAAGACTTGTAATTCGTCCGCACTATCCGCAACGAGAACGGTATCTTAAACTGTAAAAAATGGTTGTAATATCTTTTGAGAAAATAAACTGATTTGATTTGATTTGATTTGTGCTGATCAGTATGTGATTTGTAATCTGGCGTATGAAAAGTTGTTTGAAGTAAGAAGAGCGCTCACTTGAAATGCATGAAGTCAGTTAAGTTATCCTCTAGAAGAGAGTCCCGTGTCCGCTGGGGGGCGGACGCTCATCTCAGGTGGGGCGGGGGGCGGGGCGGGCGGGGGCCTCGGTGTCGCGGGGCCTGGCGCCGAGGGACCCGCTGGTTGGCTAGCCCCTCCGCTCTTTAGTGCTTGATCTGCCCGATATCTGCAAATAACACAATACAGTCAATGACAATAACTTACAACAACTTACGCACAATACGTTCAACAACTTATAAAAACATTGGTGTGGAGTTTTCTTGAATGTTACCAATACTTGTAGACAAACACTGGATTTTACCCATTGCAGGTTATAATCATTTAAGGATTGATTGTATCTTAACCCTTAACGTACCGTGTTCAAAACAAAACGCTCGCTCCCATGTGGTCAATTCAGTTTACCGCTAACTTTATCTAAATATCAAGCATATGACTCGATGAATCAAAATTTAATTTATGTCATCTTGTAGAGAATTTCATTAGGAATAGATCAATATCTATAACATACATGGATTATTTGAAAAACATATCATTATTAATTTTTTCTGGAACCATGCGATTTCTGATATGGAATGCGTCACAGCATACGAGCAACTGGACACCAAGTATAAACTTGTCCCGCGCTCGCGCCGCGGGGCGAGACTTTACGAGATTTTACGTATGATAAAGGCACCTAGGCAAAATGTATGGTACGTTCAAGACAACGAGTACGTATTAATATTTGTCCCTTTTGGTAAAGTGTTAATATTTTCACAGTTCTGATATTATTAAGTTGCGTACTGCGTTTCCGTCCACAGTCGGTATTATTACGTACCTATGAAAAGGCCAAACATATAATTTATAATACGTTCAAAACAGCGAGTAAGTATTTGTCACTTTTGATAAAGCTGTAAATATTAGCAAAACAAATTCTACCTTAACACGAATGAAGGTGAGGGCAGTCTTAGAAAATATTTTTTTTTGGGATGAAGGAAGTAATTTTTTCCTTTTTTTTTATTACGAAATATTGAGAACACTTCAATGGAGGATTACAATTTTTTTATAATATTAGGGTCCATAGGTTTTAAGAAAATCAACTTTAAAATGGCAGTGGAAACTCAATTGACCACATGGCAACGCGACGGTTAATAGAGACGAAGATGTAAATTAATAATTAATAGATGGCGCTAGTGTAGATGGAACTAAAAAATGTGAAGTGTTCCCCAACATTGTAGCATATAGTTATACATCTTCCAAAAAAAATTGTCAGACGTGGTGGTCGTAAGAAGGGCAATGTTGTTAACAAGCGATCGCTTAACCCAACCTATGACGTAAACGCCTCGACCACCATATTCTGTTTCCAAAAAACAATTGGTGTGGAGTGTTTTACTGTACGACTGCGAGACTTGGTGCCTGGGCGAAAGAGAGCGCAAAAGGCTGGAGGCATTTGAGATGTGGACCTACCGACGAATTGCTCATGTTTCATGGAGGGACCACATTACAAATGAGGAGGTTCTTAGAAGAGTTGAATAGAATAGACACATGTTAAGCGGAGAAGCGCGCGAGATGAATTGGTCATGTGTTGCGCCACGAATGTTTCCTGCATGATGTATTGGATAGAATGGTCGAGGGATCGATTAGCAGAGGACGACCTCGCCAGGAGTTCCTAGACCAGATTTGCCGAGATATGGGCTGCACCTCTTATGCGGGGTTGAAGAGAGTTGCCGAGGACCGAGTGGAAGAGGAGAGACGTCGCCTTGCTGCAGACCTATCATTCGATTGAGACCGAAGAAGAAGTTAAATATTAGTAATGGGACTGTTCAGTGAAACCATTAACCACTTAATATGATTTGTGTGTCGTTTTAATATATGACCCTGTACTCGTAAGGCGGAACGACTGTCGTATAAATCTGGGTATTTGAGATTATACAAATACTTTTATACGAAGAATTCTATTTTACTTCCACAAATACTTTGCGAAAGCACGTATCTAAGTCCCTCATGTATTTTCTTAGTGACGTCATTTTTATGACGTCATATAGTCTCAAGGGTAATAAGTGAAGCTACACGAGGGTATTTGTGTTTTCAAAAAAGTTGAATCATTAAAATTCAATACGTATTATGATACAATTTCGATGCGAAAGATGTGAACCTTGAATTTAATGTAATGTGATTTTATTCATTATTTTTTACAGTTTTTGGTGGTAATAATAAAGCTCTGACTTATAAAGCATAACATGGAACTGGTAAAAGAAAGATGAGAGTAGAATAAATGCAGTAGAAATGAGATCTCTTAGACGAATGTGTGGAAAATCTATGTACGATAGCGTAAATCTATGTATGAAAATATAAAAATGATTGCGGTGCGAATGGTAGTTTTATGAACAAATTAATGAAAGGATCATGAAGATGGTATGGAGGTATGGAAAGACTAAATGAAGAAAGAAAGAATAGTCTTTAATATTATGAACTGTTAGATTAAATAATTTTGTTTTATGTACCATAATTGTATTTTATTTTACGCGACAGCTGTTTCGGCAACCTATGTTGACATCTCAGGTATTACAATAATATAGAAATAATATTATGTGTTCCTATGCCAATTTGAATAATTTATAACTCAACTCCAGCAAGAACTTCAAAATTATATCAAAGAAATTGTTCAAATTGACATAGGAGCAAATACACATAAAAGTTCGAAAAATCACGAAAATTTGACATTCGATATATTATTTCAACACCTGATGATGTCAACATAGGTTAACGAAACAGCTGTCGCGTAAAAAATAAAATTGTGATACTTCAAACAAAGTTGTTTAATTTAAGAGTTTATTATGAAGAAAGAATGGTTAAAAAGTATACATTAGCAGTGTGGAATATGTTACAGATTTATGTTATTAAGGCTCAGGAATTTTGTTAGTATTTTATACAGGTTTTTGTTAGATGAGGAGATGAGAGTGGACATGTTAGTAGGTAAGTGTATATTAAGGTCTATAAGGTCTGGAATAAAATGTGGGTATTGTACATTGAACGGGTAGTTGAAGAATATGTGGTCGAGATTTTCATCCTCGACGCCGCATTCACAAATGGCAGAGTCTAGAATATGAATTTTGGTAAGATGCGCTCTGTGACAACAGTTAGTCGGTTCAGTATTATAAAAAAAAACAGCATTTAAATCAGTTATATTTGCGTTTGTGGCATATTTTGTGTTAAGTGGAAATGAGTTTAAAATGGTCTACTTTTAAACGAGTGGAGGCGTTGGAGCGAGCCGGTGACCTTCTCCACAGAATACGTTTGGTTCCTGTTTCCTCACTGCCTTCCAGCTACCCCCGAGGGCCATTGTCGCGCACAAAAGGTTAATTATTGCAAGGATACTATTGGGAGCGCAGCTTCAGCCCTGAAAAACGTATAATCCCTTTACAATAGGAGACCTTGTTTTAATCATAAAATTAGTTAATAATCTACAGCTAACAAAACATATATTAATAACGATCAGAAATAGAATAGAATTTTGTCTATAAAATGTATTCAGCAATTTACAAAATTCATCAATGGATATTTTATGCGACAGCTTTCGAATTAAAACCTTTGTGAATATCAGAGAAATGTTTTAAATAATATAATAACACACTTTAACTACGTTATTTTTGTTAAAACCAACCGGTTTCGCTCCCACCGAAGCTACGCAAATAGTTTATTTTGTAACACAGACGAAGCTCTGACGAGAGCGGAACTGGTTGGTAAAAATAAAGTGGTATGAAAACAAGTAAAAGTATTGACAGTTAAATTTAAAAAAAAAAATTTGTATCAAAATTTATATTTATATTTTTTTTATTTTTTGCAACAGCTGTTTCGTCAACCTATGTTGACGTCATCAGGTGTTACAACAAATAAATAAATGTTAATTGTGATACATAAACAAATTTCATATTATTTATTGTTTCTTGAAAAATAATGTAAAACTCCATATTAAATTATTAATTAGTACGAAAAAACTTAGCTCTACGAAATGTCGTAAGGCGCCATGTTGCATTTATAACTCCAACTCTCTAGCGTCAAGTCCAACTCTCTAGCGTCCACGAGAGGTTTTTTAAAAGACCCCGCGAACCCCGGGCCATGTGGCACATATTACTTAGTGCCATAGCAGATAGAGAGAGGACGAATGGCGAGCTTCCAGCGCCATAAAACTGGATACACCCAGCTAAGGGAAGGTAACCCCGACGGAAAATCCTCCAGAGAAGGTAAGGGGATACCACTCTGGATATTTTTCCCCAGGTCATCACTATGAGGGTGATAGTCAACGTTAGAGAGACCTGACAGGACACAGAAAGAAGAAGAATACTCGTAAACGTGGCACAATCAAATCATCAAATATGTAATCTTAGCCATGCAGGGGTCGGAGAAATCAACGAGCGTGATTAACCCGATATATTAATGTTGAGGACTCGAGAGAAGAGAAAAATATGCTATGACGGTCCATGCTTTTTGCATACACATTCGATAAGACGACGCAATGGTTAGTTATAATAATAATATAGAAGCAAGCTCACAGCCCGGAAAACCAAGCCTCGGAACACCTTAGATCCCCAAAACTGACCAAAGCACGAAAAAGGATAAAAAGATTTCTAAAACAAAATTTAACAAGGATAGCATGTTGGAATATATTGTCATGGGATGGAAAGAAACAGGAAATAATTGCAGAATTAAACCATTATAAAAAATACATTTGTGGGACATCAGAAACAAAAAAAAAGGCAAAGGAACACCTGAGGATCAGCTCAGGCGTTGGCATTCTCCTACATGAAAAATATGAAGATTCCATTGACAACATTGAGTACGTAAACGACAGGATATTGAAAATATCACTAAAAGTAGAAAATGCCATAACGAATATAATAAGTGTGTCTTCTTCTTCTTCTTCTTTGTTAGCCTTCTTCCCTCCACTGCTGAATATAGGCCTCTTCCGATTTCTTCCACTCGTCTCTATCCTGCCCCTTTTGTATCCAAGATTTTCCAACCCTTTTGATAATATCATCGGTCCATCTCATCGGTGGCCTTCCGTTTATTTTCCCATGGTCTCCAACTGAGTATCCTGGGTGCCCATCTGTTGCCACCCTGTCTAGCCAAGTGTCCAGCCCATTGCCATTTCAATTTTGCCACTCGGTCCATGACGTCAGCAACCCTGGTGCGGCGTCTGATTTCTTCATTTCTTATGCGGTCACGCAAGCTCACACCAAGTATCTGTCTTCACATGGACCTCTGTGTACACTTGAGCCTGTGGACACTTTTTGCTGTAAGAGTTGTCGTCTCTAGTCCGTATGTTATCATGGGCAGTATACACATGTCATAGACCTTTCTTTTGAGACAAACAAATAACAAACAAATAAGTGTGTACGCCCCAGATATTACAAAACCGATTGAGGAATCGGAGGAATTCTACTCTCAGCTACAGGATGCAATAATCACAATACCAGTATCAGAAAAATTAATTATGTTAGGCGATTTTAACTCCAGGATAGGAGACACGGTTTTAGACGGCATTAAAAAAGGAAAAAAATAACAGGACACAGTCCTAAATAAAGCAGAAGAAGAATTATATTTTAATACCGCGCCTGGATTAGAGAACTTCTGCAATCGACATAACATTCATCAAATTAAATCAAATCCAATCAGTTAATTAACCCAAAAGACATCACAAACAGCAAATGTTTAAGGCATATTTTGAGTACTATATAAAATATACGTAAAATATTATGAAAATACAACATAATACCAGGAACTCATTAGAGATGGTTCGACATTAGGAAGACAAGATACTTTCTAAAGTCAAGAGTATTTGTCCCCTGAACATACCTTTACTAATATGAAAGACGTCGATCTCCTAAAAGACCGCGTTCAGCAGACTAATTGCTCTTCCCACCGGTGTCACCAGAGTGACGAATGAAAATTTAAGAAGTTAATGCGATGCGAATGATGGTGTTATGAACAAAATAACGAAAGATCTTTAAGATGGTTTGGACACATGGAAAGAATGAATAAAGAAAGAATGGTAAAAAAAGTATACGTTAACGATATAAATGGAACTATAAATAGAGGAAGTACAAGGAAAACGTGGCACGGTCAAATGAATCAAATATTGAATGTCGGCCAGTCAATGAGGAGTCAGAGATGTATGAATGTTAAGGAAGCGAGAGAAATATATCAGGAAAGAAAAGTGTGGCGGTCCATTTTTTTAACCTACCCCTTTGCGGAGACGGCGTGATGGTTAGTTAGTTAGTTTACATATTTTTCTTTGATTTTTTCTATAAGCTTCCTTTTTATGACAAATTTTGTAAGCGTCACAAAAATATGTTCTTCGTTCGATATATGATTATATTGATTACACAAATGTGTTCCATATATTATACATGCCCAGATAAAAAACGACAAACAAAAACAAATCAAAAATAATATTATTAAATTTAGGAACTTTAAACTTGATTCATCTTTCAAACCTTCCCTCGGTTTACTGGCAGCTAGTACAAAGAAAAGTATTGCATAATATTATATTATGACAGATTTAATTCGTATTACCGTCGACAGAGGGCTACGAATCAGTCCACGGAACATTAAATATATCTCTTAGAAGAATATGTAAAAAGGGTAAATATTTGAGAATAATTCTGTCAATCGATTACGCTGCTTTTTTAAACACTTTTTACATTAAACCGGTTCTAATTATTTCACTTTATTCCTTCTATTCAGACATTAACAAAATTTAATTCAGAACGATTTTAAACGTACAGGAAAACAAAATATAACTAAATAACCATCACGCCGTTTCCCCAGAAGAGTAGGCAGATACTGCCATATAGTTCTGTCCTGACATACCTCTCTAGCTTCTTTCACATTCATTAAACGTAACATGCACGCTCGTCGATTTTTCCGACTTCGAATGTGGGAAATTCTGGGAATCTCCCAAGCTCCCATTCTCAATCAAATTAATCATTTATTAATTTCGATATAATTATGTCTTTTTTATTTCTATTTAAATTATTTATAACAAACAGCCCCGGTTAATTTTTAAATATGAATTATTTTATCGAATTTTAAATGCGTTTTTTATTAGTCTTTCTTTGTTTAGTTTTTATTATATTTTAACATCTGAAGATGGAGGTTTTCTCGGAAACATGTCGTGTTTTTTTAATATTTAAAAAAAATAAGTTTTTCCTTTTTCCTAAGTATATTACTATGGAATTCCACAGTGTTAATGCCTTAGCATTCAATAAATTATCAATATGTTTAAGCTAGCTTCTCTAGTAAAGTTAAACATGACGCTCTCGTTTTATATCACAAAACTAATGCTTAAAAATATGTTTTTTTATGCACGCTTACTTTACTTAATATTAAATAATTAAATATGTGAAGTTTGATATTAAAAATAACGATTATAATAAACCAAATCTACGCATTGAAACGTGTAAAACAATAGATTATGCTACATTAGATATGTACTATATATCACGACCCCCTATATTTCTATCAATCTTGTCTGTGACAGAGTACAATATATTGTAGTTTGTGTAGTATCCGCTGTCCTCGTGAATTAACATAGAGTTTATATGAAGATACGGCTCTATGCTAATCCATTGTCAGTAATAACATGTTTGTGGAATTCCTAAGGCAATTTCCTCGGAGGAAATAGCATCGCTTCGTGGAATAATTCGGAGCAAATCGACTGATAATGAGTGCGCTATTCCGATCAGTCAGATGAGACGTGCGGATTGAAAATCGTTTGAAATAAGAACAGATATCTGCTTCGTACTTTTAACTCAAGTAAGACATTGATATCTGTTACACTAAATAGATTTATATGCTTAATATTAAAATATCAGAAGATTACATTCATTTTAATTAATGGCGATTCCGATTGGTATGACAACTTGGTTGTCCAATTATTATATACTGTGACAAATATAGACATTCTTAATGACAGAAGTTAAGCGTTTGTAAATAAAAACTAACTAACTAACCGCCACGCTCTCTCCCCGAAGGGGTAGGCAGAAAGAATGGACTGTAATGTTTCTTTCATTATTTTGTTAATAACACTTTCATTCGCACTGCATTCAATTCTTATAATTTCAATCGACGCTCTAACATACACTGATTTTACTCACATTCGGCTAAAAGATCTAATTTCTACTGCATTTATTCTACTTTCATCCTGTTTTGTTAATTCCATGCTTTACTTCCAAACATAAGGGTCGGTATAAGAACAACATTGTGCACTACCATTTTATCTAAAATTATTTAAAATATTGTACATTATACTCGTATATAAAATAAAAAAAATATTGAGAGATGACATGATTGTAAGTTTTTTTTTTGTTTTTTTTTCTTGCACAAATATATTGTATAAAACTCCATATAACTCGTAAATAATTAATACTATGAAAACGTCTGTTTTATACAAGCTTTTTTTTAAATTTAGGTGAATGACATGTTTGCATGTCTAAGACATTATCAAATGATTTTAATAATACCTTAGACAGGCGAAACGTGTAGTTCTCATAAATTAAAATAAAACTTCTAGAAAACAGACGTTTTCATACGTATTTATTTCTAATTAAGGTTGGATACATTTTCAATATCACTAAATGACAAACGTACTATTCAATTTACAAACATACTTACTTACCCGTTTTCCCGAAGGGGTAGGCAGAAAAAATTGTCCTTGCTAACTGTTTGCATATTATTTTAAGATTTTAAATTACATAAACACTTACTTGAAACTGCCACTCTGACAAAGCACAGTGCATAGAGACTAAGACTCGTGTAGCGAGCGATGGAGAGAGCCATGCTAGGCCTGTCTCTTAGAGATAGAGTCAGGAACGAAACGGTGAGGGATAAAACAAGAGTCACAGACGTGATCCACCGGGTGACAACATTAAAATGGAAATGGGCAGGGCATGTCGCTAGAGCTGCAGACGAAAGATGGATCAAAATACTGCTGAATTGGAGACCAAGAGACACGAGAAGAAGAGTGGGAAGACCACAAATGAGGTGGAGGGATGACCTGGAGCGATACGCTGTGGTGCTGTGAATGCAGAATGCGCAGGAGATATCGACATGGAGGGACATGGAGGAGGCTTTCGTTCAACAGTGGACGGCGATAAGCTGAAGAAGAAGAATAAGAAGAAGAGAATTAATAATCTAACTCAATTTGGTATCTAACGAAGGCTAAAGTACGGGTGGCAGAGATGAGGACGCTGAGGATGATAGCGGGAAGGACTATTCGCGATAGGGTGAGGAACACGGCCATCAGCGAGATCTGCAAGGTGGAGGATGTCGTGAGATGGGGCAGACAACGCAGAATATACTGGAATGCGCACGTGCAGAGGATGGACCCCACCAGAATCCCACACGCTGTGGCGCATCAGATTCCTGCCGGCTGCCGTCCCCCCGGAAGACCGCCGAAGAGATGGAGAGATAGTTGGGAGTCAACCTCCCAAGAGAGGCCAGCCTGATTTCAGGAACAGACCAAAGGTCTATAAGGAGAAGAAGAAGAAGAAGAAGAAGAATTTGGTACCACAAAATAAATAGTTTAAAAATTTATAAATTTACCGATTTGAGGTAACAGCTGAGAAATAATACAATATATTAATTTTCGCTTTCAAAAGACTTTTCAAATGCATTCTAACCCAATCCATTTGAAGTTTTTCGTTTCCCAGTACGGTCGGGTTAAAATATTGACCGGGGTGGCTACCACCTCCTCCCATTCTCCACGCTGGGCTGAGTCTAAGGCGGTGTCTGTTTCACGAACAACTCTAACGGAGTGGAGACCTCGCCGGAAGGGATGGTAAACAGTATGGAGGGACGTTTGGCACAATATGGAGTGCCTTGGCATTTGTTACGTTATTAGTACGCGATTCCTAGAACTCTGGAACTACGTACTCCCTTTGAATTTTAATATGTACAGAGTATATAGAGTGTATTTTCCTAGACTCCAAATGAAATACGCAATACTGTTAAAAACATATATTTTTTAAGTCTTCTTATAATTTATGGGAGTGACATTTTTCACCTCTTTAAGTCATTATCAAATATTTACAAAAATGCTTTTATATTGCGAAACACGTTACTTGCATAAAATACATATTATATTATTTAAAAAAAAAATACGTTTTCATGAATATTTAATATTTGAAGGCTAAATTATGTTTAAACTAATTGAACGCTAAGGCATTAACACTGTGGAATTCCGTAGTAATATACTTAGAAAATTGAAAAACTGTGTTTAATACACTATTTAATAGAAAATATTTTAAAAAAAAAAACACGACATGTTTCGGAGGATACCTGCATCTTCAGGTGTAAAAATATAATAAAAACTAAACAAAGAAAGACTAATAAAAAACGCATTTAAAATTCGTTACAATGATTCAAGTTTAAAAATTAACCTGTGTATTTGTTATAAGTAGGTACTAACAATTATTTTTTAACAGTAAAAACTAATAAATAATATTAAATAATAATAATACATGATGATAATATAATAAAAAATAAATTAATAAAAATTTAATTTAGAAAAAACATACATTTGAAAAGACGTAATTTATATAGAAATTAACAAATGATTAATTTGCATTTGATTGGGAATGGGAGCTTGGGAGATTGAATTGCGAAAAATGTCGTGTTTAATATTTTTTTTTTTAAATAGTGGATTAAACAAAGTTTTTCAATTTCCTAAGTATATTAAATTATGTTTGTAATAGAAAATAAGAAAAATGTAGTTAGGAATAAATGGATTCTACCTATTATCTTAATATTTTTGGGTCCATTATACAAAATTTAATCGCATATCCATATAAATGAAATTTAGTTTTAGTATAATAATATTTCACAACACTTTCTTGCACTTTACAAACACATGTTTTATGCCACAGACGCTCCTCCTCAATGTAGAAATGTGAACTTAATTATTCATTTTGCACTCCACAAATTTACAATGATACGAAATATTTTTTTAAACTTGGCTTTACCTATTACCACCACAAACTCGAGTTTATAAAAAATAAAAATATCCTTTCACCATCCGTATGTCATTCGGACAGCGACTTTCTTTACTGAAACACTATTTTCAGTAGGTACTAGTACTAATAGTGACATCTATGATATTTGTTTCTAAACAAATTGGTAGCTCAGATGTAAACCTGTATTTATTTGAGCTATGATTTTAACATTTAATTTATTATATCCATAAAACAAAACATTTTAATTGGGAGCTAAAATAATAGTTATTTTCTTCTTCAGCTTTATTAAGGACTTCTTCTTCCTTGTTGTAGACCTATGTGGTCTGTTCTCCAGAGTGTTGCTCCTCCTGTGAGGTAGATTCTCAGCTGTCCTTCCATCTTTTAGGAGGTCTTCCACGAGGACGAGTCCTATGAGGCTGATTATGCAATTCAATATAGGGGAGTCTGGTGGTGTCCATTCTTTGAACATGACCGTACCAGTCCCTTTTTTGCTGTCTGCTCCATCTTACAATATCCTCAACCTCACATATATCTCTTATTCTGGTGTTTCTCACGCGATCTCTCTGTGTTTTGCCTGTTATCGTCCTCGGTGTCTTAATTTCAGAGTCCTTTAAACTTTGGTTTGGTCCTTACTGTTAAGGACTGTGTATTGTTATTTATCTGAGCTAGTTCCTGGGATGTAAATGTCTAGCTGTCTCGCAATCTTTTGGATGGTTTTCTTGGATGTCGTTTATCAATTAATACTTTATTTGCCGCTTTACTATTCAATCTTCCAGAACACGCTCTCTTCACATGATCTCTCTAGTAACATATTACCGTTCTTCTCTATCGCATAACATCTTCGACATTGCAGATCTTACACATTAAAAAAAATTCTCACACTGTCGCAGAGTGTCGTTCCCGTCCTCATTTCTGTTGTTCTTAGAAGACTTTTTGTTCTTATGATGTCAGCCCTAGTATCACATCCATGTGTCATTATAGATCGAACACAGGTTTTGTAGATTTCTATTTTATTCGCCATTGACATATTTGTTTTCCTTCAGAATTTTTCAAGCATGCAGCCACAATGGAGGTTTTGTTTGTTAGTTCTTAAATAAAAGTTGACTTACTTTATTAACGTGATTAGGTCCGACTCACGTATTCTGTATTTAAAACTTTTGGTCCCTGTGTCCCAAACCCTGATATTTTTTTAAAAACACAAATAAACAAACGATTTCCCCAGACAATTAAGCAGAGAGAATGTACCGCCACACTACTCTATCCTGACACACTTCTCTAGATTATTCTACATTATTTATACAGCGAGTAATACACGCTCCTCGATTTTTTCGACTTCTAACATGACCGACCTTTAAAATTTGATAAATTTGGTAATGACATATTTTTCTAACAAGAATTATATTATTACATTATTTTTATGCGGCAACAGTTATGACTGCTACACCTAAGGTCCCGGGTTCGATTCGAAAGGCAGTGCGAAAAAAATCATGCTGTTTTTTTTTTGTTCACGTTACAATAAAAATGCCGATAGACCAGCTACTTATGACATGTCATGAGAATCAATAGCTATAAAATCGTATACCTATATTAATTGGATTCTAATAACCTGTTGTATATAAAAAAGGGGAAAGCAACGGGAAAACACCATATTAAAAACACACGTATAAAAAGTTATAGAAAATATATGGTTTCTAAATAATTATAACTCACTAACTTATTAACTAACCATCACGCCATCTCGCCGAAGGGGTAAGCAAAAATAATGAATTGCCACACCTTTCTTTCCTGACATATTTCACTCGCTTTCTCAACATTCATACATCGTGTCATGCGCGCGCGTCGATTTCTCTGACTCTTCACGTGGCCGATATTCAATATTTGATTGTGCCACGTTTTCCTCGGTCCTTTTCTATTTCTGGTTCCATTTGCATCGTAAACTTATAATTTTTTTATCATTCTTTCTTCAATCATTTTTTCCATATGTCCAAATCATCTTAATGGTCCTTTCATTATTTTTTTTATGTATACGAGTACATCAGGTCGTTTGAAACCTATTACTGTATACAATTTATTTTTTAGCTATTAAATTGATTCTCGTGACATGTGATAGGTAGCCTATCTATCGCCATTTTATTGTCACGTGAATTCTACACCAGACCAAAGACAGTGTGACAATCACACTGCCATTGCCGGGAATCGAACCCGGTACCTTCGGTTTGGAAGTCTGAGCTTCTTACCACTCTGCCACGAAACTCGTCGATTTTGTTCATCACACCATCATTCTCACCGCATTATACCCTGATTTAATCTTATAATAGACGATTTGGAAATTTTTAATTGAGGTAGTTCGCGGCTAAAAATAAAAATAAAGCTCTTCCATAACATAAAAGCTATTTTTAAGACATAAACTTTAAACCCGATCCATAATATCTGGGGCCCAGATGCCTAAAAGCCCTTTCTTATTAGTAATTAAACTTCCATTACTTGTGTAGGTATTACAGCATTAGCTGCCCGCACTTAGTGAGGGTGAAGGGATGATTACTCATCTCGGCGTTATTAACGGGAAAAACAGTGCTTATAAGCATTTTTCAAAAATCCCTTAAGAGTGCGAATTAATTTAAAAATATATATGTTATTACATTCGTACATAATCATGCTTTCTTCGTTTACTTGATAGAAAAGCTCTCTGTTTTCTAAGGATTAATTGTATCTCAATAGAGACGAAGATTTAAATTGTTTTCTGGGAACAGAAGGTGGTGGCCGAGGCGCTTACAGGACTTATGACCTGTCATTGGTTGGGTTGAGCGATCGCTTTATGTTTAACAACATTCCCCATTCCCCCTTTTTTCCTTATGACCACCACGTCTGACAAATTTTTGGAACTTGTATAATGGTAGGATTCCACGCCTATCTTTACATTTTTAAGTTCACTCTACACTAGCGTCATCTATTAAGAATGGAAAGCATTAAGCAGAAAACCTTTATTAATGTACTGTGAAAGTCTCTGGAAATCATACAGTACTAGATTTCGCATACGGAAACATTTTGAATGTATACAAATTTTTGTAGACAAATATTGGATTTCACCCATTGCGGATAAATTATTTTTATTTTATAAGGATTAATTGTATCTCAATGGAGACGAAGATGTAAATTGTTTTCTGGGAACAGAAGGTGGTGGTCTCTGTTTTCAGTTGTTCAAAATAACTCCTCCACAATCATCAAGCCACAATGAAGAGTTTTTGGAAATACAATTAAATCATTGTAAACGGCCAATGCACAATGCAATGCAATGATTGTGGAGAAGTTATGGCCGTTCACAATGGAGTTCTGGTCCCATCATTAATGTATGGAAGCGGAGTATGGAACTGGCAGAAGAAGGATGAAAGCAGAATAAATGCGGTAGAGATGAGGCCCCTAAGACGCATGTGTGGTAGAACGATATACGACAGAATCTCAAATGCTGATATAAGAAAGAAATGTAGAGCGGAAGAAGGTATTATGAACAAAATTATGAAAGGATCGCTGCGTTAGTTCGGACATATGGAACGCATGGATGGAGAAATAATGGTTAAGAAAGTATACGTTAATGATGAATATGGGGTACGGAGTCGACGCAGACTGAGGAAAACATGGCATGACCAAATTAATAAAATTTTAAAGGTTGGTCATGTTAGAAGTCGGAGGAATCGACGTGCGTGTATGACTCGTTGTATGAATGTGGAGGAAGCTAGAGAGGTGTGCCAGGATAGAGTAGTATGGCGGTCCATTCTCTCTGCTTACCCCTGCGGGGAAACGGCGTGATGGTTTGTTTGTTTGTTTGCAATTAAATCATTTTACTATTATAATTTTTGACTATGCAAAATATCTTCATACTGTGGATTATAATTATTATCTTCTTATTCTTCTTCTTATTAGTTTAGGTCGTATGACCTGTTTGTGACGGTGGGCTGTCCTGGGATGATGATGTCCAGCCATCTCTCCATCTCTTCGGCGGCCTTTCTGGTAATCTCTCGCTGCTTGGGTTTTCATCTTTAACAATTTTTGCAATTCTTGTATTCTCCATGCGGTTTACGTGGTCTCTCCAAAAGCTCCTTCCGCTTCTTCCCCATCTCACTATGTCCTCAACACTGTGGTGTTTTCGTTTAATTTCTGATCCGATCTCTGAGGGTTTTGCCTGCGATGGAGCGCAGGGTTCGTTTTTTTTCAACTCTAAGAAGGTTCTTAGTTCTATTGGTATCGGCTCTGGCATCTATTTCATACATCATGATGGGGCGAACGCATGCCTTGTATATCTTGACTTTACATTCGGTTAGCATGTCGCACGCCTAATAGAACACTGGCTTAACTCAAAAAAGCAAATTTTGCCCAATCTGACGTGAGTCGGTGTTTTAACAAAGTCGAAAAAAACTTACGAATGGATAGCGTTAACATTTTTAACGATTATCGTACTACGAATGGATAGCATTAACATTGTGAAAAATAGATGGATAGCGTTAACACAAGCCTCTGTCAATTATGACCTAAACCATAATCGGTCAGTTTACTATTAAGCGTGCGATGTGTTTGTTCGTCCATATAGTGTAGCGCAAGCAGCCAGTCACGGCTGTCGCTTTCTTGGTTTGTGCCCGCACCTCGTCATATAGGTCACTGTAGCTATAATTAATATCGAAACACAATAATTAAAAAAAACACATCGAGTTTGCTCAAAATTTTGAACTGCTTCCAAATTAAGAAAATAATGTATTCCATTCCACTTGAATATATCATAAAAGTTTATGTAATAAGTACAAAAACCTCTTAAAGCAATGTTTTCCATAGAAAACATATAGGTCAACCAGGCACACATAATATGCAAAACATTTTCACGTACAGTTGACTTAAGCTAGTCATAAATTCAATCGAGTATGCCAGCTTACGTGAAAAGGTTTAATCACAATAACAACAACAAAGCATTCTCGCGGTGATCGTATACGCCTTTGTACGCTGTGCCCAGTTTTTAACAGATTTTATTTAGCCCACTGGGGATCGATACCGGTTTCCCGCCGTTAGGGGATTTGGCGCCATATTTGCCGCAATTATTTTTTATACAAATTAAGCACCGATCGCATTGGCGCGGCGCGACACGGCACTCGCACACGAGCTAGACCGCTGCAGCTATTTTAACGTGAGACTCAAACTCAACTCACAAGCATCGGACAGATTCATTTTATAATAAAACTAATTCTTCTACTTCGGCGTTACAACCTTTGATGGGTTGCCTCCTCCAAGGAACGCGTCTATCCCGTCCTGTCTCTGACCATCACCTCCCAGTCTTGCTGCTCCACGATCCGACAGTCTGCCATACCACCATCTAATCATCGCAGTCTCAGCCTGCCAACGCTTCTTCGCCCTACTGGATTGTCAGACAATACTCTTTTGGGGAGCTCTAAATCCCCCATGCCGTGCAAGTACCCTAAACTTGACCACGCTGAAGTCCTGGTATAGATCAAAGACTTCTCCACATCTGACCATCCTTAACGGATCCGAGGATTCTGCGAAGGATTTTCCTTTCGAAACATTTCAACTTTACTTCATCACGTCTGTAATAAAACCAAATCACTTTTTTAAACCTACAGCTAGTTTCATGGAGGAATTATAGAATAGAAATATGAAATGAAATTAAAATAATACATTTATTGATTGCGTTGATTCTTGTCGATTATAATATACAAAATTTATACGCAAGTACTATAAATTTTCTTCTCTTATAAAATAAATAAAAATAAATAACCATCACGCCGTTTCTCCAGAGGGGTATACAGAGTGGTTGGACCGCCATAGTGCTCTGTCCTGACATACTTCTCAAGCTTTCTCTACATTCATACATCGTAACATGCACGCTCGTCGACTATTTGGGCATCGAATGTAGCTACCTTTAAGTATTTGATTAATTCAATCATGTCATGCTTTCCTTGGTCTTCCACGCCTTTTCTTTTCACTTACACTGCTTGTATACAACACTTTAACCCCTCTTTCTTCCATTCGTTCCGCATGTACTAACCATCTGAGGAATATATATATAATATATATATATATATATATATATATATATATATATATATATATATATATATATATATATATATATATATATATATATAGCATATATAGAGTATATATATATATATATATATATATATATATATATATATATATATATATATATATATATATATATATATATATATATATATATATATATATATATATATATATATATATATATATATATATATATATATATATATATATATATATATATATATATATATATATATATATGTTTATGTGTATATATAGGGTGATTTTTTAACTATTTTGTTTTTGGCATCACTGATTTTGACAGCTCACGAAAGTTTCGTGTTTTGTGTCTATGTCAAACATCTTCAGTTTGGTCTATAATTTAACCATGAATAGTCTTACAAACGAACAACGCTCGCAACTCGTTGAATTTTATTATCAAAATGCGTGCTCTGTTAAGAAAGTTCATCGCGCGCTTCTTCCATTTTATGGTCAGTTTAATCGACCCACTGAAGCGGCTATTCGGGCTATTGTGACTAAATTTCGCACCAAATTTACATTGTTGGACATTAAACCACCAACACGCTTAAGTACAGTGCGAACTGAAAAAAATATCGCAGCTGTATCGGCCAGTCTTAGTGATGACCATCAATTATCGGTTTGGCGCCGTTTGCAGCAATTGGGCCTCTGTTACTCAACAACGTGGAAAATTTTGCGGAAGAATTTAGGTGTGAAGCCTTACAAAATACAGCTGGTCAAAGAATTGAAGGCGAACGACCTACCACAACGCAGAATTTTTGGTGAATGGGCTCTTGAAAAGTTGGCGGAAGATCCACTTTTTTATCGAAAAATTGTGTTCAGCGACGAAGCTCATTTTTGGCTGAATGGATAAGTAAATAAGCAGAATTGTCGATTTTGGAGTGAAGATCAGCCAGAAGCATTGCAAGAGCTACCAATGCATCCAGAAAAAGTTACTGTTTGGTGCGGATTATGGGCTGGTGGCATCATTGGACCGTACTTCTTCAAAGATGATGCGAATCGCAATGTAACTGTTAATGGTGAGCGCTACCGTGAAATGATATCCAACTTTTTTTTGCCCAAAATGGAAGAACTTGACTTGCATGACATGTGGTTTCAACAAGACGGTGCCACATGCCACACAGCACGCGAAACAATGAACCAATTGAGAGGCAAGTTCGGTGAACAGTTTATTTCACGTTTGGGATCGGTCAATTGGCCGCCTAGATCGTGCGATTTAACGCCTTTAGATTATTTTTTGTGGGGCTATGGTAAGGCTCATGTCTATACTAACAAGCCATCTTCGATTGACGCATTGGAAGACAACATTGAAGCATTTATTCGTAAGATACCGGCCGAAATGTTGGAAAGTGTATGGCAAAATTGGACTAAGCGGATAGACCATTTGAGGCGCAGCCGCGGTCAACATTTGAATGAAATAATCTTCAAACATTAAATTATATGGACCGTACTATCGATTCAAATAAAGATTTCATGCATTTTTCTGAATTTTATGTGTTTTTTTTTTAAAAAGTTTCCGATAGCTATTAAAAAATCACCCTTTATAATATATATATATATATATATATATATATATATATATATATATATATATATATATATATATATATATATATATATATATATATATATATATATATATATATATATATATATATATATATATATATATTTTTTTTTTTTTTTTAAAAGATAAGAAACGTTTTTAAAATCAACGAAATTAGAGTTTATTTTACAATCTCCAATATGAACAGAATCTAGCTTATTATTATGAAGAAGGAATCGGGTGGTGCCCAGGCTTGAACCCAAATCCCCTGAATTAGGAGCCAAAAGTCATTGCGTTTATGACCTCCTATAAAATGTGGAGGAAGCTAGAGAAGTGTGTCAGGATCGAGTAGTGTTCATTCTCTCTGCTAACCCTTCCGAGAACGTCGTGTTGGTTTGTTGTTGTTTCTGTTGTGGTTGTTAGTATTTCATTTTAATGAATTAATAAATGCAATCATACATTTATTTTCTGTGCTTTCAATCGCATATAAAAGAAGTATTTCCAATTTTATATCAAGTCTATTTTGCCGCGTCATTCCAAAAGGGTATTGTGAGAAACGGCTTTGCGGCTGCCGTGTTTTTGTTTCCAGCCAGTACCTAGTGTGAAGGTACCTACCTAATTATCATTATTGGGTGGGTTTTCGTTCGCGATTAAAACACGAAATTGATACAACTAATTTAAAAGTATAATTATTCGATATCCTTTACTCAAATTGAATTTTTGAAACTTATACAGCTAATGATGTATTCATACGGCTTCGATTTTAATATTGCTTACCAAAATAGAAGGATTCTTTATCGAACTTTAACTCAAAAACAATTAAATGCTTTCTTTTCATTATCGTTTGAATAAACAATTGATATATTAATTATAATCTAAAATTGTTTTATCTTTTAAATTGGTTTTTTCATAATATTCACCCCGTTTACTTTTTAATTGGTTAGCTTTTAAGCCACAAAACACTACAGCAAAAGTTTTTTGGGATCGTGGAAAAATCCGTGTAACTAATCTTTCTCGTCCGACGTTGCTCAGAAGATGGAGATTGCAACGATCTCCGAAACATCGGTCGAAAAATACGATGTTTCGGGGTTTTACACGGGTTTTCCAAGATCCCAAAAAAACATATTGCTACCTAAAAAGAATTATGTAGCGGTCGATTCTTTCTGCCATCCACATCGCTTAGACGACGTGATGGTTAGTTAGTTCGTTAAGTTTTTGTTAATAACTTTTATAATTTATTTTGTATTTTATAAAAAGTAAAGGTTTCGTTTTTTGCTACTACTAAAACCTTTTAAATTGTGTATTATAAATTATTTTGAAAGCAATGTGTTATAAAAAAATCCTTTCACATCATGTGAAATTCAAACTTTGATGTAACATACCACAGACTGGATGACATAAGGACAACGCAGGAGTATTCTGAGACCAGGTAATGGCTCCATACATTTGACTCTCTCAATGCTGAAACCAATGTTTAAATCTCTGCATTGAAAATGCGCTCTGCAAAATGCAGGGATATTGTAATAATATTTTCATAAAAATTGAAAATAAATCTCTGTTTATTTTTTTAATAAAATTTGTTTTTGGTAAGAAAATTCATTTAAATAATTATTATTCGATGATGTTTAAAAACCAGACGACCTTCGTGGCAAGTGGCAAGAGCTTTGGCTGCCATACCGAAGGTCCCAGATTTGATTCCCGGTAATAACAATATAATTCTCACACTGTCTTTAGTCTGGTATATAATTCACGTGGCAATAAAATGGCTATAGATTAGCTACTTATCACACGCCGTGAAAATCAAAACAATTGTATATAGTAATTGGGTTCAAACGAGTTGTAGTATACAAATAAAATTAAAAACGAAAATTCAAAAGTTAAAGAGCCATCTAATAAAATTGAATCCCCGTTTATCCACTAGAATCTGTAGATACGATAAAAAATTAATGCGTTTGTTTTAAATTAAGCTCTCTTTCGTATTATTGCATAATGCGGGGAAATGTAAGCCCACTAGTTTTTGTCAGGTACTTCGTTTCTGTTGGGAGTCCATTGTAAGAGAAACATCCCCTCGCGAGTGGCACTCGGGGTGCAGTGGTAGTGTACAGTCATACACATTTCCAGGGCGAATATTCCCGGAAAAAGCCTTCTCACGAAACCGTCCGCGGCGGTGGCGGTGGCCTGGATTTGGGGCCGTTGAATCGATGGACTACTTTCTGCCTGTTCCCGCATACAATCATTTTTACTACATGCACACTTCGACATGTGTAAAGGGGGCTGCCTTCATATTAATAAATTAAGTGTGCACTATTCAATCTTCAAAATAAACCTTATTATAACATATAAAAATAATACACTTTTAATATTTGTATCTAAACCACTCTTTTTTGCTATTAACACCAACCAGTTTCGCAATAAAATGAAGGCAAGAAAGAGGAGTAGGAGAATGTGTGCACGAGGACAAATAGAATGTTAGAACGGTGAGTCATGATCATTAGAGAATAATTATGGAGAATTTCTTATTAATATTTAAGTGGCGAACAACGGAGAACATTGTTTTATTTTTATAGGAATATTTAAAATTATTTTAAAAAAAAATTATAACAGTCAGCGAATGATCAATTAAAATTTTAAACACGTGTAAAAACAATTATTAAAAGCTTCGTGAATAAACGTGCACAATTTTAGACACTTAAATTTTATGCTTTAAAATCCAAAATTTCGCTTTTCTCTTTCACTACATTTTCCTGACCCCGCTTCGGCCTTTTCACAAAGACGCGTTCATGCGGACAACAGAGTTCAATTGACTACAATTCCCGCTTCCTTAACATTTAAAGATGTTTACTTATCATCAATGTTTGCATATTAAAACAGATAAATTGTTAATTTTATCGCCATTTTGGTTATTACAAGTATTACAATGAAAGAAGAAATATTTTGATTTATTTTTATTGGTTTATATTATTTCAACAATATTTATATATTTTTTTGGTTGTGATAAAGGAAAGAAAAGTGGTTGAGTCTATTTTCTTTGGACTAAAACATTGAAACTAGTACTAGCCTTAGAGTGGAGGTTTTGTTTCAGATTGCCTCTAAAGACAATAGTTTGAACGGTTCATGGGCGTGCATTTGTAGTCTAGCATCTTAAACACGTACAATTAATTCCATTTCTTTTGTTTTTTTTACTAATGAAAACTTCTGTGTTCTAGAAGTTTTATTTTATTGTATGAGAATGACATGTTTCGCTTACTAAGGTATTATCAAATGTAATAATATCATATACCGGGGATGACTTATGGGATGGAGACTATGACCCTCACCCAGAGAAATATAGAGAGATTAAGAGTTACGCAGCGTTCCACGGAAAGACATATGCTCGGCGTCAGTCTCCGAGATAAAATCAGAAATGAGGAGATTAGACACCGAACAAAAATAACATGGAACGACTAGAGTGACTGAAGTGGCAATGCGCGGGTCATATGGCGAAACAAAGTGAGGATAGATGGACCTATAAAATTATAAGGTGGAGACCATGGGAAAATAGGAGAAGCGACGGCAGGCCTTAAAAAAAAAGTGTGCCGACGACATTGCTGCCGTAGAAAGGAAGGGAAGAGGCCTATGTCCAGCAGTGGACTGATGAAGGTAGACGAAGAAGAAGAAGAAGAATATCTTACCGGATAAGCAGCAGCGGATAGCAAGGCGAAATATGTCTCCCTCATAAAATAGACTTTTACATTCATTTTCATTATTCAATTAAACTTCTATAAAACAGGCTTTTTCATTGGTATAAATGATTTAATAAATATTTTTAAATTATTGTTTAAGAAACAAAAATGCATTATTCTTTATTATGATATTTTTTATAGACTAATACTAAGGATTTAAATCAATGATATTAGAATTTATTTTACAATCTTCAATGTGAGCAGAAAATAGCTCATTATTATGAAGATGGAATCTGGTCGTGTCCAGGCTTGAACCCATGTCCCCTGGATCAGGAGCCAAGCGTTCTATCCCCTAGACCACCACCCGTTCACTCGATCAATTATATATCTGATATCAATTATATATCTGATATTGACACAATTAAATTAATTACCTAAATAGTGTAATTAATGCTATAGACATAGTATTACGATTACTGTTACCCCGTGCATTATTATAAAAAATGGCGTTGTTCCATTTATGAATCCGCTTAAAATATATTCAGTCAAGTCGGTTATGCCGCATTGTCGCGCCGCTCGTGGTGTGGTAGGCCCCTAAGCTGCTAGTCCGAACGACACGATCACCTCCGGCACTCAGTCGGCGCCCTGGCCGCGCTCCGCCTGCAGCCTTGCACCGGGGGCATTGATTCGAGGCGGGCGGGGGGTGCTGTGCTCACCCCGGAGCCGTGTTAAATAGACTCTTCCTCCGCATTGCCGATATAGCAGGCGACACGAAGTAAAAAGTTCGTGTCGGAAATAATTTGACGAATTTACATCACGTTTTTGTAATTGTCATTTTTCTATACTGGCGCCATCATGTGCATATTGGCTCATTTTTTTAAATATATTTTGCACCAGTCACGCAAGTTTATAAAATATATTTTAACATTTCTGTTGCGTACTTGCTAGATTCCTTTTAAGTAATTAATAAATATGAACCATGTCCAAAACACCATGGATGAGAGTAGAATGGTTAAAAAGTTGTACACAAGCAGCGTGAGTGGGAAAAAAAGCCGAGGACGACCGAGAAAAACATGGCATGACCAAATTAATCAATTACTAAAAGGCGGGCACATTCGAAGTCGGAATAATCGACGTGCGTGCATGGTACGATGTATGAATGTAGAGGAATCCCGAGAGGTATGCCAGGACAGGCCATTGTGGCGATCCATCCTCTCTGCCTACCCCTCCGGGGAAATGGCGTGACGGTTAGTTAGTTAGTTAGTTAACAAATATGAAACCATCATTTACTTTATCTTACGGCATTACGTTTTGCCTTTTTAGGGCATTATCGAATGTCATTTGATAATGCAATTACAAGACGATACAAGTTTCTAACATATAATATAAAAAAATAACTAACTAACTAGCCATCAACGCCGTCTCTCCGGAGGGGTAAGCAGAAAGAATGGACTGCCACACTTTTATTTCCTGACATATTTCTCTCGATTTCTCAACATTCATACATCGTGTCATGCACGCGCGTTCATTTCTCTGACTCCTCACATAGCCGACATTTAATATTTAATTTTTTTGATCGTGCCACTATTTCCTCTATTTGTGGTTCCATTTACATCGTTAACATATAATTTTTTTTACCATTCTTTCTTCATTCATTCTTTCCACATGTCCAAACCATCTATATGTTTCTAACATATAATTTAATAATTAATATAAATGAAAACATCTGTCCTCTACGATTTTTATTACGTTTTAGATGGAATGACATGTTTCGCCCTTCTAAGGCATTATCAAATGTTAACATTGGATAATGCCTTTAAAGGGCGAAACATGTCATTCCATATAAAACTTGATAAAACTCCTAGAAGACATACGTTGGATTTTTTCATCATTATTCAAGAAACAATAAATACAATATAATTTCCAAAAATAGTACATTTTCATTTATATTGTGATATTTAAATTGTAAGGATGAAAGTTGAATAAATTCAGTACAAATGAGATCTCTTAGACGAATTTGTGGAAAACTGTGTACGATAGAGTGTCGAATAAAAATATAGCATAAAAAGTGAATGCGGCTCGAATTAAAGAACATTAAGCTAGTTTCGACACATGGAAAGAATGAATGTAGAAAGAATGGTTAAAAAGTATATGTTAACGACATAAATCAAATATTGAATGCCGGCCACGTGAAGAGTCGGAATAATCAACGTGGGCGTATGACACGATTTATGAATGTCCATTTTCTCTGCCTACCCCTTCGGAAAGACGACATGATGGTTATAGTTCTTCGTCTTCTTTTTGTCCTGTCATACCTCCGTGGTGCATAGGGCCTCAAGGAATCTTCTCCACCCGACTCTATTGCATGCCTGATGCCTAACATCATCCCAAGTGAGGCCTGCTGCCTTAACCTCGTCCTGCAGGGTTCTTCTCCAGGTGGCTCCTAGGTCTGCCTCGCTTTCTCTTTCTCCCCATAGGGGACCAGTCTAGTGCACCCTGATCGATGCAGGCTGGGTTCCGTCTCAGAGTGTGACCGATCCACTGCCATGTGCCGTTTCTAACATATAATTAAATAATTAAGTCCATTGTTTTGGCCGAAACACTATGATACTTTAACATTTTAAACTGTTAAATTAAATAACTTTGTTTTTGTATCACAATTGTATTTTATTTTACGCGACAGCTGTTTCATCAACCTGTGTTGACGTCATCAGGTGTTACAATAATATATCAAATGTCAAATTTTCGTGATTTTTTAAATCTTTGTGTGTTTGTTCCTATGTCAATTTGAATAATTTCTTTGATATAATTTTAATGTCTATGATTCGACGCCATGTAAAATTATACGAGTATACCAGACGTGGCATTTGATTATTCTATATCAAAGCTTCAAATTAATGTTGTCAGCACAAAAAAAAGTTCTTTTTTTTCAAATATTCGAGACACGAATGGAGAGTTTTACCATGTGAACAGAGACCTTACCTCCACAAGATGTACTCGTATATGAAGTAACCAGCCATTCTGTATGTCCTGGGCTGCTCCCTACGGAACAGCCCTCCAGTGGAGTGCTGGCCATGTTAATTAGCAAATGCACAGCGGACAGAGCGATGCTATCGTACTGATTAATGACGGACAATTTGTATTGCGTACTAAATAATGTATAAACGTTTTATTTGCGTGTTAATCAAATGGCGCGGGAACGCAAACCCATAGACAATAAACAATCTAAATGGAACATCATTGTTAAATTCGAATTATACATTTTGACAATAAATTTAACTCGTTTAAAGAACAATGTCAGTTTGACTTAATATTTTTGTAACCGCCTACAATACAAATTAATTTGAAGTCGACATTTTCAAATTTCAAAAAGATTAAACATTTTATATTTTTAAGATCCGAAATAGATCCAATTGATAAAAGTAGGAAAGAAGCAGAAGGCGCTTTTGGAGACACCATGTGGACCGCTTGGAAGATACATGACTTGCAAAAATGGTTTAAAATTAAACCCCCAGCAGCAAGAGACTATCAAGAAAGCTGTCGAAGAGATAAAAGGATGGCTGTACGTCATCATACAAGGTCAATGCACCTCCACGAAAAGGTCATTCGACATAAGTCAAGAGAAAGATGGAGTAAAATAATATTTTTTAATTGTATTGTTACAAATTTTAATTATTGTTTTTTCACTTTTATTGTCGAGCAGATCGATAGTATCCAGGTTTATCACTTATGTAATATCGTTTAAATATAATTATGAAAGAGCTTATTAAGATTAATAAAATAAATTTATAAAAATATAAGAGCATTTTTTTCTGTTTTCATTTTACATTTATATTTTATACACTCTGTGTGCCATATATAATTGACACACAAGACAAACCTTATGATATGACAATGATGAAGAATTTCATATTGAAATTTAAATATTAATGAAAACCACAGTTTCCAAAAATATTACTATATATTAAGGGCAGTGACATGTTCCGCCCTGTAAGTGCATCATTATTCACTCCCGTTAAATATAAAAAATCTTCTAGAAAACGGACGTTTTCATCAACACAAAAAATAATTCCTCGTATACTTTGTTTTTACACCAATTTATTTTGTTTCATCGAACGATTTTGTTTTTTCGCTTTCACCCAGAGCTTCGGTAGGATTACAAAATAAACTGATTGACACTTCGTATGTGTCTCTCATGCATTTCTGGTAGTATACTATATACAATATATTATTTTACCTGTTCTAAATAGACGCCTCAAACTTTAATTTTGTAATGTCTATTGATGAAATAAACGGATTTGATTTGATTGATATATAATCCCTACGAAGCTCTGGCGTAAACGAAACTTGTTGGTTGGATAAAACAAAATAAAACCGTATAAAAACAAAGAACAAAAGTGTTTTTAATTATATTTTGTAATGCTACACCATAAATTAATTGCTTCGTACGAAATTAATATGATTTGATTTAAATGATGCATAAATTTAAACAAATTTAATTACATTTAAATATTACTTTAAGCTAATTTAAAGTGGCAGTGGGCTGGACATAATACAGGTCAATACCCTATGGACATCCAGAATACTTCAGTGGATGCCTTGGACAAAGAGAAGGAGTGTCGGGAAGCCACTTGAAAGATGGACTGACGAATGATGGAAGGACTTGGATGCGGAAGGGATAAGTCACGGACGAATGGAAGAAAATGGAAGAGGCCTTTATCTAGCAGTGGAGGGAACAAGGTTGAAGAAGAAAAATAATATTTTAATGTAGTCCTTAAAAAACAGTGGATATTAAATGCAGTCGTATCATAAAATCAAATTGAAACTTTAGATGTTATAGAAACGTCCACATTCCACAATTTTGCGTACCTCACTTGGCATTTGATCGCAGTATTCTGCGAAAAGTAATAAATGCAGCTCATTCTTTGGAAAGACTGTAGTAAGTGGAAAGGCCCGCACTTCTCGGAAGCGTCCCCCCTGATGAATTTTGTTCATTTGCCAGATTTCCCTAGAATTTCCCGGCTTGGAGGGAACACGTTCGTATAACTTTATTTATTGAACTACAGAATCGTGAAATAGTTGGGCTTTTCCCAACTCTAGAAAATAGACAGAAAAAACCATGACAAATGTATCAAGAATTTTAAAACTCTCCAGGGACGGGTGATTTAAAATTTATGATTGATGTATGGAACATAAAAACGTAATTATTTACCCTTTTCTCTAACCTAACCTTACTTGTCTTACATAAATAATTAAAATAAAATGTAACTCTATTCTTCTATATTCGCCTTCACTTTGTATTGTGGATTCATATTTGAATAAATATAATTGCAAAGGATTATAACATAACCTTTATCAATGTATACAATTTAAATAATAAATTAAAACAGAGTGGTCACTTATAAAATATACTAAAAGATTTTGGTTTTATGTATAATATAAAGGTGGAGGGGGTAAAATTAGGATATAGGAGAAGGATTCATGTTCGAAATGTTCCCGTTACATCTCCCCTCTCCTCAATCCTAATTATACCCCTGCACCTTTATACATAGCTCTACCCCTTTAAGTATATAAGTGACCTCTCTGTTTTATTTTATTGTTAAAAAATTGTGTTCATTGATAAAGGTTATGTTATAACCGAAACATGTCTATATCAAGAGTTGTAATACCAAGTTAATAATATTTATTTAATTATATTCAATTATTCATAAAATATAATTTGTTTAAACAAGATCTCAATCTTGGGTCTGTAATGATGACGTCTAACTCTTTCTCCATGTCTTCAGTGGTCGTCCTGGTGGTCGAAGCCCCTCTTGAGCATCATCATTCTTGGGAAACGACCACTCACTGGGTCCATCCTCTAAACATGGTCTCTCCAGAATCATCTTATCTGCTTAAAGCATCTCTCAATGTCCTGTATATTTTAGGTTCAAATCTTCGATAGTGAATCATCTCTCTAAAGTTTTTTCTTGTGTCTTAACTATTTAATCAGTTTTCTAATTTTGATACACTGTTATAATTTAATGTATTATGTTATACACTTCATTCATTTTTAATTAATGTTTTTTTATAAAATTCTTTGCAACACCTGATAATGTCAACTTTTGTTGGCGAAACAGCTGTAGTGACCGTTTTATAGAAATACGAGTAAATACATAATTATTGTGCAATAACTGTTAAAATTCATTAATTCAAATACTGAAGAAGGGAGTTTGTGTCCCGAACCATGTTTGTGAAATGTGCAAAAAAGTGTTGTGAAAATACAATGATTTCAAAAAGTTTTTAAAATGTCAATCCACAACACAAAGTGGTGGTGAACTTAGAGGAAATTAAAATAGTGTTATAACAGTGTGTTTCATAATTTAAGACAGAATAATGTTTAATTATTGTAACATTTCGGCTTAACAGTGGATTGTCATATTATTTTTCCAATTCAAAATTTTTGTTATTTAAAAAACCCCAAATATAGAATAAAAATGAAATTTTTGAAAGAATACTACAAAAAGGCGCTTTCACAGCTTTATTCACAAAAGAATCATTCTGAAATCAGGTCGTGAAATGGTTTCGAGACCGTCTTAGCTGGAAGGGGCTGCACTGAATTTATAATTCCTAAATTCACCAGCGGTAAATAATAAATTAGCATCCATTTCTTTTGGTTTCATTCGCAAGCTTCTATTGTTCTTCCCGGCCCCATCCCCCTCCACTTACCCTCCTCCCCCGCATCTCATCTGAGAGCTGTTGCTGGATATTAACCTAATTTTCTTAATTATAATTTTACGGACATTTTGTCTTGTTTGCAGCGGTGGTCGTGATTTTGACGAGATGAATCTACTTACAAAGACTGCCCATTCTAAGAATTCAAGATGTATACTGTAGCTGCAGCTTAAAAATATATTTTTTTCCCAGGAAACTGATATTCTTGTGAGTACCTCGCGAAACTGAAGTGAAAATGGGCAGGACATGTCGCCAGACAGGAAACTGATAGATAGATACCCAAAGTCTTGACGTGGAGACCATGGAATGGAAAAGGGGACATAGGTGGACCCCAAAAAGATGGGTTAACGAATTACAGTTGGTGGAAGGATGAGAGTCGCGCAGGAAAGAAGAAAATTGAGAATGTTTGAAGAGGTCTGCATCCAGCAACGGAGAGATAGCTAAAAAGAAGGAGAAGAAGAAACGTGCGTTCAAAGTATTTCGTACTGATTTCAACGAAATGATATGACGCATTTTTATTTTATTCTTTCTTCTACTTCGATGGCCCTTCAGCCCAATCGAGTAACAATATCGCCCCATCTTATCCAAATTCATGGTCGTCTGGAAGACGCATTTTTATCATCAGGAAAATTTTAATTTATTAAATCTCGCTACGAAAAACCTATCGAGATGGTTCGTCTATCAAATAAAATAAACATATTATTATTCTTCTTCCTCTTAGTTAAGGTCGTATGACCTGTTTGTGACGGTGAGTTGTCCTGGGATAAAGATGCCCAGCCATCTCTCCATCTTTTTGGCGTCCTTCCTTGTGGTCTCTTGCTTGGGTTTTCAAATTTAACAAAATTTTTGCAATTCTTGCATTCTCCACGCGGTCCACGTGGTCTCTCCAAAAGCGCCTTCTGCTTCTTCTCCAACTCACATGAATCCTCAATATCACAGACAGACCGTATCGTTTCATTTCTGATCCGATCTCATATGGTTTTGCCTGCGATGGAGCGTAGGGTTTGCATTTCTGCTACTCTAAGAAGGTTCTTAGTTCTATTGGTATCAGCTCTGACCTCTATTCCATACGAAATGTTCCAACTGAAATTTCTATATATTAAAAAACGGATTGATATATAGTTAAATCATCTTCTTCTTCTTCTGCTTTATATAGGATTGTGTCCTGTTATTTCTAGGAGCCTGTTCCTGGGATGCAGATGTCCAACTGTCTCGCCATCTTTTAGGCGGTCTTCCTGTAGGTCGATTTCCGGTTGGTACTTAAGATAAATCGTAATTATTAATATTGTTCTGTTGAATCACTCTTTTACACTATTAAAGCGCGAGTCAAATCGATTTAAAGGGTATAGATTTTATATTGATTTTCGTGACTTGTGATAGATAGTCTATCGCCATTTTATCGAGAAGTGAATTCTACACCATAACAAAGACAGTGTGAAAATCACACTACCATTGCCGGGAATCAAACCTGGGACCATTGATACGGCAGTCAAATCGCTTACTACTCAGACACGAAGGTCGTAAATTTTGAAAAACATTTTGACCCGCCACTGCGATCTGAAGAGATGGTATTAATAAGCGGCGAAGGGTCCTTTTTAAGATGGCGCTGAATTAAAATTAGTTACCTCTCTTGAAGGATATTGTCGGCCTCCTTACCTACCCTCTATTGTCGAGAAATAAATCTGCATAAAGGATTTGTGAAAGATCAATGGTACAGATATTTGTCTTTGGGCAAATAGTTACTACAATCGATTTGATCATTATATTTTATTCGAAATTTCTCCAAAACTCATTTTAAATTGTATTTATTTGAACCCTTATGTATGGAAGCGAAGCATGGAACTGGCAGAATAAATGCGGTAAAGATGAGGTCTCTAAAACGTCTGTGTGGTAGAACGATGTACAACAGAATATCAAATGCTGATATTAGAAAGGAATGTAGAGCGAAAGAAGGTATTATGAACAAAATTATGAAAGGATCGCTGCGTTGGTTCGGACATATGGAGTGCGTTAACGATGTAAATGGAGAACGGAGTCGAGGTAGACCGAGGAAAACAACATCATCATCATCATCATCATCAGCCGTCTGTCATCCACTGCTGAATGTAGGCCTCTCCCAAAGAACGCCACCGCCCCCTATCCATTGCCGCTCCCATCCATCCATGTCCAGCAATCCTCTTCAGATCGTCGGTCCAGCGGGCAGGGGGAGGTCCAACTTTGCGGAATCCTGTACGCGGTCTCCACTCCAGAACCCGTCTCCCCCATCGGCCGTCGGTTCTCCGACAGATATGGTCAGCCCATCGCCACTTCAGCCCGCCCATCCTCAGATCATCCTCAGTCACCTTGGTTTGTTGACGAAGGAAATGTTTGTCGAGGAAAACATGGTATGACCTAATTAATCAAATTTTAAAGGTTGGTCATGTTAGAAGCTGGAAGAATCGACGTGCGTGTATGACTCGCTGTATGACTGTGGAGGAAGCTAGAGAGGTATGTCAGGATAGAGTAGTGTGGCGGTCCATTCTCTCTGCCTACCCCTGCAGTGGGGAATGAAATTTAATGGCAGGGTGAATTGTTGTTGAGTTAGAATTATGAGATAGGGGACAAGACGTTAATTTTACTTGGTTGTTTATAATATCTTCGTTGTTTTAACAGCCTTTTTAGATTCTAAAATTTCCAGAAAATTTAAAGTTATACTTCTACTATTTATGTGTAAAATTTCAACACCGTTTTCTTTGTTGAACAAGTGAACTCTTTCAATCATCTTATCGTTCTTTAATTTAATTTATTAATGACTAATCATTGCGAATGAAAACGTCAGTTTTCTAGAAGTTTTGTTATATTTTATTGAAATGACATGTTTCACCCTTCTAAGGCATTATCAAATGTTTTTTGTTTGTTGCAAATATCTTAGAATATTTGATAATGCCTTAGAAGGGCAAAACATGTCATTCCCATAAAATATAATAAAACTTCTAGAAAACTGACCTTTTCATGCGTATTAATTATTTAATAGGGATTTTTATATCATTGTTCAAGAAAAAATAAACTAATCATTGAATTTATGTTTGTAAACTCCCGATCGGACTAAGTATTTCAAATTATATATAAACTTCTTCTTCGATGGCCCTACTGATCATATCGAGCCTTAGCCTCCAGTATTCTTCGCCTCCAACTCCTACTGTTCCCCGCTTCAACCCTCCAATCTGACACTCGTAATAATTTCGTCCCATCTCTCCCAACTTCATCCTCCCATCGCAGTCTTGGTCGTCCAATTGGTCTTCTACCACCTGGGTGCCATTCCAGCAAACTTTTTGGGGTTCGCGATGACGGCATCCTCTGCACGTGACCTGCCCATCTCAGTCTATTCAGTCTGACCTGTGTGGAGATACTGGGAGCTTTGTATATATGGTACAGCTCGTCATTATGCCGCACTCTCCAGTTGAATCCATTATGAAAATTAAAATATATTATACTATTAACACAGTTCTTAGATTAAAATCATTTGGGAAATATGTATAATCTTTAAATATTTACATTGCATATTCGCAACAACAAGAGACTGTACATATTTGTGATTCCGTTAAATACACACAGCATGTACATAATGTATAATAGACGGGGCGGGGGTGTGAGTAGCGGGTGGAAGACACTGGGGGAATATCTTGCAGATTGCGTGGGAGGACGCGGTCTGTATTAGGAATGCGACTAGTGAAGGGTGTGATCCAAGGACACGCGAGTAAAGAAACAAACTGTAATCTTGAATGGGGTATTTAGAAGCCTAATAGAGAAAATGTATTACGCTACACCCCTATCAACCCCTCTTGAAAATAATTAGATATATAATACATTGCAGTCATGTGAAAATTCAAATTGATTACTTATTCTATAATTGATGTCTTTAATTATTATTATTATTATTACTTTGTTGAATCGCTCATTACATCATGACAGCATGAGCCAAATCGATGTAAAGGGTATTATAGCTATCATAGTGATTCTGGTGACAGGTGATAGGTAGCTAGTCTATCGCCGTTTTATTGTCACGTGAAATCTACACTAGAGCAAAGACAGTGTGACAATAACTCTGCCCTCGCCGGGAATCGAACTCGGAACCTTCTGGGTGGCTGTCAATGCACTTACCACTCGACCACGAAGGTCAGATGTAAATGATGAAGACACCAATTTATAACACTTTATACACTGCGTATTTATAACACCATCATCAAGCCTGTTGTGACATATGGTTCTGAGTTGTGGAGAATGACTCTACTGGTTTCAGAATAGGATTCTAGAAATGATCCTGGGTCCTAGACCCGGTGTTGCAGCGGGAACTTGAAAGCAAAGGATTAACCAAGAGATCTGGTCGCCTAGCAAGGATTGGACTCGTATACGCGTCTAGACCGACTGGAATGAGACCTCTAGGAAGGCCTAGACAGTGCCTAATGGACGTTCTGGCTGATCTGGCTAGGTTGGGTGAATCGGACTGCAGGGAGCAAAAGGGCAAAATCGAAGAGCTTGGAGGCAAATCATCAAGGAGGCTAAAACTCCTCAAGAGTTGTATGGCCATATTGATTGAATATAGTGTTAATTTTAAACGGATGGGTGGATGAGTGGGAAGACTCTACCATATATTCAGAAATTACGTGTATTGAATAATTAATTTAAATTATTACCCAAAATTTTACAACGGAGACCTTGAACAAAGAAAAAGAGTGTCGGGAGGTCACCTTAAAGATAGACTGATGACATTGCCCAAATAGTTGGGACGACTGGGTGCGGAAGAGACAAAACAAGAACGAGCAGAGAACAATGGATGAAGCCTATAACCAACAGTGGAAAGAAGAAGGCTGAAGAAAAAAAAGTAGATGAGTACAATTGTTTACAAATTTGACTAACACGATATGATTAACTTTATCGAAATTTTCCATCAATTAGAACACTTGTCTTTCCACTTTTGAGAATATTTTTCGTATTTTTGTGAATGTATACTTATACTTGTATACGAAATCCTGGATTTTCACCTGGATGTGGTTAATTCAAATTTCATTGTATCTCAATAGAGACGAAGACGCAAACTGGAAACTGAATACGGATGATCAAGGTGTTTACAAGACTTATGACCTGTCATTGGTTGGGTCAAGGTAATTATTCTGGTCAATTCTTTGGCATATAGAATGGAATAATACTCCTGGCGGCTTCTAACAATACGTTAATAGGCGACAGCCTTCGCATTGTATTAATAAGGTAGTTTGCTAAATGCTGAAAATCATTCTCCATAGATGGCGTTAGTGGTTCGGTTGTATAGGTTAATCTTGAAAAGATTCACAAGTGCAATCAAATCTACATAGATGGCCAATCAAAACTGACACGTGAAAATAGATATGGATTTGAAGTATATATACAACTCCAAAATTTGTCATGCATGATCATAATAACAAAGGCGGAATGAGGAATGTTGTAATTGCATGAAGCGTGCGCTTGACCCAACCAATGACAGGTCATAAGTCCTGTAAACACCTTGATCGTCCATATTCAGTTTCCAGTTTGCGTCTTCGTCTCTATTGAGATACAATTAATATTTTTCGTGTTTCGTATTTTGTTTGTTTAGTTAAATGCAATAGAAATTAGATCTCTTAGACGAATGTGTAGAAACTCTGTGTATGATAGAGTGTCGAATGAAAACATGAGAAGTGAATGCGGTGCGAATGATAGTGTTATGAACGAAATAATGAAAGGATCATTTAGACTATTTGGACACATGGAAAGAATGAATGAAGAAAGAATGGTAAAAAAAGTGTATGTTAACGATGCAAACGGAACTAGAAATAGAGGAAGACCTAGGAAAACGTAGCACGATCAAATAAATCATATAAAATCGACGCGCGTGCATGACCGAGGAAAACGTGGCACGATCAAATAAATCAAATATTGAATGTCGGCCATGTGAGGAGTCAGAGAAGTCGACGCGCGTGCATGACACGATGTATGAATGTTGAGGAAGCGAGAGAAATATGTCAGGAAAGAAAAATGTGGCAGTCCATTCTTTCTGCCTACCCCTTCGGGGAGACGGCGTGATGGTAAATTAGTTAGTTTCTTTTTCTATAAGATTAACATCTTGGAACTTGGAACTTGGAACTTGGAACTTGGAACTTGGAACTTGGAACTTGGAACTTGGAACTTGGAACTTGGAACTTGGAACTTGGAACTTGGAACTTGGAACTTGGAACTTCTAGCTTACAGAGGTTCAGCTCTAATTGCTATTCTTCTTACGTCTGTAGGAAACATTGTTAGAATGTGATTTGGTACTTGTTATATGATGGGGCTAAATGTATGGAGTGTCCCTCCGAAAGAGGGCGAGGGGGGATTTAGGGTTCATGATAAAGTCTTACATTATTGTCAAGGAATGGAAGACCAGTTATGGTTGGGATTGTATTTATAAAAAAAAGTCTGTTCCCGAGGGGAAGATAAGATGGAGTTGTGGTAGGAGATAGCATCCTGCGTGAGACCATTTTGTTTGGCGGAGTACGTAGTGGGGTATCGGGGCGGATTTTTTTTTATTTATATCCGCATTGATTGCGGGAGGGGTAAATGACTGAATGATGGGGGATAATTTGGTGGTAAAGGGTCATTATTGCTAAGGAAGATGGTAATAATTTAGGTCGTGGTCGGGAAATGAAAGAGATGAAGTTGGAGTAGTGCAAGGAATAATAGAGCTGAAGTCGCAGTATTCTGATGTACCAAGGGAGTGTGGTAACGGTGGGCTGTCATCGGGTAAGGACGCTAACATTACTCATTAAATGATATGGACCTGTCTTTTATTTTAGCAAATAGTTGTAAGATTCGGATTCTGATTTTGAAAATTTGGTTTGGTTCATGTGGTGCTCCTCTAAATTTGGAGATATTTTGTGTATATGTGAATTGTTTTGGTCAATTTAATTTTTGCCGCACTTTATAATAGTTAATTGTGAGACGTAATACGTTTGTACTGTTTTGATGTTAAAATTATATAAGTTTTTTTCGTTTTTATAAAGAATTTTGACAGGTGTAAAAATAATTTTTTCATTTGTTCCAATGACAATTTGAATAATTATTTCAATGTTATTTTAAAGTTCTTGCTGGTTAAGTGCCTAATTACATCTAATTTTAAAAAACGGTGGATACGTGTAACATAAATTAAATAAACACAAAATTCCGGATCGTCCATGTCAAAATGTGCAACATTGAAAAAAAAACATTATGTGCTAAATTAAAGAACATTTTGTGTTCAATTATTTTATTTTATATCATTGTATTTTATATTATTTGTTTTAGATTTATTTTGTGGGTGTTGGACGATCGAAGTGTGCGCGGGAGATGCCTATTGGTGGCGATGAGGTTCGCAACCCATCACACCGCGTCTCCCGCGGGGCGAAAAGAGAAGGATGGAGTGCCACATCAGTTAAAGTGTGACAGTCCATTCTTTCTGCCTACCCTTTCGGGGAGACGGCGTGATGGTTAGTTAGTTTTTTTTTTTAGTTGTAAGATTTTTATGAAAAATTTCCATGCCTACAACAGTTAAGGCAGATAAGCTGTGGGGAATGTACTTAATCTGTAACGAATCATTCATTCTGTATGCCTCTCAATCGTGTCTCTCCAATATTTATATTCCCTCTGTGTCCATTTTGAATACATTAAACAAGATTTGTGAGCTTTCGATCAATTCGTCATGCGTCGTAAAATATTCCGTGTTGAACAAAAGACCATAGAAAGAACCCACAGAAATAAACAGACAATTTATGATCAATTTACTTGCAAATGTAGAAGCTAAATTTTATTTCGTATTTAATTGGTGATCCAATATAATTTACCAGCTCTAAAGAACCCGTGATCCTGTCAAAGAAAAAAATATCAAACATTTGCAATCAGAGCTTTGAATAACATTTTGTAATCGTAACTCAGTTTTTGTAAAATTAATAATGAATCATTTTCTTTTTTATATACTTTGTAACTTTGTAACAACTACTAACTAACTAACTAACCATCACGCCATTTCCCCGGAGGGGTAGGCAGAGAGGATGGATCGCCACACTGGCCTGTCCTGGCATACCTCTCGAGCTTCTTCTACATCCATACATCTTACCATGCACGCACGTCGATTGTTCCGACTTCGAATGTGGCCGCCTTTTAGTAATTGATTAATTTGGTCATGCCATGTTTTCCTCGGTCGTCTTCGGCTTCTTTTCCCACTCACGCTGCTTGTGTACAACTTTTAAACCATTCTACTCTCATCCATTCGTTCCATATGTCCAAACCATCTCAGGGATCCTTTTTTAATTTTATCCATGATGCAGACATCCGCCTTACATTTCTTTCTTATTTCATCGTTCGGTATCATACAACGTTTTCCCACACATTCTTCTAAGTGATCTCATTTCTACGGCGTTTATCCTGCTTTCATCCTTCTTTTGCCAGCTCCAAGCTTCACTTCCATACATGAGGTCGTTCCATACTTTGTAACACTAACTTTAAAAAAACTTTTATTATGTTAAAAGAATTTTTATTATGTTTTATGTGAATGACATGTTTTGTTGGCATTATCAAATGATCTTTAGATAGGCAAAACATGTCATTTTCTTTCAATTAAACTCTTATACTCTAAAACAGTGATAATATTACCAAGATCTGTCAATTGAAATAATTAATATTTTTAATTGAAATTTCTTGGTGCCATCTGCTGGTGACCAGAAGATGGCAGCAAGCTGCCGAAACCGGTTGACGTTAAACACAAGTGAAAGCACACTGAATATACAATAATAAAGATATTTTGTGTAAATATTTTTTTGGTTTCATTATTTATCCGACAATTGTTTGCCAAGTCCTTAAAGTACAAAGAACAGAAGAAGAAGAAGAAGAAGATGACTCTACATTTTTATATATAATATGTAGATAGATTCTCCACTATATGCATGTAGGTGAACGAATTATACGATAAAATATAGTAATAATATTGTTATATTTAGGCTCGCAAATCTTGGTATCTTGGGAAAATCGGTGTAACTCGTCATTCTGGACCGACGTTTCGGTGATCGTTGCAGTCTCCATCTTCAGTTAATTTATTCCATAAAGTCATGAAAGTGTGAGAGTGAAGCGTGAAACTGTCAATAGAAGGATGAAAATATAATATTTGCGGTGTAAATGAGTTCTCTTAGACGGAAGTGTTTTCTCTTTATATTTGAAAAATCTTTGTATGATATCTTTATACGAATAGGTTCATAGATATGTTCATTAAGATGGTTTGAACGCATGGCAAGAATGAATGAAGAAAGTGTAAGTTAACGATATTAACAATAGTGGAAGACCGATGTAAAATTAGCGCGATCAAATCATAAATGTCGGCCACGTGAAGAGTCGGAGAATTCTACGTGCGTGCAAGACTCATTGTATGAATTGTGTCAGGAAAGAATACTGTGGCGATCCATCCTTTCTTCCTACTTCTTTTAGAAAACGATGAACTGGTTAGTTTTTAGTTATGATGATAAATATTCCAATCTGACAAACAGTATTGCGTCAGTACATTTCAGCTTAAAACTGAAACGATAAACTTGAAATGCGGCGTAAAAATTACTAGTTTCATAAATGGAATCAATCACAAAGGGCTTAAATCGACACAAGTGATGAAATAATATGGACGGATTATCAGTGTAGGTGAGTTCCTTATCGGGGCGGTAGGTGTGCGAGTGCGTACATAGCCAGACACTCCATCCTGCAGGTAGGACTGTCAGTAGCTTGCCTTTTGATTAAAAAAATAACATTTTCCCTCCTTACCTAACCATGCCTGTAGACCGAACGGAACATCAGATGAGAGTAGTGATGTCAGGAGTTCCACTAAATAACACCAAGGAGTTTGTCTACCTCAGAAGCAAAATAACATGGGACGGTCGGTCTAAGAGCGAGGTCGACAGCCGTATACATCGGGCTAGGCTTGCATTTAATAAAAAGTCGAAAATAATATAATCAAATAATATAGACCTAAAACTGAGAATACTCCTCATCAAGACCTATGTACGGAGTATCTTGATGTACGGCTGCGAGACATGGTGCCTATCCGAAAGAAATAAGCGGAGACTAGAGGCTTTTGAGATGTGGTCCTATAAAAAACTATTAGAAATTTCCTGGAGAGACCACATCACGAATGATGAAGTTCTTCAAGGAATCGAAGGAGGAAAGCAACTGCTCAGGACCTTGTCCGAAAGGCGTGCAAGATGGATCGGCCATGTAATACGTCAAGAAGGTCTCTTGTATGCCATAATGGAGGGTATGACCGAGGGGACAAACTCTAGGATGACTCACTGTGCCACCGAGCAAAAACTGCAAGTATTATTTTTTTCTAACACTGTGATTTATAATGTTCACAAAACAATATTTAAAAAAATATAACACTATTAAAATAATTTTTAGGTCAAAGAATATATGAAAACTCATGGGATTCCAATACTGGATTGGCCCGGAAATAGCCCTGACCTAAACCCTATCGAGAACTTGTGGCATAAAATGGCAATTGAAATAAATAAACTGAAGCCTCTTCTTAACCTTAAAAACTTCATCGAAAGAGTGTGATTGAAACCTTTATCCAAGACTACATACATAATTTGGTGTAATCCATGCCTAAACGTATTGAAGCAGTTATTTAAAAAAAAGGAGGAACAACAAAGTACTGATTTTATTGGTTTTTGATAATTGTTAGTGTCATATACCTATGTAATTTTATTTTAAATAAATATGTGTTTATTTAAATTATGTGAGCATTTTTAATTTTTGTGACAAAAAATCGAAAATCTACATATTAACTCTAAAATTAAGAAAAAAATTAAATTTATCCCTAAGAAGGCACTTTTCTTGCAGATCATCTTCAAACAGTGTTGCTTAATAATTTGGAGTGAAAAGCTATCAAGGAATCACAAAAAAATTATATAATTACAAAAAAACGATATTTTCAGTGTGAAAAGATTTCGTGCTCGCTACTGTACGTCTTAGGGACCTCATCACTACCGCATTTATTCTGCTCTCAATCTTCTTCTGCAAGTTCCATGCTTCGCTTCCATACATAAGGGTTAATAATAATAATAATAATAATAATATGCTAACTTTTAAACCGCCGTTTTTGTAATGTAATCACCTCAAGGGCGCATTAAGACGTGTTTTAAATCTAAAAATCTAAATGTGACCGCTTAAAAAACGAAGTATAAATGTTTAAATTGGGTATGAAATATGAAAAAGATGGATTTTCAATTTAGATCTGAAATCTGTCGGATCATTTATGCATCTAAGGTGTGAAGGGAGATTGTTCCAAGCTGATGGACCGGCTACCGCGAACGCTCGATCCCCGAAATTTGTACTGGGGCAACGCTTCGGCTCAACTAATCTTCCTATTGCTGAGGAGTTCGCCGAGCGAAGTGTGGATTTCCTTGAATTTAGGCTGTCCGTTATACAGAGATCAGATATATAACTTGGTGCCATTCCATGTAGCGCTTTGAAAACTGTCCAGCAGAGTTTATACTGGATTCTTTCTGGACTTTTAAGCCAGTGAAGTTCTTTGAGATGTTGTGTTATATGGGACTTTTTTGGAATGCCTTTAATGAGCCTTGCTGCTGCATTGAACGAAGATTGAAGTTTGTTTATTTGTTGTTTTGGAATGTTTGCATAAATTCCATTACAATAATCTAGTCGTGACACAACGAAGGAATTTACAAGAGTTTTGAAAGTGTCATGGAGAATACTCCTTTTGACGGATTTTAATCGTCTTAGGTGGAAGAAACTAGCGCTGACCGTGTTATTAATTTGGGATTTTAGAGACAGATTTGGGTCAAGGGTTGTGACCAGAACTCCAATACGAACGTTTTCATTAATAAATGTTGAATAAGGTGATTATTATTAATAACAATTATTATTCTCATTAATATTACATAGAATGACAGATGTTAAGCCGAGAGTCGGAGAGAAGAGTTCAAATTTCCTCCAAATTAAAATAGATCCCCGCCAACCAGCCGAGTTCCCCAGTAATTAACTTACCCCATTTTTTACTAAGTTCATATTTTTCGATTCGGGAACAATCTCCCGCCTTTAGCCGGAAGGCCTTGGAGTAGCCTTTTTATAAAAGGGGATATATCTAATAGGAAGCAAGACATAGTGCGACTTCGTCCTTTAGATGGGGATAATACACTTATCTTAATTTCATGGCCCGAGTGCGCGACTTTTTCTGACTGTACACGTATATACGAGTATATAAAATATCCACGAGTATCTATCAACAATATAAAATCCCAGGGGCGGAGGGATATAAAGACCATTAGATCACTGACTCTTGAACGCTTTTTGAATACACTTTATACCAGATATAAATATAATACAATTCATAAATTAAGTATTTTTAAATAGTCCATTGTTTTGGCCGAAACACTATGATACCTTAACATTTTAAACTGTTAATATATATTATTGTAACACCTGATGATGTCAACATAGGTTGATGAAACAGCTGTCGCGTAAAATTAAATACAATTGTGATACAAAAAACAAAGTGATTTAATTTAAAAATTATTATTATTTTTATTGTTATTATTTTGTTGAATCGCTCTTTACATCATGACAGCATGAGCCAAATCGATGTAAAGGGTATTATAGCTATCATAGTGATTCTCGTAGCTAATCTATCGCCATTTTACTGTCACGTGAATTCTACACCAGACCATAGACAGTGTGACAATCACACTGCCCTCGTCAAATATGAATCAAAACATAAATTAAAGTCGAATGTATAATATAAAGATAAAGAAAGTGTTATTAACAAAATCATATAAAATATTCCATTATTTTGGACGAAACTAACTATGAAACTTATTAAATGTTTATATTTGAAACACTGTTATTACGTATCACAAATTATTTATTTAAGTTTGTCGCGACAGCTGTTTCGCCAAGCTACGTTAGTTGTAACACCTGATAATATACAAAGTGTTGATTTTATTTATAATATTATTCACAAAAATCATTATTCCACGTGTTAACGTCTCAAGTTTACTTACCAAAACTAGAGTAATTTTGAAAAATTCAATTGTTTCTGTCATAAAGCGCCATCTGTGTTTGTAAAATGTAGAACCATAAAAAAACGTCACTCCAATGTTTGATCGCCATTGTGTCAGTGAATATAAAACGTTCTTATTTTTTAATTGGATTTAATGTGATTGATAAGTTAAAAGTTACTGTTTCATATAATAATATAGAATTTAAATTCGAGTGAGTATCTTTATTATGTTCATGGAAGGAAAAACTGAATGTTTATTGCCTGAAAAAAAATTGTTATTGCATGTATATTGTGCAATAACATGCGGCTTAAAGATAACTACACTCAGAGCAAAACGTTTTCAATAATTAAAATGCCCGCAACGATTCATGCAGAGGCGTGAATCTTCGAGATTAAACATAAATGAAGAAATTATATGTTGAACCAAAATTGCCGACAACGTGGATCACATAGATTGGTGTGGCAATGGGCTGGGCATGTCGCCAGACATTGCAGTACCAGATGAGCTTCCAGAATACTCCAATAGAGGCTTTGGACAAGGAACAGTCGGAAGGCTACCAAAAAGATGGACAGATGACATTTCCTGAATAGCTGGGAAGATTTGGATACGGAAGGGACAAAATATGGACGAGTGGAGAAAATGAAAGAGGCCACAATATCCAGTGAATTTCGTAAAAAGAAAAAAACGTATTGTTTGTGTAAGTACTATTGGTTTAAATTCTGCACTTTGTTAGAAATTATTTCACGTAATTGCGGTAATATTTGCATGATATATGAAATAAATAAAAACTTGCTTGTTGGCAAGTTTTCAAAATGTTATTTGTTATCAGGTATGAATCGAAAAATATAGGCGATTTTCCGATTAACAAATGAAGTAACACATATATTATAAATTGTAATGTTACTCAAAAAAAGAGTTTGTATGTAAGGAAAGGGAAGTATGGAACTGGCAAAAGTAGAATAAGTTAATTAGAAATGAGATTTCTTGTCAAATCTGTGTATGATAGAGTGTCGAATGAAAATAAAAGAAGTGAATTCATTGCGAATTAAAGTGTTATGAACAAAATAATGAAAGAAATTTTAAGATGGTATAGACACATGGAAAGAATAAATGAAGAAAGTGTATGTTAACGATTTAAACGGAACTAGAAATAGAGGAAGACCAAGTAAAACGTGACACGCAAAATCAATTAATACGAATGAAAACGTCAGTTTTCTAGAAGTTTTATTATATTTTATGGGAATGACATGTTTCGCCCTTCTAAGGCATCATAAAATTTAATATAATTTCTAGAAAACTGACGTTTTCATTCGTATTAATTATTTAATATGGAGTTTTACATCTATTTTTGTGAATGTATACTTATACTTGTATACGAAATCCTGGATTTTCACCAAAGGGTGGTTAATTCAAATTTAATTGTATCAATAGAAACGAAGACGCAAACTGGAAACTGAATATGGATGATCAAGGTGTTTACAGGACTTATGACCTGTCATTGTCTTTGGCATATAGAATGGAATAATACTCCTGGCGGCTTCTAACAATACGTTTATAGGCTACAGCCTTCGCATTGTGTTAATAAGGTAGTTTGCTAAATGCTGAAAATCATTCTCCATAGATGGCGTTAGTGGGTCGGTTGTATAAGTTAATCTTGAAAAGATTCACAAGTGCAACCGAATCTACATAGATGGACTATTAAAACTGACACGTGAAGATAGATATGGATTTGAAGTATATATACATCTTCCAAAAATTTGTCATGCATGATCATAATAACAAATGTGGAATGGGGAATGTTGTAATTACATAAAGCGTGCGCTTAACCCAACCAATGACAGGTCATAAGTCCTGTAAACACCTTGATCATCCATATTCAGTTTCCAGTTTGCGTCTTCGTCTCTATTGAGATACAATTAAATTAGAGTTTTACATCATTGTTCAAGAAACAATAAATCAAATATTGACTGTCAGCCACGCAAAGAGTCGGAGAAATCGACGTGCGTGCATAACACGATGTGTGAACGTTGAGGGCGGAGATAAAAAGTACGTCAGGAAAAAACTTTGGTGCTCCATTCTTTCTGCCTACCCTTAAGAGAGACGGCGTGATAGTTAGTTACTTATTTTACTGCAGAAAGCGATGTATTATTCTCTTTTCTTTCAAATTTGTAAGATAGTTTAAATATTTATTTCATTTAAAATGTTAACTATAATTTGGTTTCAATCTATAGGTATTATACGTTTTTCTTAACTTTTATTATGTAAGGTTAAATGACTTTCAGTTTATATCCCAGAACCGCCCCTGTAGAACCCCAATTTAATTTTTCGTAAAAACACACTTTAGACATTTTTAGGGGGAGAGCCGCGTTTTCATTACACGTTAACCTACTTTTTCGTAATTTATAGGCGATTTTGTAATGTTCTTTAATAAAATGTTTGAAACAGATGAAAATATAGTATTATTGCATGATACTTTATAGTTGTTCGAAGCTTTATACTTCTAAATGTGCGTAGTTACAATTTGCATGTACCTATTGTTATAGATCAGAGCAGCAAGAGAGGTTTACCCCAAGAAAGCAGACCTCAGAGATGACATTAAAAAAATGGAAGGACAGCTTGCAGTCCACTTCTCAACAAGGAACATCACGCAGAGACAGTTCAAAAGCCCTAACCCAATCAGATGATAAGTAAGATATATTGTTTTATTTTCAATTATTTTGAACTAAGTTTCATTAACATTGTCAAATATGTGATTTTAACATAACACGTGAATGGGGTATTTGCACTAAGGAGGGATATGTTTGAATTTATATAGAATAAGAAGAACTTATTCTATATAAATTCTGCTAAAGGATGACCGAACGGACAGTGATGTTAAAAGAAGGGTTGGTGCGGGTAACAAAGTGAATGGAGCTTTAAAAATAGTTATTGGAAACAAGAATTTATCAATGAAATCGAAAATGACCGTTCACAATGGAGTTCTGGTTCCAACCCTTATGTATGGAAACGAAGCATGGAACTGGCAATAGAAAGATGAGAGAAATGTCGTATAGATAAGGTCCCTATGATGTATGTGTGATAGAACGATGTACGACAGAATCTCAAATGCTGATATTAGAGAGGAACGTAGCGCGAAAGAAGGTATTATGAACAAAATTATGAAAGGATCGCTGCGTTGGTTCAGACATATGGAGAGCATGGGTGAAGAAAGAAGTATACGTTAATGATGTAAATGGAGTACGGAGTCAAGGTAGACCGAGGAAAACATGGCATGACCAAATTAATCAAATTTTAAAGGTTGGTCATATCAGAAGCCGGAAGAATCGACGTGCGTGTATGACTCGCTGTATGAATGTGAAGGAATCTAGAAAGGTATATCAGGATAGATTAGTGTGGCGGTCCATTCTCTCTGGCGTACCCTGAGGAGAAACGGCGTGATGGTTTGTTGTTGTTATTGCAAGTAGACCTTTTTTCTGATTTTAATATTTTTTTTTTAATTCATTAAATTTATGTTTTCATACATAATTTTATGTTTAAAAATTTCTAAAAATTTTAACTCTTCTGATTAGTTAGCAGTGTATGACGTCACAATTCAGATATTTAATATTAAAACAAAAATTCTGCAACGTGGTCACACAACTCGTTTAAATTTCATATATATTACAGTGAAAATTCGTTTTTACTCATACTCAATATGACTTATGCTGATTTTTTACAAAGACAGCCTAATAATTTGTCTTAAATCAATGTTGTTAAGATGGGTTTATTTCACAAGTAAAACGCAATCCTTTTTAAAGCTTAATATCGTGGTGTTTGATCTAAAGCTAAACAAAAAATATATTTATTTTATTCAACTATTTGTTAAAGTTCATTATGGCTTCCTTCTTTGGCAAGCATTCATCTTAATTCATTTAAATTTAAGAGGAAACGTAAAATCGTAACCTTTGCTTTTACGTTTTGACATTTCGCATTCAAGCAAAAACTGTTCTTATTTCTAAATAAAACTGCACCGATGTGTATAAAATGCAGTTAATATATTTTTAAACAAATTGAAAACTTACGTTCACCCCGATTTCGCCAAAGAAAAACAGTATACTTATATGTTCTAACATTTAACTTGATCTAAAATTACTGTTATTTATTATATATTTATACAATAATGTTTTGAGAAGTTAGAATTCAATGATTCACAGCAATGAAGATGACTTGAAGTTGATTACGTTCAATTATTCTTCAAATCTCTTTTCATTGCCTTTAACCATTTCGATTTCATTGGCGGTTTAAAGTGATGAAATAACTTCTCTGTTATTTTAATATAAGTATTCCTACAAATAAACTCAAAACAATACTTCTAAGCAGACATTGTGGGTGTTTGGGTTATAAACAATATTTAAAACTAATAATAAAGTGCAAAAATAAATGTGACAATTAACTGACAGACGGGAGCGTCAGCAATATTGATGTCGCATACAAGAACGGCTGAAAATACCTCTATCGTGGCAACTGAAATTTTCAAATTTCAAATTGTTTTTACTAATTAATAACGCAAAATGGCTGTAAGATCCTCATTTACTCTGAAACCAGCAGTGCTTTCCGTGTATTTTTTTCTTATTACTTATTTGTATTAGATTATTCTACTGAGAGTGGATTGTTGTGAAAAATACCCAGAAATACTTTAACAATAGTTTTATCGTGTACCTTTATTACGACAATATAATTTATAGGTTGTATACTACTATTAGGTATCTAACACTAATTTATAGAGAACCGAGAGAGATAAACTTATCTATTTACCAAACTAGTCATGAACATTACCTACTTATTTCATATTTACTTCGCCTTTTATTAAAATATATTATCCGTAATATAACATTTACACCAACTAACACACTATTTACAATATGGTATTTTACCTGTTCTAAATAGATGCCTTAAAATTTCATTTTGTAATGTCTATTGATGAAATAAACTGATTGGATTTGCTTTAAACATTTATAGAAAACACAAGTAAACTTGTACATACTCGTACCTACATATACGGTATTATGATACAAGAATAATTTTTTGGTCGAATTATTCTTCATCACATTAATGTCTATTTTTAAAAGGTCGGGTACTTAGATATATTAAATTTGAGATGAAATAACTAAACTAACTTACAAACCATCACGCCGTCTCACTGTTCTTTCTTGACATACTTGTCTCGCTTCCTAAACATCGTGTCATGCACGCACGTCGATTTCTCCGACTCCTCGCGTGGCTGACATTCAATATTTGATTTATTTGGTAGTGCCACGTTTTAATCGGTCTTCCTCTATTTCTAGTTCCATTTACGACCTTCGTGGCTGAGTGGTAAGTGCTTTGACCGCCACCCCGAAGGTTCCGGGTTCGATTCCCGGCGAGGGCAGTTTGATTGTCACACTGTCTTTGGTCTGGTAAAGGGGCAACATTGCGTTATACAATTAATGTATAGAACAGATCGTTTGAACTTAATTACTGTATACAACAATTTTTTTATAGCTATTACATTGATATAGCTGAGAATTACACTGCCCTCGCCGGGAATCGAACCCGGGATATTCAGTGTAACAGTCATAGCTCCTGCCATTCTGCCACGAAGGTCGTGGAACTTTTTTGGGAATCAAGCGTAATAAATGTGTCTCTTGGCCTCAAGCTACTGATATTAAAACGTCAAAAAATATTTCAATTTAGATTTATACCTGCAAAACCAATATTCTTATTAAATACAACATTTCGTTCTATTTTCGAACATACATAAAAATCAAATTAATCTATCTTCGAATATCTCTAGTTTTTTTAACCTCGCGGGTTGAATCAATCAGACCACCCACACAATCGCTGGAGGCTTGTATAAAAAAATCTAAAATATTGATAAACCTCCCCACACATGCGGTGTGTACGTCAAACTAATTCCTTAGTCGATAACGGCACCCCGAAATAGAAGGGGTAGTTCTGGTCACCCCCGGTAATACATTAATGGATTAGGCTTACAACAATATTTCCTTTCTGGTTGTAAGTTCATACCGCACACAATACCTCTAATCTAAAATGATTTTTATTTTTCCGATATTTTCACCTAAAAGTGGGCATAGGTAAAATTTTATTGCATCATCAATAATTTATATCATACGTAACTATTATATAATTTATTATTATGTTTTTTTATTATATGTTAATCGCTGACAGTAGAGACAATTTGCAAGTCTTAGTGTCAAGGATGTATGAGGCATGCAAAAAAGGTGACCTGGTGATGAATGTGTCTAAATCTAAAGTGATAGTTTTCGAGAAAGAAGAATTTATAACGATTTGTGATATAAGTGCTATGGGCGAGAAATTGAAGCAAGTTACCGAATTTGCGTATCTGGGAAGCATGTTTACAAGAGACGTAAAAATTGAGAAAGACATCGAAAGAAGGATTGGTGCTGGGAATAAAATAAATGGCGCACAAAGTCGGAATAATCGACGTGCGTGGATGGTACGATGTATGAATGTAGAGGAATCCCGAGAGGTATGCCAGGACAGACCATTGTGGCGATCCATCCTCTCTGCCTACCCCTCCGGGGAAATAGCGTGAAAGTTAGTTAGTTAGTTTTTTTATTATATTTTTTTGAATGAAAGTGGATAAATGCCGTAGAAATTAAATCGCTAAGCGTGCGGAAAAACAATGAATGATAGAATACCGAACGTACGAGTATTAGTAAAATAGGAATGTAAGACGGATGAATGCGTTCTAAATAAATTTCATAAAGGGTCACTAATATGATTAGGACATCTTTTTTTTTGTATTTTTTATTTTTATTTAATTATTTTTATTATTATTTTTTTAAGTATACAACAGGTCGTTTGAACCCTATTACTGTATACAATTTATTTTTTAGCTATTATATGGATTCTCGTGACATGTGATAGGTAGCCAATCTATCGCCATTTTATTGTCACGTGAATTCTACACCAGACCAAAGACAGTGTGACAATCACACTGCCATCGCCGGGAATCAAACCCGGGACCTTCGGTATGGAAGTTTTACCACTCTGCCACGAAGGTCGTCGTATATTAATCGTCATATTAAACGAATGGATGAGGGAGTAATGATAAAACCATATATATTTTAATGTGTTAATTGTGATCCAACTTAATCAATATTTGAGTCCACGTATTTTGTTTCTTAGAAAAGCAAATTTCTCGAGCGAGGCTTTCAGATAATACACACTTCTGAGAAAGGACCTCAGAGTATTGGAAGCTGAACTTTATGACCTCCCTATACTAAGTTACAGCAGCTGCGAAGCACCAGAACGTATTCGAAACGTATCATATACAGACTGTTCAGAAATTACAGTTTTACTCTGGAAAATGGTACCAAACATCCCTCAAACATTGCGTTATACATGGGGCTCCAAATTTGTACAATTTTATATCAATTATTTATTGTTTTTTAATTTACAAATTAAATACACTTTAGTACTACATTATATATTTAAATTAAATGAATGAGTCATAAAAACGGAAAGAAATGACATATTCAATTCCGGTCGAGAAATTGGTATATTTTTTTATCTCAGGACACCGTGTGTTCTCCGTAAGTGTATGGATAGAAGAGGGTAGGGGGTGAGGAGTCGTGGGGTCGAGGAGTAAATCATCCCTTAGATCATATTTCAGGTCCCGACAAATTTACGTTTCACATATCTCTATTTATTATTCAGAGACTGTAAAAATACTTGTAGCCTAGACGGTATTACCACCATACGAGCATTAGGCCTCTAGTTATAATGTATCCTCGTAATGTATAATATAAATCATAATTAATTTGACCGTCTTCATTGCAGAGAAGCAACAGCAATGAAGGTCCTGGGTTCGATTTTATCTAGTAGAATTTACGTGACAATAATAATGGCGATAGAATAGCTACCCAACTAACTAACCATCACGCCATTTCCCCGGAGGGATAGGCAGAGAGGATGGAGGAAGCCGAGGACGACCGAGGAAAACATGGCATGACCAAATTAATCAAGTACTAAAAGGCGGCCATATTTGAAGTCGGAACAATCGATGTGCGTGCATGGTACGATGTATGAATGTAGAGGAAACCCCGAGAGGTATGCCAGGACAGAGCATTGTGGCGATCCATCCTCTCTGCTACCCCTCCCGGTAAATGGCGTGATGGTTAGTTAGTTAGTTGTATTTTCGGTGTATTGGAAAAGTAGTTCTGTGATGCTTCTGATATGTTTAAATAAATAAGTCAAAAAAATAAAATGTTACTGGTAGAGGTTAATAATTTCCCACCGCTGCAAAAGAAATAAAATTTCTAAGCTTTGAATACGTGTTTGAAAATGTCTGAAACGCGACATCGCGTGCGGGGGGTGGGGGCAGGACAGAGAAGGCGCTCGAGAAACAGAGACGGTTGAATACAGATAAAACTGGTTAAAAAGAGAACGCATGAGCGGGAAACAGAGAGGCAGACACTGCGGCGGGTCGTGGCGTGTTCGGAGAAATTATTTATTTTCGATTATGAACGAACACCTAGTTGTGTCGAGGAAATTAAATTATATGAGCAGGGATGCCATCATTCCAACTATTTGAATTTACGTTCTGAACGAATTAATTTTGTTATTTTTACTACTCGTAAAGTTATTCCAACAATATCTGCAGTGCTAGTAACGCCCCCGCATAGAGAGGACCAATCAAGGGATAAAATGGAAGAGAGAACTTTATTCTCAACCCTCAAGTTATTATTTCTAGTGGTGCGCTATTACTTACTCAAGTGTCATTAAAATCACACGAGAAATTTAATGTCAAATAGTAGAAATAATTGGATTCTTCTTCTTCCTCAGCCTATTCCCGTCCACTCCTGGACAAAGGCCTCCTCCATTCGCTAACATGTCACTCTGTCCTGTGCAGACTGCATCCAGGTTATTCCGACGTCTCTGTTCAGATCATCCTTCCACCGTAGTTGCGGTCGCCCTGCACTTCTCTTTGCCGTCCACGGTCTCCAAGTCAGCAGTCTTCTTGTCCACTTTTCATTTAAGCTTAGTGACCTACCCATTGCCATTTTAGAGTCGCCACCCGGTGGATGATGTCAGTGACCTTTGTTTTTTCTGTTTCTGACTGTCTCTTAGGCTTAAAGATAACCAAACCGCAGAACTAAAAAGAAGAATTGGGCTAAGCTGGGCAGCTTTCAGAAACATGAGTTACATTCTTAAAAACCGGAAAATACCGATCAACCTGAAACGAAAAGTCTATGAAGCCTGCGTTCTGCCAGTTGGTACTTATGGTCTTGAAACTGTTACATTGTCCAAGCAAAGTGCCGAGAAACTACGAGTGACCCAAAAAGCCATGGAAAGAGCCATGTTAGGAATAATTGGATTAATAACTGAAAATGTATGATGGCATTATTCTTTATGTTTAGTGGTAATTGTAAATTTTAAACATTCCTGAAAATCTACGGTGACGTCATAAAAAAATGTGTATTTTAAAAACAATGACTTCAATAATCACCAATATGAGCAGAAAATAGCTCATTAATATGAAGAAGGAATCTGGTCGTGTCCAGCCTTGAACCCAAGTCCCCTAGATCAGGAGCCAAGCGTTTTGTCCCCTAGACCACCACCCGATTAAAATAATAAAAAAAACTAACTTACCATCCCGCCGTCTCCCCGAAGGGGTAGGCAGAAAGAATGGACTGCCACACTTTTCTTTCCTGACATATTTCTCTCGCTTCCTCAACATTCATACATCGTGTCATGCACGCGCGTCGATTTCTCTGACTACTCACATGGCCGATATTCAATATTAGATAATCAAATGATTTTACTGAAATCTCTTGATGGAAGTTCATTTTAAATAATAATTAAATAAAACGATGTTTTTTAACTACTTCCACTTTTGTCTTTATTTAGACAGCGACCGGTTGCGCCAGGCTCGCTGGCATCGACAGACCTGTCAAAAGAAGGATGACGACGGTCTGTCGATGCCAGCGAGCCTGGCGAAACCGGTCGCTGTCTAAATAAAGACAAAAGTGGAAGTAGTTAAAAAACATCGTTTTATTTCATTATTATTCAATATTAGATTTATTTGATCGTGCCACACTTTCCTCGGTCTTCCTCTATTTCTATTTCTATTTACATCGTTAACATTTATATTTTTACCATTCTTTCTTTCCATATGTCCAAACCATCTTAATGATCCTTTCATTATTTTGTTCATAATACCATCATTCGCACCGCATTCACTTTTTATATTTTCATTCGACACTTTATCATACACAGAGTATCTACACATTCGTCTAAGAGATCTCATTTCTACTGCATTTATTCTACTTTCATCCTTCTTTTGCCAGTTCCATGCTTAGCTTCCATACATTAGGGTCGGTAGAAGAACACCATTGTGCACTGCAATTCAATTAATCAATTAAAATAAACATCCAAGAAATTCCAATAAACAACATAAATATAAAGTTACGTCAATGCGTACTTAATAAAAATTGCCTGTATACGAATAAAGATCGAATTAATCGTAATTTAGCTAATTAAATTAATTAAAAAGTTTCAAGTAGATTTTTCCATTAAAACTATTAAAAGTATAGTTGTCGCATTGCTAATGAGTTCCATACATAGATAAAAATAGTAAATTATGTCTAAGTCAAGGTCTTTCTAGAACGAACCCCTTTTTAATTTGAAGACACAATGAAAGAAAATGGATTGAATTGAGGTATCGAATGACTGCTTCAATTTGACAGCGCTATTTCTATTAATGTCTCTAAAAATCGTATGATTCTGACTATAACTATAGGGTGTTTTTTAAATCAAATCAAATCAGTTTATTAACTTAATAGACATTACAAACAGGAAAATGTTTAAGGCATCTATTAAGTACAGGTAAAATATTATAAAAATACAACAAAGTACCAGGAACGCATTAGAGATGGTTCGACATTAGGAAGACAAGATACTTTCTAAAGTCAATAGTATTTTCCCCCTGAACGTACTTTCACTAACATGAAAGACGTCGATCTCCGAGGAGACCGCGTTCAGCAGACTAATTGCTCTTCCCACCGGTGTCACCAGAGGCAGATTGGTTCTGGCGGCCGGTAGGTAAAACAATCTGTGCTGTCGCTGTCGGAGATATCTATCGGGGACAAAAGGACCAACATCCTCCAGTACGGCCGAGTTCTCGAAGTATCCCCTAATTAATCTGAAGAAATGGGTTATTAGATGTCCATCTCTTCGAAGCTCTAAAGAATTGGTTCCGAGCATTCCCAGAAGTAATAGAGGTATACAATACATATTCAAAATGAAAAAAAAACACGTTAAAATAATGTTAATGTCTATGATATTGGCTTTATTTAATAGATAATTTTATGCCATTATTGATTCTATTGACGCAAAAACTGTATCAAAATGATAATTATTAGAAAAAAAATTTAAACATTATTTTTGCCCAACAAACAAATATTTCAGGACACAGAAACCCTTCCTCAGTGTATAAATTTTATCAATTAACTGGAACAAAATCTTTACTTATATACTAAATACAAAATATAAAATTTAAATACAAATAAACGGGGGGAGGATGAAGGAATTTAGTCTAGGGGTAGAGTTAAATTGTAATTTAGTCAGAATTATGGGACAGAGGAAACAAATCAAATATTGGACTTGAAGTTAAGTTTATTTAGTTGATTAGATATATTTTTTATTATTTTTAATGGCTATTTTTAATTCTTAAGTTTCAATGTTATTTATAGTTAAAATATATTATTTACGTATAAAATTACGTGTGAGTAGAAATATATCGACTGAAGCAAAGATGGCAGTTCACAATAGAGTTCTAGTCCCGTGCCTTGTGTATGGAAGATAAGCTTGAAGTTAGCAGGAGAAGGATGAGAGCAGAATAAATGGCGAAGAAATGAGGTCACTAAGAAGAATGGACGGAAAAACAATGTACGAGATAAAATATCTAATTATGAAGTAAGGAAGGATTGTAGGGCAGATAAATGCGTGATAAATACAATTAAGAAAGGGTCACTAAGATGGTTTGGACATAAGGAATGAATGGATGAGGGAAGAGTGGTTAAAAAGATATATACAAGTAGTGTGAATGGGAAAATAATGACCAAATAAATCAATTACTGAAAAGCGGCCATATTTGAAGTAGGAACAATCGACGAGCGTGCATATCACGATCTGTGAATGTAAAAGAGGCGCGAGAATCATGCCAGGATAGAACAATGTGGCGATTCATCTTCTCTGCCTACGCCGATTGCTAGTTAGTTAGTAAAATTTTGAACGCCGTTATCTTTATATTCAATAATATGATATGCATTTCAGAAAAGTTAGTGTTGGAGAGACATCTTATGTGCTCTTTTAATTTTATATTAAAGTTCGTTGTTTTACGTTGTAATACGGATTGTTCACCTTCAAGTGAAACTTCATTACTTCCTGTGCACTCTTTGTCTTTAGTTAGACTGAGACTTAAAGAGTATCACTTTAAGATGCATCCGTGATTCCCGGATTTCGCTGGGGACACGAGAGGATACATATTGGATTGGGAATGATGTCAGAAGTCTCTAGCGGAGACACTCAGACCAATTGCATTTGTGTAGCTGGATTTCTAAAGAAAGCGCTTCCCCGGAAACTGATAAAAGTAAGAAGTAGAATCTAAAGTGATCACTAAAGTTCTTTTAGAATGAAATTCAAATATCAAATGTAGAAATACACCAAAGAAATTTTTATACAGACAATGAAATGCAATTGCAACATTTCAAATATATATTCCATCAATGACACGTAATCTATGAAACTTTCTTAAATTTTCATACTTATCTTATAAATCGTATTATTTTTTTTACGTCAAAGTTTATAGACTGTAAATACATTGTATAGAGATACATTGTATCTCAATAGAGACGAAGATGTAAATTGTTTTGGGAAATCGAATATGGTGGTGAAACTCCTCGACCACCATATTCTGTTTCCAAAAACAATTTGAATCTTCGTCTTTATTGAGATACAATTAATCCTCAAAATGATTAGCCCGCAATGGGTAAAATCCAGTATTTGTCTACAAATATTTGAAAACATTCAAAAAAATTATATAGGTACCCACATTTCTTCTTCTTCTTTCTTCTTTTATGTCCTGTCACACCTTCGTGGTGCATGGGGCCTCAAGGAACCTACTCCACCCGACTCTATCGCATGCCTGATGCCCAACATCATCCCAAGTGAGGCCTGCCGCCTTAACCTCGTCCTGCAGGGCTCTTCTCCAGGTGGCTCTAGGTCTGCCTCGCTTTCTCTTTCCCCCTATAGGGGACCAGTCTAGTGCACCCTGAGCGATGCAAGCTGGGTTCCGTCTCAGAGTGTGACCGATCCACTGCCATTTGCGTCTAACGACTTGTTCTCTAATTGGCTTTTCGCCTGCCGTAGTTCAGAGAGCGGCATTTGACACTATTTGGGGCCAATAGATTTTGAATATTGAGCGAAGGCACCTATTTATAAACACCTGGAGTTTACTAATAACGTCCGCGGTAGACTTCCAAGTCTCACATCCGAGTCTACCCACTTTTTAAAATTAATTTTCCGCGATTGGTTCAATTGAAAAGATTGTTTTTGCTCGTATATTGTCGTGCTGTGTGAAAAATATAGAAATTAGTAAATCGTTGATGACATTATGGAAATGTGTCTTGTTGAGTACGAATCTTAGAGGTTTCCCGCCTGTGAGCGGTCTCGACAATTATGTTTCCTGTTTACGGAGGAGTTAAATGGAGCAGGAATAACTTATTCAAATCATCTCACTTGCCGCTGCGGCTGCATTCACTCTCGCCCTGCTCTGTACATTCATTATAATATTATACATTCATTCTCTTACATTCTCCCCCGGCTGAATCGTTTACAATACTTAATGTCGCGTTCCGCTTGTAGCGCAATTTATACTGTTTATATGAATTACGTTTATGTCTGTTTTATTACAGTACGTGAACTCTTGGTTCATGATCAAGAGAGAGCTTTAAAAACTTTATACGACTAGTAACTTTCCTTTAAATAAACGATAGTATTCAAAGGAAACCTATCCATAAAGCTAGAATGGCTGTGCACAATGGTGTTCTTCTACCGACCCTTATGTATTGAAGCGAAGCATGGAACTGGCAAAAGAAGGATGAAAATAGAATAAATGCAGTAGAAATGAGATTTCTTAGACGAATGTATGGATACTCTGTGTATGATAGAGTGTCGAATGAAAATATAAGAAGTGAATGCGGTGCGAATGATGGTGTCATGAACAAAATAATGAAAGGATCGTTAAGATGGTTTGGACATATGGAAAGAATGAATGAAGAAAGAATGGTAAAAATATTATATGTTAATGATGTAAATGGAACCAGAAATAGAGGAGGACCGAGGAAAACGTGGCACGATCAAATAAATCAAATATTGAATGTCGGCCATGTGAGGAGTCAGAGAAATCGTTTGTTTAAGGCGACCAACGAAGTGAATGGTGCACTAAAAGTTGTAATCGCAAACAAAATAAAATGGCATTGCACAGTGGTATTCTTATATAATATATGGAAGTGAAGCATAAAACTGGCTAAAGAAGGATAAAAGTATAATAAATGCAGGAGAAATGAGATCTTTTAGACGAATGTGTCGAAAATCTATGTATGATCGAGTGTTGACTGAAAAAATAAGAAGTAAATGCGATGCGAATGAAAGGGCTTTGAACAAAACAATGAAAGGAACATTAAAATGGTTTGTACATATGGAAAGAATGAATTAAGAAAGAATGGTAAAAAGTATATGTTAACGATTTAAATGTAACAAGAAATAGAGGAAGACAGAGGTAAACGTGGCAAGATAAAATAAATCAAATATTGAATTTCGGCAACGTGAGGAGTAGGAGAAATCGACGTGCGTGCATGACACGACGTATAAATGTCGAGAAATTGAAAAAAATATGTCAGGAAAGAAATTTGTGTCGGTTCAATATTTCTGTCTACCCCTTCGGGGAGACGGCGTGATGGTTAGTTAGTTATATAAATGTGTTATTATTCAATTATTGAATATTGTGATTCACGATATTAAAAATAACAATTAAAAATAACAATAAATTAAAAATAACGTATATAAGTATTCGTATATTCAATGGATTTTTTAAAGACACATAATTTAAAACTAACTAGAGAAAAAGTGAAACGTCGATTCGATATATTTATATTATTTATTATTAATATTTATTCTCATATCCGTGAGGTTCTAGTTAAATTGTAGTATCGTCGGAATATGTCATTTAGCATTCAGCGCTCGGTGCATCATATCCAATTGAATAATGTATGCAAGTATTGTATGTTCACCGCAGCCGTCAAACGCTTGTGAATAGAGAGCGACGCCGGTGTCTAGCGTCGCGGCGCCGACGCCAGTACAAGTGACGCCGGCGGAGGCCACGCGATAACAGGCATCGCCTGCCACCTGTCTTGCTCGACGCCTGCAGGAAGCGCTGGAGCTTCCGGGAAACGGGACTATCTGCAGACTGGGAGCGAAATGAAATACGGATTTTTTTTTATGTATGAATAGCAAAAAAATAATTTTTCAATTTATAAAATTAATTAACTCTATTTTTTATCACGGAATGGTAATTATATCTGACGCCTGGTGAAACTTGGGTACAAGTGAAATTAGTTGGCTTTATATACAATACATATTCAAAATGAATAAAAACACATTAAAATAATGTTAATGTCGGCTTTATTTAATAGATAATTTTATGCCATTATTGTTTAAATATGATTTCCGGCGGATGTGCGCCACGGCTAGCTCGAACGAAGCGCAATCGTGAAGTCCAATTTTCGACAATTATCGTCTTTGTGGATGCGTATTATCCACTAGAGTGTACGTGGTTCGAAAACGATCCATGGTCTTCCGAATAACTTGCTCGGATGGACGATCATGTCGACCGTAAAATGGACGTAATGCACGATAGTTTGGCGAACCGAACCATGATTTTCAAAATAAATTTGCAGTCTATTTATAATAAAATGGCAAAACGTATTGATTACAAATGAACTGTCAATTGTCAAATTGACAGTCTGTAGAAACAGTGTTGCCAGTTTAAAAACAAAAACCTATTAAAAAAAATACCCCTATATAATATAATTACTATTATGTTGTTAAAATACAGTTAGAGCAAATGACAGTTTGTAATATAAGTGTAAATGAAGAGAACTTGGAACAGGTGAGCGAATTTGTGTATTTAGGTAGCATGTTCACAGCGGATGGCCGAACGGACAGTGATATTGAAAGAAAGGTTGGTGCGGGTAACAAAGTGAATGGAGCTTTAAAAGTAGTTATTGGAAACAAGAATTTATCAATGAAAGCGAAAATGGCCGTTCACAATGGAGTTCTGGTTCCAACCCTTATGTATGGAAGCGAAGCATGGAACTGGCAGAAAAAAGATGAGAGCAGAATAAATGCGGTAGAGATGAGGTCCCTAAGACGTATGTGCGGTAGAACGATGTACGACAGAATCTCAAATGCTGATATTAGGAAGGAGTGTAGAGCGAAAGAAGGTATTATGAACAAAATTATGAAAGGTTCGCTTCGTTGGTTCGGACATATGGAGCGCATGGGTGAAGAAAGAATGGTTAAAAAGTATACGTTAACAATGTAAATGGAGTAAGGAGTCGAGGTAGACCGAGGAAAACATGGCATGACCAAATTAATCAAATATTAAAAGTTGGTCATGTCAGAAGCCGGAAGAATCGACGTGCGTGTATGACTCGATGTATGAATGTAGAGGAAGCTAGAGAGGTGTGCCAGGATAGAGTAGTGTGGCGGTCCATTCTCTCTGCCTACCCCTACGGGGAAACGGCGTGATGGTTTTTGTTTGTTTTTTTTGTTTTGTTTAAAATACAAAGTATTTTTTTTGCTTTGTATAACTATAAATTAAACAAAATAAGTACTCTATTAATATATTAACTACTCCAAAAAAAGACTAACAAACCTGTATAGTATAAATGTGATTTACTCTTTCAGTATAAGATATTTGTATATATCGTATTCATCAATAAAACCGTTCCCATTGGTTTAACTTGACATTTGACTTTCAGAAATATATGAACGTTTGTGGATTGCACTTTTTAACTCACCATCACGCCCACATTCTTGCATATTTTTATTCATACATTATCACATACACGCTCGTCGATTTTTTGATGTCGAACATAAATATTCAAACAATTGACTTATTTGTTCTTGTCATGTTTTCCTCAGCACCCCTTATTTTTTTTCTTCTAAACATGTTTGGAATAATTAATACGAATGAAAACGTCAGTTTTCTAGAAGTTTTATTATATTTTATGGGAATGACATTTCAAACATTTGATAATACCTTAGAAGGGCGAAACATGTCATTCCCATAAAATATAATAAAACTTCTAGAAAACGGACGTTTTCATTCGTATTAATTATTTAATATGGAGTTTAACATCATTGTTCAAGAAACAATAAATGATTGGAATATTTTAATAATTGCATATTAGTGACCATGTCTTAATATTAACGAAGACGCAATAATTTATCTGATATTCCTTTCTCATATACTGTGCTAGACGTGGTAATTTTAATTAAACTAAGGAATTCCATATTCATTTTTTTAATGAACATATGTTATTTTTTTATGTACTTTTTCTCTGCATATTTCGAAGGTTTTACACCTTTATCATCATATTTAGGTGTATAACCTTCGAAATATGTCGAAAAAAATTAACTCTTATATAAAAAAAACTGAAAACATTTTTTTATTATTGTTTTTAAATATAACTAACTAACTAACTAGCCATCTAACCATCACGCCGTCTCCCCGAAAGGGTAGGCAGAAAGAATGGACTGTCACACTTTAACCGGTGCGGCACTCCATCCTTCTCTTTTCGCCCCGCGGGAGACGCGGTGTGATGGGTTGCGAACCTCATCGCCACCAATAGGCATCTCCCGCGCACACTTCGATCTTCCAACATCCACAAAATAAATCTAAAACAAATAATATAAAATCAATGATATAAAATAAAATAACAAAATAAAAATAATTTAACGCAAAATGTTATTTTTAGATGGTGCACATATTGTCTATTATATGAATTAATTAATGTTCCACGTATTCACCTTTTTTACAGCAAGAACTTAATTTTTTTTAAATATATTTAAATATTTTTGTTAAAATTCACTTATGTTTATGGCTTCGACCGGTTTCGGCAGATTGGTTCCATCTTCAGGTGCCAGTCGAAGCCATACATAAGCGTTATATTATATAACTAAATAAATGTACCACATTTTTTTAATTTCTTTTTTTTTTTCAATATTTACAACGAACTTCTACCGTGAAATTTCAGATTACAACAATATTGTTTTTTTTTAGTGTGTTTTAATTCATAAACAATCAACACATTTGATCTATAATATATATTTCTAAACGTGATTAGTTGCCATGTGCTTATCTTGTTTCTATTATTAACTCGTGGCTGATAATTTGAATAAATTTCCGAGGTACTCGTATTTTACGATGTTTCCTCTGGCCTTTTTAATTACAATTACCTCACACACCCTCCACCAGAGTACTGTTTTGTCCCTTATTGTAAAAATTAACCTTGTTATCTCAGATAATCCGTGATGTTTGTATTGCTACGTGATATGATGTAACTGTGTCATTGATTCTATTACGATGGATTGATTAATAAATCCATACGCTGTTATAATGAGAAAGAAATGAATGTTTATATTTCATCATTATCAGCCGTTTATCTAAAGCACAATAAATTAGTAAATCAAAATTAAACAGTGTTATTGAGCAACATTTTGAATGTATACAAATACTTGTAGACATTCAAAATGTTGTTTAAAAACTGGTCCAAGTTAAAAGCATAAAAATTGGAGAGCCATCTCCAGGCGTTGTCTAGAACTGTATAATTGCATAGCCTTTCACATTGCATTAATAAAGATTTTCTGTTTAATGCTTACACCTAATCTTAATAGATGGAGCTAGTGGAGATTGAACTAAAAAATGTGAAGTGTTTCTCAACATTGTAGCATATATACATCTTTTAAAATAAAGTGTCAGACGTGGTGGTCACAAGAAGGGCAGAATGGGGAATGTTGTTAACATAAAGCGATCGCTTAACCCAACCAATGACAGGTCATAAGTCCTGTAAGCGCCTCGACCACCATATTCTGTTCCCAGAAAACAATTTACATCTTCGTTTCTATTGAGATACAATTAATCCTTAAAAGTGTTGTTAAGAATCAAAGCCACTTCTTCTACTCGTAGATATATACATGAACAGTAAATTATCTGTGGATAAAGGTCTAGTGGACAGTTTGTAGAATTTTAATCTATAGGACACAATATGAGCTATAATTTATTATTTTTGTTTCTTGAACAATGATGTAAAACTCCATATTAAATAATTAATGTAAATGAAAACGTCTGTCTTCTGGGAGTTTTATTAAGTTTTTTTTATGGAATGACATGTTTCGCCCTAGCCATCTTTTAAGTCTAAATAATTTTTACGCTCTTTATTGTTTACATTTAAAATATATTTATTGTAGATTGCTTAATATAAACTATATACTTAGAAGATGGCTAGCTATCAAATGTACATTTGATAATGTCTTAGAAGGGCGAAACATGTCATTCCATAAAAAAAACTCAATAAGACAGGCGTTTTCATTTATATTAATAAGCTATAATTTCATTCACAGAAATCTGATGTAAAGATTTTAAATCGTATATCATTCGTTAAAAAGATCTGGTAAATAAATACAAACAGTAACATAATTTTTAAACAATTTTTTTACTTAGTTGACAGACTCTGTAACTAACTTTGGTTACGAACGAAATATCGTATTTTCGTTTTACCAAAAATCTCTCTCATGGAATTAAACGATATTCCGCTGTTTCAGAGAGCAACGCAGTCGCCATTATAATATCAAATTATGCGTATAGACATAAATACTTCCTCCATATTCTCGATTGCTTCGGTTGTAACATTTGACATTTGACCGCATGTTCCCGCCTTTCCCGTCGCTGAGTGTTGCCCGCGTAGAAAATATATGCCAAGGCCAGTGGCAGGGAGTTAGGTACCTACCGGCCGCGCAGGGAAGGCGCCAGAGATGGTCCCGTCTGGGGACGTGATTAAGGGGGCCTAGAGCCGAATTTCTTCGCCAGAATTTTCAATTAGTAGAGGGAACATGCTTGTTATGATTTATTATTGGGTAAACAGTTTAACACGTTTTATCATTTAATGTAATCCCGTTTTTGATATTCGGAACGAGCTTTAGACATTACGCTAACCCCAAAGTGTTAGCGTTTTATTTTTGACCTTTTGAACCATTTTAATTATAAATATTGAATTTTAATTGCCTAAAATAAGCTAACAAATATTTATAAGTATTTTAATTATTAGGTACACGTTTACTTAAATATAATTCACTTTAGTATATAAATCTAAAAATAATATTGGTCATTTGAATAATCACGATTATTTACTATTCATGTATTTAAAATTTAGATAATGAGTTTACATTTACAATTAAAGCAGATTACTACATAATACTTGTAAAGGTTTTTGTTTTACTTACTATCATAATTCAAAATAATTCAAAAAGCATAAACATAAATCCAGAAAATTAAAAAAAAAAGTTTTATACCCCTTTTTTAAAAACCAAAGATTTTAATATTTTAATTATTATTAAAATCAATAACAACAAAGATTTTATTTAATAGTATAAGAATTAGGCGTGCAATCTCTAATAAAAAACTGCCAATATTATGATGTAAAGCAAACGTGTCATGTTTAAGTTTGACGCCAAGGTCTCTTGACAAGAAATCGAGCGTTCTGTCTCCTATAACACCACCACAGTTTATCAGACCAAAATTAATAGCAAAAGATATACCTAGCTCTATTGATAAATAATTTAATAACTAGTTGCGACCCGTGAAATATTCATGGATGTAAACCAACATTCAACATATTAGAAATATTGAATGGAGCAAGATTAGCTTAGTAGTTTTTTGGGTTCATTAATGTTTTCCTTGAAGACTTGTTCCAGATATACTGACTTTAATGTTTTCATGTTTCCAATAACTAATAATTGATTTGAGGTTAGTGCTCCACAAACGATTCTTCTTTTACGAGATTTTCTACTTTTAAAAACCTCGAATACTTTTTTTGAAACCAGTTTCAAATTTTACAATTTCTGACTGTCAACTTCAAACGTCAAATTTCAAAATAACGTTACTGAGCATGCGCACTAAAACCGGTCATGCGCATTAGAAGTATTTCTCTGTCCCATCGAAGTATTTCTCTTTCATTCTCTTGCATTCAAAATCTTCTCATTATTTTTTTTATTTCATCTCGGTTTTTGCCTATTTACATTATGATAATGATAATTTGAATATATTTATTTTTTAAGTACTTTTGCCACATAAAGGTTAATCGTATATTTTTCTTCGCGTGTCATATCAGGTCCCCCTGACGTTGACAATCACTCCGGCGAAGGCTTCTCTATCCTGCGCAACCCGGAACAGCTCCCCCACATGTCTCATACCGGTCCAGTCTCTTATGTTGCACAGCCAAGACGTTTGCTTTCTACCAGGACCACGCTGCCCCTCAATTTTTCCCATTATTACGTATATTAGTTGGAGCAAACTGTATTTATCTCCCCGCAGAATGTGACCAAGATATGAAATCTTACGGACCTTAACGTCCCATTCTCCTGTGCAACCACATCTCGTAGGTCACATGGTAGCTATCCGTGGCTCTATCCCACAGCATTTATTTTGGGAATGGTTGGGGCCAACTCGCAGCTTCAAAGAGATGGGCATCTCATAGCCCATTTCTTTAGATTACTCAGGGGATATTTCGAGAACTCGGCCGTGCTGGAGAGTGTTCGGCTTTTTGTCCCTGATAGATATCTCCGACAGCGACAGCATAGATTGTTTTACCTACCTGGCCGCCAGAACCAACCTGCCTCTGGTGGCACCAGTGGGAAGAGCAATTAATCTGCTGAACGCGGTCTCCTCGGAGATCGAAATCTTTCATGTTAGTGAAAGTACGTTCAGAAGGCAAATACTCTTAATTCTGTAGAGTATCCTGTCTTCCTAATGTTGAACCATCTCTCATGCGTTTCTGGTAGTATACTATACACAATATATTACATATTCTCCTATTCTCAATAGATGCCTTAAAAATTAATTTTGTAATGTCTGTTGATGAAATAAACTGATTTGATTTGATTTGATCTCGAATGCTTCCAACCGGTTCATAGTGTGCACTTTCAGGGTCCAAATCTTCGTTAATCGTATATAATTTAAAAACAACGGCATTATAATATTTTTTTGTGAATGTATACTTATACTTGTATACATTCACAAAAAATATTGTAATCATATCTGGTAAAATTCTTTGGCATATTTCTAACAATGCGTTAATGGCGGTAGCCTTTCACATTGTGTTAAAAAGATGTTCTGCTTAAAGCTTAATAAACATAAATCTCCATAGATGGCGTTAGTATGTAGATTATATATAGAGTAATCTTAAAAAAAGATTAACATATGCAATCAAAATCTTCATAGATGGCACATTGAAACTGACATGTGAAATCTGACACAGAACTTTAACATATATACAACTTCCAAAAATTTGTCATAAATGGTCATAAACAAAGGTGGAATGGGGAATGTTGTAATTACATAAAGCATGCGCTTAACCCAACCAATAACAGGTCATAAGTCCTGTAAGCACCTTGATCAACCATATTCTGTTTCCAATTTGCATCTTCGTCTCTATTGAGATACAATTAATAAACAACGGCATTGGATAAATTTGAATGAATACTACAAACAACCAGAATATAATACGTAGTGTGGTTATTACGAATCACGTACAAATTTAAATTTAATAAAAAATATGCAAAATTTCTACAGCCTTTTCCAATAATGGTCCGGTTATCGTAATAATATTTACATGGAAATCGCCCTCGTGTCTGGGGCGGCTTTGTGCGGGGACCGGATTGGGAGAATTGGGTCACACTGCCGGGCAAGTACTACGGGTGTATACGTGGGCGTAGGACCTGCCCCACACGCGGGGCCGGGCCGCCAGATGCGGCATATCTCATTGGGATTGTGGCGGCAGTAAAAACTGCCAGATTTATCGGGCTATGCCCCGCGAACTAACTCCGAGAATTTGCTCTGTACTTGATTATTGATCGCGCTCTGCTCAACAAATTATGTGCCCTCGGTTTTTAGTGTAGACGAAAAGTATAAAACTTTATTGCTAATCGTGACACTTATTCGCTAACTGCGGCACAGCTGGCATTCGCTGTAATAAGCAAATCGCCTGCTCTTGGATACCCCTTCGATTGTCTTCTTCATATTCGTTTATGGTTGTGAGTCTCGTATAGGTATAAAATGTATGCATTCGAAATGTGCTATATAAGGTTCCCACCACCACTCGAGACTGTTATAGGATGCAGGGCCCCCCTTCGTCATTTCACTATCTAGGCCTGTTCCTTGTCCATCCGGGACTTACGTTAATTTAATTTAGCTTTTTCTTGTCATCAATCAAAAGGGTGACAGACCACATTTAATCTATTATTTTAACCTGATCTGTATTCGAGATGTGCTACTATAGACGGCGCGCGGCGGGAAGAACATGCCCCCAATATAGGCCCCAAACAGTGTCAAATGCCGTTTTCTGGACCATGGCAGGGGAAAAGCCAATTAGAGAACAAGTCGCTAGACGCAAATGGCAGTGGATCGGTCACACTCTGAGACAGAACCCAGCCTGCATCGCTCAGGGCGCACTAGACTGGTCCCCTATGGGGGTAAGAGGAAGCGAGGCAGACCTAGAGCCACCTGGAGAAGAGCCCTGCAGGACGAGGTTAAGGCAGCAGGCCTCGCTTGGGATGATGTTAGTCATCAGGCATGCGATAGAGTCGGTTGGAGAAGGTTCCTTGAGGCCCTATGCACCACGGATTGAAGAGTAGGTTCAATACATTCAAAATAATAAAATTATCATAAGAACCTTCCAAAGGGGTAAACATTCTGCTATAGAATCGTCACCATTCTTACAGTATACAATGCACACACGTCATTTTTTTCAATCTTATCGAATTTCCGATTATGTTAAAGAAAAATGTATATAATTTGAATAATATCATCAAGCCACTTTTTCTTGGATCGTTTTTCAAATATCTCTTCAATTCAAATCATTATCGTAATCTTAATTCAGCAGTATTAATTAATTCTTTATTTTTAGCTGTCTAATATCGTTTTAGTTAGCCCTGCCTTCTCTCTAATCTGTCAAAGATTGACATTCGACATAACATGTTAATTTTACCTCTATCATTTTTTATCAATTTCGTTCTTCATATTATAGAAAAGCATCGATACAAAAACATCGTTCTATTGAAAAATTAAATTGTATTTATTTTTTAGTGAACAATAATGTAAAACTCCATATAAAATAATTAATACGAATGAAAACGTCTGTTTTCTAGAAGTTTTATTATACTTTATGTGAATGACATGTTTTGCATGTCTAAGGCAATATCAAACGACAAATTTTTATGAATTAAAACACTGTTTTATCCACTTTTTTTTCTGAACAAGTTTGAAGGTTTAACACATGTATATCGTTCTCCCGATGATGAAGATGAAGACCTTCGAAACTTGTCGAGAAAAATAAAAAATAAATTAAGTGGAAAAAATAGTGCACTCATTTACGAGTATTAAAAAAAATCGTCATTATGGAATTCCACTGTGTTAACACTTTAAGTTTATCAAAAATAAAAATGAATTTTCCTCATCCTAACTAACTAACTAAACATCATGCCGTCTCCCCGGAGGGGTAGGTAGAAAGAATGGACCGCCACACTAATCTGTCCAGACACACATCTCTCGTTACCTCTACATTCGATATTGATTGATTTGTTCGTGCCAAGCTCTTCTAGACTTTCCTCTTTTTCTAGCTCCGTTCACGTCGTTTACATACCTTCTTCACCATTCTGTCTTCACTCATTCTTTCCATGTGTCCTAACCATCTTAACAACCCTTGTCATTGGAAAAGTCCTCATCCCTTCATCGGGGTATTTTTTAATAAAAGTATTAATGATGAACCATCTAGCTAATGTTTCTATAATCTTAAGATCTTCTCGGAGTGTATTATGTGTGTGTGTGTGTGTGTGTGTGTGTGTGTGTGTGTGTGTGTGTGTGTGTGTGTGTGATATACATACATATACAAGTACACTTTTTCCATTGTACTATATTTCTGTATACGCTGCGGCAAGGCTGGGAACAAAAAAATGCGAATTTGCAGAGGGTACGTAGACAGCGTCAAGTAGGTAAGGGCTTTGTGAGGATTTTAAGGCCATCACAAATACAACGTGCGTTATTGTGTCTTTACCCAGTTATGTGACTTAATATGTAACTTTAATTTTATTTTCAAAATATTTATGTTTTTAATATAAGTTTCTTAGTGGAAATTCATTTCAAATAATGAAAATATGATACAATATTTTATGAATTTATAATCAAAAATTTATCAATGAAAGCGAAAATGCCCGTTCACAATGGAGTTCTGGTCCCAACCCTTATGTATGGAAGCGAAGCATGATACTGGCAGAAGAAAGATGAGAGCAGAATAAATGCGTTAGAGATGAGGTCCCTAAGACGTATGTGTGGTAAAACGATGTACGACAGAATCTCAAATGCTGATTTTAGAAAGAAATGTAGAGCGAAAGAAGGTATTATGAACAAAATTATGAAAGAATCGCTGCGTTCGTTCGGATATACGGAGCGCATGGGTGAAGAAAGAATGGTTAAAAAAGTATACGTTAACGATGTAAATGGAGGACGGAGTCGAGGTAGACCAAGGAGAATATCGCATGACAAAATTAATCAAATTTTAAAGGTTGGTCATGTCAGAAGCCGGAGGAATCGACGTGCGTGTATAACTCGTTGTATGAATGTGGAGGAAGCTAGAGAGATTTGCCAGGATAGAGTAGTGTGGCGGTCCATTCTTTCTGCCTACCCCTGCGGGGAAACGGCATGATAGTTTGTTTGTTTGTTTGTTTGTTTGTTTATATGTTGATATAAAAGAAAAAAGATAAATGAAATCTTTCTATTAAGAACTTTGTCGAAACTAGTTACAATTTGAGTAATTTTGAAGCGCTTTCATGAGACAGTATTTTTTTAAATAAATGACAGTTTTATTATAATTAGGTGATTACATTTCAGCAATACGCGGCGCCTTGGTTGTCACAAAGGTGTTGTGTAGTCCTCTGGTCTCGTAGAATATCTCGTGACAGTGTTTGGGCAACAAGGTCGAATATTTAACGATTCCCGGGAGAACAGTCTCCAACTTGTACGCAGTGGAGATAGGCCTTGCCAGACAAAAGAAAACACGAACACAGTATCAACACTCCGCCACTAGGACTGTGTTTTTATGTGAATGAAAACATCGATTCACAATCTTCTTTTATCGTCGCGACAACGAGGAAACCTAATCACGCCATCTTGTTATGAGAAATTGATTCGCGCGTAAAATATATTCATTGTTGTTACTTAGAACTTAATATTAAATTAATATTCCCTTTTTGTTGTTATTATTCTTTTTGTTGTTTATTTAAATAGCGTAAGTGTGGTGAAACGTAGTACCAAAAGCTGATATGTATGTATTATAAACAAAATTATGAAATTTCTTCTATGTACACCATAATTTGTGTTGTTATGATGGTTTATTTCTATTTTCCTTTTTTATACACTTTGTATATACAACACTTATATTAAAAAAAAAAATTATACAGACATGTTTCGGACAAACAGTCCTTCAGTAAAAATACATATTTTTAAATATTATAAAGTTGTTTACATGATCTGAGAGATGTTATAAAAATTTATTTTGGAACGTTTATGCTTTTGTTATAACAAATATTATGATTCAATTTAAAATTTAAATATTTTTTTTTAAATACTAAGACCAAGGATTTAAATCAATGTATTAGAATTAAATTTTACAATCTTCAATGTGAGCAGAAAATAGCTCATTATTATGAAGAAGGAATCTGGTCGTGTCCAGGCTTGAACCCATGTCTTTGGCTCCAGATCGAGGTTGGTAATTTTTTCTGGGAATGCTCGGAACCAATTCTTTACAGCTTCGAAGAGATGGACATCTAATAACCCATTTCTTCAGATTAATTAGGGGATACTTCGAGAACTCGGCCGTACTGGAGGATGTTGGTCTTTTTGTCCCCGATAGATATCTCCGACAGCGACAGCACAGATTGTTTTACCTACCGGCCGCCAGAACCAATTTGCCTCTGGTGACACCGGTGGGAAGAGCAATTAGTCTGCTGAACGCAGTCTCCTCGGAGATCGACGTCTTTCATGTTAGTGAAAGTACGTTCAGGGGGCAAATACTATCGACTTTAGAAAGTATCTTGTCTTCCTAATGTCGAACCATCTCTAATGCGTTCCTGGTACTTTGTTGTAATATTTTTATGATATTTTACCTGTACTTAATAGACGCCTTAAAGATTTTCCTGTTTGTAATGTCTATTAATTTAATAAACTGATTTGATTTGATTTGATTTGAAACTGATTTGGTAAACATGATTCTATACAAAAATAGTAATGTAAAATTTACTGAATTTAAATAATTCTATTAAAGTTGTTTAAGAGCATTCTGTTTTCAATGCAATGAACTGAGATAAAATTGGAAGCAGTTAAAAAAAACATTCAGTAATATCATTTGATTACTGTCATCATCATCATAAGCCCATATCCGTCTACTCCTGGACGTAGACCACCTCCATCTGCGTCCATGTTTGTCTATCCTTGGCAATACGCACCCACGTCTTACCAGCGGTTTCTTTAATTTCGTCCCTCCATAGAAATTGAGGACGTCCAGGGTTTCGGGATGCAGTTCTAGGACACCAGCAAAGGAGGCGTTTTGTCCATATATCGTCAGAGCTACGAGCGACATGGTCTGCCCAGCGCCATTTTAGCACTGCCACTCTTCCGATGATGTCCGACACTCCTGTTCTAGTTCTAATAGTGATGTTTCTCACCCTGTCCGCTATATTGGTTCCCAACTTCGCTCTTTCCATAACTCCTTGGAGAAGTCTCAATTTATTTGCGCTTCTCTGAGACTATATTATGGTTTCAAACCCATAAGATAACACTACCTTCCGTTTAAGGTTGATGGAGGTACGTTAAATTTTCAAAATATGGCAGCCCATCCCAAACCAATTGTTTGATTTTCTCTAATCAGTACTATTTTGTGGCCCAAATGAATCGACCATTTCGATTACGATGTTGTCTTTTGTGATATGTACAGGAAAAGGTGCCATGATTTTCGTTTTCCCAAGATTCATGCATAGTCCTATTTTTTTGTATACAACAGGTCGCATACAATTAATTTTAGCTATTATATTGATTCAAGTCATGTGAAAGGTAGCCAATCTATCGCCATTTTATTGTCACGTGAATTCTACACTAGACTAAAGACAGTGTGACTGCCGGGAATCGAACCCGGGACCTTCGGTATGTAAGTCAGAGGTCTTACCACTCTGCCACGAAGGTCCTCCAAAATTGGGGATATTTGCTCAGGGTTACTGCTTATCAGCACTATGTCATCCGCAAACCGTAAATAATTACTGATTTCATTATTAACTGTTAAAATACAAAACTCCGTTTATGGTATCACAACTTTTAAAATTAGTTTTTAAATTATGTTGACATCATCAGGTGTTAAAATAATTTGCATCATTCTTTTGGAAGTTCCACGCTTCCCTTCTATACATAAGGGTCGTAACAAGAACATTGAATTTCGTGGTTTTTTTTTTAAGTAAACCAAACTCTACCATCAAGGCCATTTCGGGGAGTAAATTAAACCAACAATAATATTCCTAAGTTTTCCCAATATCGAGGAACGGCGTCGTTTTTTAAATGCGATACGTGATCAAATAAATATCCTCCCGCTCTGGAGCAGGAGGCTGGAGGGGCAAGATGAATTATTCGTATTCTCCCACCGAGTACATCTCAGTACACACAGGCGCCGGGGGTGAAACTAAACTCATTTAAATAAAGAATTAAGAATCGAATCAAATCAAATCAGTTTATTTTCTCAAAAGACATTACAAACATTTTTTATAGTTAAAGGCATCTATTGAGAACAGGTAAAACATAACAAATATATAATACCAGGAACGCATGAGAGATGGTTCGACATTAGGAATACAAGATACTCCCCAAAGTCAAGAGTATTTGTTTTCTGAACGTACTTTTACGAATATGAAAGACGTCGATCTCCGAAGCCATCATATGTTCAGCATTTTGATTGCTCTCCCCACCGGCATCACCAGAGGCAGGTTGATTTTGCATGCTGGGAGATAAAACAGCCTGTGTTGACGCTGTCGAAGATAACCATCCAGAACATAAAGATGGATAGCCTCCAAGATGACGGAATCCTCAAAGAATCCCCTGAAAAGTCTGAAGAAATAGGTAGGTATGCACCCATCTCTTCTTATCTGTAAACTTTTGGTCCCCCCATGCCCATGAGGAATGCAATGGGATAAAGCCACGGATAGCTACCAAACTCCCTCATGTAGAGATATCTCAGAAATCTTTTCTGAACCCTCTCTAACATAACAGATTCATGTTAAAGATAATCGAATGATTTTAATTAATACGAATGAAAACGTCAGTTTTCTAGAAATTTTATTATATTTTATGGGAATGACGTGTTTCGCCCTTCTAATGCATTATCAAATGTCACACATGATCACATTTGATAAGGCCTTAGAAGGGCGAAACATGTCATTCCCATAAAATATAATAAAATAGGAGTTTTACATCAAGTTCAAGAAACAATAAATACGAATGATTTCATTTCATTTAATTATTTCGAGAAATCGGCCGTGCTGGAGGGTTTTCGGCTTTTTGTCCTTAATAGATATCTCCGACAGCGACAGCATAGATTGTTTTACCTACCGGCCATCAGAACCAATCTGCCTCTGGTGAAATCGGTGGGAAGAGCAATTAGTCTGCTGAACGCGGTCCCCTTGGAGATCGACGTCTTTCATATTAGTGAAGGTGTGTCCAGGAGGCAAATACTCTTGACTTTAGAGACTAACTTGTCTTCCTAATGTCGAACCATCTCTAATGCGTTCCTGGTACTATATTCTATTTTTATAATATTTTATCTGTACTCAATAGATGCCTTTAACATTTTCATATTTGTAATGTCTTTTGAGTTAATAAACTGATTTGATTTGATTTAAATTTTGACCGTTACTCTTAAAATGATCTTGTATTTAAGTAAACTGTCTGTATAAAAAAATAATTATAACATTTTTTTCCGTTTATTAAAAATAAAAATAAAAACAAATAAATGTCGCGCCGGAGTCAGACTAAATAGACAGAGTAAGAGTAAAGAGCAGTATTATGACTGCCATAGTATTATAGTAACCGTACCCACCCTGTATGGATGCTACCTCTAGTGTACTCGACTGCGAAGGGGTGGGGGTTGTGAGGCGGATAACGGAAAGTCAATTAAATTAATTCAATTTGCAACCCAACCTGACGGCTGCCATCCGCGTGTCTCTCTCTGCAAAATTAACATTTCTGTTGTGAGAATGAATGCACATGAGTTGCGGATAAAATTCTGTATTGAAATTTATGAACGTACTGTTTAATTACCTCATAGTAAATAAACAGATTCGAGTCACGTACAGGTTGTTTCAAAAGAACCTGTCAAATTTTACATATTGTCACCTGAGAGTAAGAGGGTTCCAACTAACAAAATTTCACATTTGGCTTTTTTCTGAGAAGGGTTCTTACTAACCTTATCTATACGTACAATAAAAAAAAACATGCAAAAGTATTGTCATTTTGATGTTACGAAAAGAATTAAGTTCCATCTGATCATTCAAAACACACGATTAAATTAAGAAGAATACTTTTACACTTAGAACTTTATTATTCCAACTGTCGCCAGAGAAAATTTACAAGCTTCTCGGTAAACGAGTTTCATCTGCTTCAGATGGAACCCTTTTATTCCAAGATACACATCCGAAACCTTCATTTTTCGACTTCATTTTTTCTCAGCTTTTTACTTTTGACAGTTGGAACCTTCTAACTCACAGGTGACGATATGGAACGAATGGAGAAGGAAAGAATCGTTAAAAAATTATGTCTTTATATACAGGGTACGGCAGCCTAACTTCCTTTTTTTTAAATGCGCGTCATTCAGTCAGTTGATGTCATAGCGGAGCGCTAGTGATCTCGTTCAAGAGGCGGAGCTATAAAGTTTTATCCTGACATAGTTGAGTCGGCATCATGCGTTGGAACCGTGAGGAGAGTGCGTTTGCCGTTGATAACTTTTTATTGTTTCTTTAGCAATGATATAAACTCCATAATAGATAATTAATACGAATAAAACATCTGCTTTCCAGAAGTTTTTTTTATAAAAAAAATATGACATTTGATAATGTACCAGTAAAATGCAGACGAAACATGTCATTCCCATAAAATATAATAAAACTTCTAGAGAACGGACGTTTTCATTCGATTTTATTATCAAAATTTGTATTTTTATACAATTTAATGTCCCTATGTTTTGAAAGATTTACTAGGCATGTATAAAAAAATATATAAAAACTGTAATGTCGTATGCACGTGATTACAGTGGCAATAAGCCAGCTCGGTGCATGATATCAATTCGTGCGCCTTCTAATCACGAATAAAGTAAATGGATGGAAGTACTTATGGCAAAAGGTAAAACACCGTAATGACCGTTTCCCAGTTCCCGGTACGCAGTTAGCCCTGGCGTGTCGGTTGACACGAGCCAGTTTAAATATTTAGGTTAGGATACTCTAGTATGTTCCATACCGCACTATACACCGCCGTATACACCGCCATAATGTTGCCATGCAGTGTTACACGACTATTTAGCCGGAACTGAGGGCGCCGTGTTCGTTTTTCAAATTGTTTTACATACCTAACAATTATAACGATTGAAAAACTAACTAACTAACTAGCCGTCTCCCCAGTGGTAGGCAGAAAGAATGGAATGCCACACTGTTCTGTCCTGACATACTTAACGTTTATGATTATTAAAATAACAGACTAACCATTACGCTCTCTCTCTCTCTGAAGGGGCAGACGAATGGACCGCCACACTGTTCTTTCATGACGTACTTTTTTCGCTTCCTCAACATTGATACATTGTATCATGCATGCAAATTGGTTTATTTTATTATAACTTATTATAATTACCGTAATTTTAAGCTAACTAACTAACTAACCATCACGCCGTCTCCCCGAAGGGGTAGTCAGAATGAATGGACTGCCACACTTTTCTTTCCTGACATATTTCTCTCGATTCCTCAACATTCATACATCGTGTCATGCACGCACGTCGATTTCTCCGACTCCTCAAGTGATAGACATTCAATACTTGATTGATTTGATCGTGCCACGTTTTCCTCGGCTTTCCTCTTTTTCTAGCTCCGTTCACGCCGTTTACATATACCTTCATTACCATTCTGTCTTCACTCATTCTTTCCATATGTCCAAACCATCTTAATAACCCTTTCATTATTTTGTTCATAACACTATCATTCGCACCGCATTCACTTCTTATATTTTCATTCGACACTCTATCATATACAGATTTGCGACACATTCGTCTTAGAGATCTCATTTCTACTACATTTATTCCATTTTCATCCTTCTTTTGCCAGTTCCATGCTTCGCTTCCATACATAAGGGTCGGCACAAGAACACCGAGTTTTAACTAAAACAAAATGAGAACAAAGGAGTTTTAATTTTTCCAGGATCACACAACTGCACCTAGAATCGGGAATCCCGATGATAGATGAATTCATTCTGAAAAAACACCTAAGATTCGGGCGTATAGACTAGAATATCCCCTTAATACAAGTAATGTTTTCTTTGATGACATAAAAAGTAAAATGTTCCTGAGAAAACGTTATTCGATTCAAATAAAGCAGGTCATATTTATTATATATTTATTTACGAGTCATGTTTATTGTTTCTTGAACAATGATGTAAAACTCCATATTAAATAATTAATACGAATGAAAACGATAGTTTTCTAGAAGTTTTATTATATTTTATGGGAATGACATATTTCGCCCTTCTAAGGCAGCATTTGATAATTCCTTAGCAGGGTGATGCATAGAAATAGAAGTTGAGGAAAAAAATATTCGGAATATATTTTAATTAGTGCTGGAAGAAGTATTATATTTGTTAATTGTTTCAACAATTTAAAACCTTTATAACAAGGATTAATTTTATCTCAATAGAGACGAAGATGCAAACTGGAAACTGAATATGGTGATCTAGGTGTTTACAGGACTTATGACCTGTCATTGGTTGGGTTAAGCGCACGCTTTATGTAATTACAACATTTCCCATTCCACCTTTCTTATGACCACCATGTCTGACAAATTTTTGGAAGTTGTATATATGTTAATATCGAACACCACAATTCATATGTCAGTTTCAATGCGCCATCTATGAAGATTAGATTTAAGCATTAAGCAGAAGATCTTTATAACGCAAAGTGAAAGGCTACCGCCTATAAACGCACTGCTAGATAACGCCTGGAAATGTCACTCCAATTTATATGCTAACTTGGACAAGTTTTTGTTTGGACCTATATAACACTTTGTAATAAATACATTTAAAAAACGAAGAAAAAAATGTTTTAGTACACACAATTTCATTTTTCAATGTTGATAAATTGATTTGATTATCAAATTTATAATTCAATTAATTCATTAAAATCAATAAAAGTCATCCCATTAGCTCATAAAACAATCAATATCCGAGTTATTCCACGCAATCAGCGCACATTATTTAGTGTTTTGGACACAATAGCACAACTAAAATTAAATTCAGATTACATTTATGGTACATATATAAATGTGGTGTTCCATTCATACGCAATAGGAGCGGTGTGACCATTCTGTAACCAGACATTACCAAAGTGATGTGTTATCACATGACGTCATAAAGCTACCTGTGTTGTCCGTTATGAAATACGGAGTATCCCGGCCGCAGTGACATGGGAATATCGACCCAACTCGTTTAATTGTTACTTTACGTGTAGAATTATTCCACGCGAACTGTGGCAGGGCTCCGAGGCTAACTGCCCTGCTTGATCGGCGCTGGGTCAAAATATATTCTAGGGGACATACAACATATTTGGCCGGTTTCTATAATATATTACTCGTATAATTAATATGAATGAAAACGCCAGTTTTCTTGAAGTTTTATTACATTTTATGCCCGCCTGTCTGAGTTCAGTAAAAATAAAAAGTGCTGTAATACAAAGTGTTACTATATTTATTCAAATATGAATCCAGAACACAAAGTGAAGGTGAATATACCTAGAAGAAATTCAATAAAGAAAATGTATAATTGCTTATAGCTTAAAATTCTATATTAAGTATTTTATATTAATAAAACCATAAAACATAAAAGCAAAAATGGCAGTACACAACGGAGTTCTAGTGCCAACCCTCAGGTATGGGAGTGAAGCTTGGAGCTGGCAAAAGAAGGATGAAAGCAGGATAAACGCCGTAGAAATGAGATTACTAAGAAGAATGTGCGGGAAAACGTTGTAGGATGGAATACCGAACGTTGAAATAAGAGAAAATGTAAGGCATATGACTGCATCATGGATAAAATTAAAAAAGGATTCTTGAGATGGTTTGGAGATATGGAACGAATGGATGAGAGAAGAATGGTTAAAAAGTTGTACACAAGCAGCGTGAGTGGAAAAAGAAGCCGAGGACGACCGAGGAAAACATGGCATGACCAAATTAATCAGTTACTAAAAGGCGGCCACATTCGAAGTCGGAATAATCGACGTGCGTGCATGGTACGATGTATGAATGTAGAGGAATCCAGAGAGGTATGCCAGGACAGAGCATTGTGGCGATCCATCCTCTCTGCCTACCCCTCCGGGGAAATGGCGTGATGGTTAGTTAGTTAGTTAGTTTAAAACATTATGAATTTCACAACACAAATTAAACAGTTCATACGGTCGCATCTATGCTTCAAATCCATTGATTTCAGTAGTGTACAATATGATAGCTATGCAAGTTAGGTTAGGTTAGGTTGGTTGAGGTTAATAAAGGTAATTCGTCCTATTATTAGGCTTCCCATCCACATCACGTGGAGGTAATCTGCGTATTGTAGTTGACAGGGGTAATCGTATGCACACCTTATTAGTGCACAACTACGTTGTCCGGATTTGTACAACACCGATTACGTATTATCACGTAGCGACTTACGTGCCCTTATTTGTAGTGTCAACTGTTTAATATAACTCCCATTCTAAGTATTTGAAACAAAGAAAATCCCACTTTAACCGTATGTAAAATTGTAATATTTTACAAAAATAATTGAAATTGTGGTAAATATAACTAACTAACTAACTAACAAACCATCACGCCGTCTCCCCGAAAAGATAGGCAGAAAGAAAGGACTGCCACACTTTTCTTTCCTGACATATTTCTCTCCCTCCTCAACATTCATACATTGTGTCATACACGCGCATCGATTTCTCTGACTCCTCACATGGCCGACATTCAATATTTGATTTATTTGATTGTGCCACTTTTTCCTCGGTCTTTCTGTATTTCTGGTTCCATTTATTCTTTCCATATGTACAAACCATCTCAACGATCCTTTCATTATTTTGTTCATAACACCATCATTCGCACCGCATTCACTTCTTATATGTTTTTATTCGACACTCATTTATACACAGAGTATCACACATTCGTCTAAGAGATCTCATTTCTAATGTATTTATTCTACTTTCATCCTTCTTTTGCCAGTTCCATGCTTCGCTTCCATAACCCTAGCAGAGCGAAATATGTCACTCCTATAAAATAGAATATATTAAAACATAGAAAATGTATATTAAAAAAAACGTATATTCAAAATTGTTAAGATAGAAATGTAAGGCAGATGACTGCATCGTGGATAAAATTAAAAAAAGGATCCCTGAGATGGTTTGGACTTATGGAAAGAATGGATGAGAGTAGAATGGTTAAAAAGTAGCCGGCACGACCAAATTAATCAATTACTAAAAGGCGACCATATTCGAAGTCGGAATAATCGACGTACGTGCATGGTACGATGTATGAATGTAGAGGAAGCCCGAGAGGTATGCCAGGACAGAGCATTGTGGCGATCCATCCTCTCTGCCTACCCCTCCGGGGAAATGGCGTGATGGTTAGTTAGTTAGTTAGTTATATTTAAATCATTATTAAATGTGAGGGTTTCAATTTGAAGTAATAATTATATTAAAACAATTAATTTGATATTAAATAAATTTATACAAACAACACTTTTGTTTATTTTTGTAATAAATTTATAAAATAAGTTTTGAATTGGTTTTAATTACAATTAAAAATTAACATAATTATTGTGTTTGATTGTTTAAAGAGTGAGAAATTCATTATAAATAAATGTTATTTATTAGAGCCCATCTTTTAAGGATAACCTTAATTCTTAAGAATAAAACAACATAGTGTTGATGTCGGCCTAAGCTAAGTGTAACATATAGAGGGCCGTACTGGTACAAAGAAATGGCTACTTATTTATAGTGAATATTAATATTTAAACAGAAAACCATATAAATATTGCCCGATAACAATATTTCGCTTGTGTTTTGTTTCGTCAAAGATAATAACATTTAAACTGACACGTGTCATATATCCGGGGTAGTGTCAGAGAAGGGTAGGTATTCAATTTGTAAATCCAGACATTCCGAAGCCCGTTGGCGCAGGCGCAGACGCACTCCGCTCGCTTTACATTCTTGCATTTATTGCGAGAATGTTTGTGTCACAACTATGCTAGTGATTTGCAAAATACGTCGTTCTCATACTAGAATTTACATGTTTTAAGATAATATAGTCGGCTCAACTACTTGGGCGTGGTCGGCCTTGGTTCTTTCAACGCTCTTCGGCTGAGATACTAAGACAAGTCATAATAGCTTTACAAACAGACTTGTTTCTCTAAAGCGATGTTTTAAGTCCTTTTATATAATATTATAATACTAATATTTTCTTTAGAATACCATGCGTTGCTGCAATTTTATTAACAACTTGATTTTCAAATAATTATTCTACTTCTTCTGCTTTATTTAGGACTGTGTCCTGTTATTTCTCAGAGCCTGTTCCTGTGATGCAGATGTCCAACTGTCTCACCATCTTTTAAGTGGTCTTCCTGCAGGTCGATTTCCTGTTGGTACTTTATTTATCACTCTTTCAGAACATTATCTTTCCACATGATCTCTCCAGTAGCGTCTCCTCAGTCTCCAGATGTTTTTTTTTTATTGTTTCATGTTAGAAGTCGGAAGAATCGAAATGAGAAGGAAGCTAGAGACCTGTCAGGATAAAATCAGGTCTATTTTCTCTGCCTACCCGTGCAGAGAAACGGCGTGATGGTTTGTTTGATTGTTTCTTTCGTATGAAATACTGAATTTGTGGTTTACCATTTTTAAACATAATTCAAATGCACTTAAACAATTTGTTTTTAAACCACTTCGTTAGTTCAAACTGATTTCGCTTGTACCCAAGCTTCATCAGGCAATATAATTTCCCGTAATAGTAAATAATTTCTAGAGCCATGTCTATTTTGCGTCTGCCACCAAGTTTGCCTAACGCTTCAAATTTGGAAAAATAATTTGTAACACTGTATCCACCTGAAGTATTGCATATGTTTATATTTCCATTCGGCCAAAACAATGGATTGTATAGTGTTTACAAACAGTATTACGAATTATTTTTCCAAATTAACAGTAAAATTATTCAATGTTCATGCCTTAACCTTCAATTAAGTAACCCTTTAAAGTTATCGACACCCTGAATATTTATTTATTATTTAGTTGAATCGATCTTTCCATCATGACAGCATGAGCCAAATCGATGTAAAGGTTATTATAGCTATCATAGTGATTCTTGTGACATGTGATAGGTAGCTTATCTATCGCCATTTTACTGTCACGTGAATTCTACTCCAGACCATCACACACACTGATGATAATCACACTGCCCTCGCCAGGAATCGAACTCAGAACCTACGGGGTGGCAGTCAATGCACTTGCTACTCGACCACGAAGGTCAAATATAAGAAGATGATGTGGAAAAAAAACATGGGACACAAGAATGTCATGGGTTGGAAATATTATACAGCGGAGTTGATTGATAGGCAACCTCATGCACGCTAATAGGGACATGATTAAAATTGAGTAAACGGTTTCAAACATCCAGTAATGAATATGCAGTAAGAGAAGAGAAGATACGATTTTATGACCCACTTTACGATGCATTACAGCATTGTCATAAAACTTTCTATTACTTGGATTTGTATACTTTTTAGTCGTTAAATATACATTCTGTGAACCTTTCAGTTTAAGTTTCTAGAAGGAACAATTTTGTGTTAAACAGGTCAAATGGCAGACAATCCGACAATCGATGGATAATATCCATTGTTGGCTGGCGCCCGCGGAATACAAAAATACCAACATGTCTGTGATTTCGGCGGCAATAGGACTGTAAAATTGTCTGAGAGATATTGGCAAAATCAAAAAGGCGCACAATCTGCTGGAAGAAAATTAAAACAATATTCTGGCGAGACTTATCATAGGATCGGATTTAAGGTAGTAGTCTGGTAACTTAAGCCGATTTTCATGTTTTTTTTGGAGGGCGTTTTTTTGTAGGTAAATAAAAATGAATCGTTTTGGAAATTTAGCATGTTTTTATTTACATATTAAAGATACAAAAAAAAAATTTAATTCAATAGTTTATAATTATTATTATTATTGATTGGCACCTCGAAAAAAAAAGCGCATGGGTGGCCCCGGTGATTTTGGCTCTTGATGTTATCTGAAATCAAAAATTCTTAATTTAAAGACATGTCATTCTCGTCGGAACTACCGAGACGTTTTTTCACCCCTAACTATTTATTTTACAACCCCTTCTTTGTTGAATTTTTTTTTAAAGTCCGCCATTTTATTATTTATCCATGAAATTTAACTTCTCTAGTTCCGACCAGAATGACATATCTTAAGATTAAGAATTTTCAAGATTTTTATATTTCAGATAACATCAAGGGCCAAAATCTCCCGGGCCACTCACGCGCTTTTTTTTCGAGGTGCCAACTTCGTAATAATAATAATAATAATCAATAATAATAATAATAATTTGCGGGAGATGCCTATTGGTAGCGATGAGGTTCGCAACCCATCACACCGCGTCTCCCGCGGGGCGAAAAGAGTGCCGCATCAGTAAAAGTGTGACAGTCCATTCTTTCTGCCTACCCTTTCGGGGAGACGGCGTGATGGTTAGTTAGTTAGTTAGTTAATAATAATAATAAATTATCAATTTGAAAAAAAAAATTATGTATCTTTAATAAGTAAATAAAAATATCCTAAGAATCCAAAACGATTAATCTTTATTTTCCTACAAAAAAACGCCCTCCAAAAGAGACATGAAAATTGGCTTAAGTTACCAGACTCTACCTTAAAGGATCAATTCACGGTGATTAACAAAACTAACTAACTAACTAACCATCACGCCGTCTCCCCGAAAAAGGAGGATAATCGATTGACACCATTCATCTGAAATATTTACCCTTTTTACATATTCTTCTAAGAGATCTATTTAATGTTCCGTGGACTGATTCGTAGCCCTCTGTCAGCGGTAATACGAATTAAATCTGTCGTAATATTATGCAATACTTTTCTTTGTACTAGCTGCCAGTAAACCGAGAGAAGGTTTGAAAGATGAATCAAGTTTAAAGTTCCTAAACTCTATAATATTCTGTTTGATTTGTTTTTGTTTGACGTTTTTTATCTACGCATATATAATATATGGAACACATTTTTGTAATCAATATAATCTTTAATTGAACGAAGACCATATTTTTGTAACGCTTACAAAATTTGTCATAAAAAAGGAAACTTAAAAAAGAAATCAAAGAAAAATATGTAAACTAACTCACTTACCATCACGCCGTCTACCCGAAGGGGTAGGCAGAAAGAATAGACTGCCACACTTTTCTTTCCTGACATATTTCTCTCGATCCCTCAACATTCATACATCGTGTCATGACTTGATGATTTATCTGACTCCTCACATGGCCGACATTCAATAATTAATTAATTTGATCGTGCCACGTTTTTCTCGGTTTTCCTCTATATATAGTTCCATTTACATCGTTAACATATACTTTTTTTATCATTCTTTCTTTTCATGTGTCCAAACCATCTTAATGATCCTTTCATTATTTTGTTCATAACACCATCATTCGCACCGCATTCACTTCTTATATTTTCATTCGACACTCTATAATACACAGAGTATCAATACATTCGTCTAAGAGATCTCATTTCTACTGCATTTACTCTACTTTCATCCTTCTTTTGCCAGTTCCATGCTTCGCTTCCATAGATTACGGTTGGTACAAGAACACCATAATTAACAAGAGGTAATATGTAATTATTATGTTAATATATAATATAATTATATAATATTAATTACCGTGATCAACAATAATATTTAATTTCTGTTACTGTAATCTTTATTATAATTGTTTAGAATATTGTGTGTAGTTTCTTCCCTTCCTAATAATTTTGAATATAAACTAAGTCTTTCTGCTGTATTTTTTAGTTGATGGTAAGACCTGACGATGCTAACATCGATTAGGGAAACAGCAGTCGCGACAAAATATAATCATTTGTGATGTTTATGATAGAGTTTTTATTCAAACAGTTATAATGTTGAAATATCATAGTGTTTCCGCCAAAACAATGGATTATATCACAATAATGCTTTATAAGTAGCCTTTAATTTTACTTTTTAAAAACGAATGCAATATTTTATATACAAATCGAAATATATCCACTGAAGTAGTAGTAGCAGGTAGCTGTACATAATGGAGTTCTATGCTAACCCTTATGTACTGAAGTGAAGCTTGGAGCTGGAAAAAGAAGGATGAAAGATCACTGAGAAGAATTTGCGGGAAAATGATGTACTTGTATGATAGAATACCGAACGACGAAATAGGGAAGAAATGTAAGGCAGATGATTGAAGTAAAATCAAAAAGGATCCCTGAGATGGTTTGGACATATGGAACAAATAGACGAGAGAAGAATGTTAAAAATGTTGTATACAAGCAGTGTGAATCGAAATTGAAATCGAGGAACATGGCATTACCAAATTAATCAAATACTGACAGGCGGCCACATTCGAAGTCGGAAAAATCGATGAGCGTGTATGTTATGATGTATGAATGTATAATACAATAGACAAAGCTCGAGACGTATGTCAAGATAGAGCAGAATGGCGGTCCAACCTCTCTGCCTACCCCTGTAGGGAAATTGTAATGGTTAGTTAGTTAGTTAAACTTAAGGTGTTAACACTGTGGATTTCAATAATGACGATTTTCTTAATGAATTGAAATACTTTGACTTTATTTTTCTTGATTTTTTTCGACGATTTTAATTAATACCATAATTATCGAAGTAACGATATAAACTTTATGAACAGTCTATATCGTTCTCTCCGTGATGAAGGTGTATACATCCAGTGTAAATCGAAATGTGTATGTATCGTTCTCTCGGAATTCGAAACATGCCGTAAAAAATATACTGAAGTGGAAAAAACTGTTTATTTCTATTTTTCTTTTTTATACACTTTGTAAATTGAATATTTTTATTAAAAAAATAAAATTATATAGAAATGTTTCGGACAAACAGCCCTTCTTCAGTAAAGACACATATTTGTAATTAAAAAATAAAAAATTTAAATTTGTATCTTTACTCAAGAAGGACGGTTTGTCTGAAACATGTCTACATAATTTTTTTTTTAAATAAAAGTGTTATATATACAAAGTGTATAAAAAAGAAAAATAAGAATAAATCATAACACAAAGCATGGCGTATAAAGAAGGAAAAAAATGTGCTTCAATTCGTAAAAAAAATATCATGGTAAACTTTGTTTTTCTGAAAATTATTATTTTTAAATTTTAAGTACCAAAATTTCGTGGTGTTTGAATTGTTTATTTTTTATATTTTCAATTGGCAAGAGTTTGGATGATTGATCTAAAGAAAATTGTTTTGTTGAATACTCCCATCAACTTTGTTTGTTTTATACATACAGTCGATTTGACAATAGACAACGGTCGGAGTTACACGACAATGAAAAAACCCGAGAATATAACCCCGAGCATATATAACAGTAATGTCACCATGGAATTCTCGTACATGGCGCATGTCTCCGGTCGTGGCCTTAGGGTAACCTTAGTTAACTCCGTGATAATGAAATATTTATAACCAAAATGTATTCACGTAAATGAAAAATGCATATCCCCAAAATACATTGAAGAATCTGCGAGGTCGAAGATGTAGTCAGATGGGTACGTCAAAGACGGCGATACTGGCATCAACATGTAGAAAGAATGAGCTCAAATAGGATACCTTACATGGAACGCCAAACAGACAACGCTGACCAGGAAGACCCCCGAAACGGTGGAGAGAAAGCTGGAGTTCAGCGTCTCAAGAGGACCCGCCTGAAATAACAGACTCCTGAGTCCAAGATACTAAGTCCAACAAATAAAAACATTATCATAGAGGGAAATAATATAGAAAATGTGAAAGAGTATGTGTATCTCGGTCATAAAATCAGACTCGGAAAAGAGAATCAAACTGCAGGGCTACCTCGAAGAGTGGGACTGGGTTGGGCTGCCTTTGGTAAACTGAGACATGTATTTGAAAATGTTGAAATACCGGTCTGTCTCAAAAGAAAGGTCTAAGATATGTGTATACTGCCCATGATAACATACGGACTAGAGACGACAACTCTTACAGCAAAAAGTGTCCACAGGCTCAAGTGTACACAGAGGTCCATGGAAAGACAGATACTTGGCGTGAGCTTGCATGACCGCATAAGAAACAAAGAAATCAGACGCCGCACCAGGGTTGCTGACGTCATGGACCGAGTGGTAAAATTGAAATGGCAATGGGCTGGACACTTGGCTAGACAGGGTGGCAACAGATGGGCACCCAGGATACTCAGTTGGAGACCATGGGAGAATAGACGAAGTGTCGGAAGGCTACCGATGAGATGGACCGATGATATTATCAAAAGGGTTGGAAAATCTTGGATGCAAAAGGGACAGGATAGAGACGAGTGGAAGAAATTGGAAGAGGCCTATATCCAGCAGTGGAGGGAAGAAGGCTAGCAAAGAAGAAGAAGAAGAAGAGTAGATCAAAAGTGAAGAAGAAGAAGAAGACATTGAAAAATCTTTTTCTTCCGGTGCGTTGTCAGGTCATGAACGTTGGCTATCACTGTAGCAAAGTTATCTCTGTCCTGCACCACTTGGAACAGGTTTTGGACTCTGGTCATTCCTGTCCAATATTTTATGTTCTAAAGCCAGGACAACTGGCTTCTACCAACTCCGCGACGTCCCTCTACTTTACCCATTAATATCAGTCGAAGGAGGTGGTATTTTTCTCTCCTTAGCACGTTAAAGAATAATACATTTTATTTAATGCTTTTTGGACAATGATGTAAAACTCCGTATTAAATAATTAATACAGAAGAGAATGGTTATCTTCTAGAAGTTGTATTATTTTTTCGCCCTGCCAAGTTATTATCAAATAATTAAGGTATTTTAATTATCAAATCAAAACATATCGGATAATACCTTAGCAGGACGAAACATGTTATTTCCCTGATATGAAAAAAAACTTTTGGAATACAGACCTTTTCATTCGAATTAATAAGTAATTATTTTTAATGAACTGAAGGCGAATTTCATTTCGAAGAATTATATAATACTTTCATCATCAAAAGAACGATTACAATTCATGCATCCGTACTAATTCGTACAACGAAAAAATAATAAATATATATTTATATGTATAGTGCACCACTATGAATCCTAATCCAAAGGATTCGAATACATAGATTCAATCTAGAATCGAACTGGATTCTTATTCACAGTGACAATGTATTTTTAATGATTTTTTTTTACTATTATATGTTATAATATAATTTTACTATGTATTGGTCAGTGATGATTTTTTATTTAAAACGTAGATTTAAAAATGCAACAAAGTGAATGGTGCACTTAAAGTCATCGCAAACAAAAACCTATCCAAAAAAGCTAGAATGGCAGTGCACAATGTTTTTTTTTACCGACCTTTATGTATGGAAGCGACGCAAGGAACTGGCAAAAGAAGGATGAAAGTAGAATAAATGCAGTAGAAATGAGATTTCTTTGACGGATGTGTGGATACTCTGTGTATGATAGAGTGTCGAATGAAAATATAAGAAGTGAATGCGGTGCGAATGATGGTGTTATGAACAAAATAATGAAAGGATCATTAAGATGCTTTGGACATTTGGAAAGAATGAATGAAGAAAGAATGGTAAAAAAAGTATATGTTAACGATATAAATGGAACCAGAAATAGAGGAAGACCGAGGAAAACGTGGCACGATCAAATAAATCAAATATTGAATGTCGGCCGTGTGAGGAGTCAGAGAAATCGACGCGCTTCCATGACACGATGTATGAATGTTGAGGAAGCGAGAGAAATATGTCAGGAAAGAAAAGTATGGCAGTCCATTCTTTCTGCCTACCCCTTCGGGGAGACAGAAAGATAAGTTATTTAGTTAGTTTTACATTTCAAAATGTTCTGTAATAGTAAAATATATAAGAAACATATCGTAAAATAAATTATTAAACCAAAGTGGAATACTCATTATTTACAAAAAGTAAAACTAGATTTTTTCATAATCTTTAAACTAAAAAGTTTAAATCCCGGTGCAATGAAGAAGGTTTCAATTTTAATATAATCTTCATAATGTTTACATTATGAAGATTATATTATACACGGGAAATGCGCGGGAGATGCCTATTGGTGGCGATGAGGTTCGCAACCCATCACACCGCGTCTCCCGCGGAGCGAAAAGAGAAGGATGGAGTGCCGCATCAGTAAAAATGTGACAGTCCATTCTTTCTGCCTACCCTTTCGGGGAGACGGCGTGATGGTTAGTTAGGTAGTTAGTTAGTTAATGTTTACACCAAATGGTATACTGATCGATTTTTAAATGTGTAAAACACTCAAAACGGTTTAAGCTTTTTAAAATGTTATTGAAATAAAATTGAAATCAGATAAAAGTTTTTCATCAGGACTTATCACGGAATTAGCTGAGTTTGTTTAAACGGGACTTCACAATACAGGGTGCATCACAGACGAGTTCAGCCGAGCAAAGAGTCGCAGTCGTACAGTGGCTGGTAGCAATGCGGATTGCTTACTTTTAATATACAGGGTGGTCAGAGAACGTGACATTATATATAATATATTTATTTAAGATGTCCGCTTTTCAATCAGGAATATCTGTTTTTTATTATACATATCTCAAGCACACATTTATTTTAGTATCCTTCATTTAAACAGTGTGATATTCGGCAAAAAACGCTTTTATAAATTAGGGTTATTATAACGTGGAGCTTTAAAAGGGCGGAGCTTTAAAAACCACAATTATGCGGCTGGTTACATTTGCAGCTCATATTTGAATATTTTTACTTATGTCCCTTACTACTAAATTTCACGTAATATTTTAATGATTTGGTATAATAACTCTAACTCCCATCCTGCATTTTGTCTCCTCCCTCCATCCTGTGCCTTATTTCTTTTTAATTCTTTCTCTAACATATGTTATTTATGTATCAATTGTATATTTTCTTTTGCTGTTGTATTGCTATGTGTGTACGGCGGTACATCGAGGGAGAGTAGCGTAGCTTAAATGTGGTCTGGGTCCCCCTTGGTTACAAATATACTTTTTTTTTTTAACGTTAGTCCCGCATGGACGGGAGACGAGCCTAGAGAGTGCGAGTGAGAGTAGTAATTCGTTCATTACATTTTTTTAAAACCATTTTGAAGATAGAATTACATATCTAAGTTTAAATGTGAAAATTTCTCCATAGCGGGATGTGCTGTGCTTACTTGTTATTAATACTGAGAGAAGGATTTATAATAGAATACTTTAAAATAACCCATTCATGGCATTTCCTTCCTTTGTCTTCTTCTTCTTCTTCTGATTGTAGATCTTACGATCCGTTTTTGCAGGATATCAACTTTCTTCCTGTGATGAAGACGACCAGCCTTCTATCCATCTATTTTGCGGTCGTCCTGGTGGTCGACGCCCTCTGTAGTCTCATGCATCACGATCTTAGTAATTTTTTAAGGTAAGGAATTCTTCTTTTGAGGTATGCATAATTTAACCATTTCATTTATTGTGTCTTGAATAATGATATAAAACTTAATTAATTAATAAAAACGTCTGTTTTCTAGAAGTTTTATTATATTTTTTGAAAATGATGTGTTTCGCCTTAAAATAAACATTTGATAATGCCTTAGATAACAGACGTTTTTAATCATATTAATTTTATTATTAAGAATTAATTGTATCTCAATAGAGACGAATATGTAAATTATTATAAAAAAACAGAATATGGTAGTCGAGGCGTTTACAGGACTTATGACCTGTCATTAATTGGGTTAAGCGATCGCTTTATGTAATATCCGTATATATTCGTCTCTATTGAGACACAATTAATTCTTAATGATTAATACACCCGAAGTGGGTAAAATCCAGTATTTGTATACATTTAAAAAATATGTATATTAATTTTACTAAATTAAAGATGTTCTCTTGATGAAGAATACGTTCGGCGTTTTTGATTGATGCATTTTTTTGATTGATGATTGATGCATTTTTTAATTGATTAAATTTTAATGAAAACATGTTTGCTTTATCGAGTTTACAGTGGTTTATTTATTTATATATTTAAATGTTACAAACTTGTTTAGCCTTGAAAGGGCATTCTCAAACTCAAAGGGGTTCATTTCAATTGTTTTATTGTTGAAATAAGTTTATAGAGTAATAAATAACAGTGATTGGAAACACCGTGTGAATCCACGAGGCTACGGATTTACAATGTAGACACGCAAGTACGGGCTACCCCCGCCCGCCGGCCGCGCGCATGCGTGGCCTGTGCTGCGGATATTACCCTTGTGCCACGGACCTCCGCCGGTCGCGAGCTTTCCGAACCTTCCCGAGGCCCCCCGATCCCTCGCGGGCGGCGACAGAGCGAGAGGACAGCGGGGGAGCGAGAGGAGAACAGATTCATTGATGCTGGGAAGGCATTCTAATGCTTTTGAAAAGGAAACAACATTACTGAATATTTGAAGATATTCTGTTCAATTTGGGTCCTGATAAAGATATGCGATTCAATTTGGGCCGTGCCGCCCGCGTGTGTGCGGGGCAGAGGCGTTTGATTGAAAAACGTATTTTTAAATCTACCACTCTCCAGATGCGGTGATTTATTCATTGGGAAGCTGGGTGGCTACCGATCAAGATCCGCAGGTGAAAAATATTTCGTTTTGATGCTTTCCAAACATACAAATACTAGAATTTGTATACATTCAAAATGTTGCCGACCCTTATGTATGGAAGTGAAGCATGGGACTGGCAAAACAAGGATGGAAGTAGAATAAATGCAGTGGAAATGAGATCTCTAAGACGAATGTGTGACAAACCTGTAAATGATAGAGTGACAAATGCAAGTATAAGAATGAATGTGGTGCGAATGAAAGTGTTATGAACAAAATAAGGAAAGGGTCATTAAGATGGTTTGGACACATAGAAAGAATAAGTGAAGACAGAATGGTAAAGAAGGTATATGTAAACGGCGTGAACGGAGCTAGAAATAGAGGAAGGCGGAGGGAAACGTGGCACGATCAAATCAATCAAATATTGAATGTCGGTCACGTGAAGAGTCGGAAAAATCGACCTGCGTGCATGACAAGAGGTATGAATGTAGAGGAATCGAGAGACGTATGTCAGGACAGAACAGTGTGGCGTTCCATTCTTTCTGCCTACCCCTCCGGGGAGACGGCGTGATGGTTAGTTGGTTAGTTAGTTCAAAATGTTGTATAAAATAACTGGTCCAAGTAGGCATAAAAAAATTGGAGAGACATCTCCAGGCGTAGTCTAGTACTGTATGATTTGCAGAGACTTTCACAGTACATTAATAAAGATTTTCTGCTTAATGCTTTCCAATCTTAATAGATGACGCTAGTGTAGAGTGAACTTAAAAATGTAAAGATAGGCGTAGAATCCTACCATATATACAAGTTCCAAAAAATTGTCAGACGTGTGGGTCATAAGAAAAAAGTCGGAATGGGGAGGGTGTTAAACATAACACAATGGCAGGTCATAAGTCCTGTAAGCGCCTCGGCTACCACATTCTGTTCCCAGAAAACAATTTACACCTTCGTCTCTATTGAGATACAATTAATCCTTATAAAAATATAAATAATTTATCCGCAATGGGTGAAATCCAGTATTTGTCTACAAGAATGTATACATTCAAAATGTTGTATAGAAATACTATGTTTTGTGTGATTTTGGGTAACACCGTGTGATTTTTCCTTCTCGACCGACGTTTCGGAGATCGTTGCAGTCTCCATCTTCAGGGTAATGTGATGGTGGTAATAAATGTGATATGAGTTATGTCTGGTACTTCACACACCCAACTCTTATCACATTTATTACCACCACCACATTACCCTGAAGATGGAGACTGCAACGATCTCTGAAACGTCGGTCGAGAAGGAGAAATCACACGGTGTTACCCAAAATGACACAAAACATATTGCTGCCAACCGTGAAAATCTACGCAATTATTATACAAATACTATTTTTTTAAATAAATGGATCATTAAGATGGTTTGGACATATGGAAAGAATGAATGAAGAAAGAATGGTAAAAAAATTATATGTTTATGATGTAAATGGAACCAGAAATAGAGGAAGACCGAGTAAAACGTGGCACGATCAAATAAATCAAGTATTGTATATCGGCCATGTGAGGAGTCAGAGAAACCGACGCGCGTGCATGATACGGTGTATGAATGTTGAGGAAGCGAGAGAAATATGTCAGGAAAGAAAAGTGTGGCAGTCCATTGTTTCTGACTTCCCCTTTCGGGGAGACGGCGTGATGGTTAGTTAGTTAGTTAGTTACTATTTTTAAAACTGTGTTCATTGCGTTTATACTTCAAACACATCGTTACTACTTCAACTTTAAGGAATACATAAATTATATTTTATTTATTTATTTACGTTAACTTAATATACAACACATGTGTATAAGACATGTTCTGTCGTATACCTCATGATTGAGGGTCATGTCCATCCTGTGAACTATTGACCATGAAACGCCATACGCTCCTGTCACTCACCAGTCTCTAGGCTGCAGCTTTTGAGTTCATGTTCTATTATATGATCATGTAAATATTTAATTTCAAAAGTGAACCTTTATATGTCAAAATATTACAATATAATGTCTTTTTATGTGAACTCAATTTTATTTACATATTTTTCATTTTTCTGATAAAATACCGAACACCGATATAAGGAAGAAATGTAAGGCAGATGTACGAGCATCATAAGGTAAAATTAAAAAAGAATCCCAGAGATGGTTTGAACATATGGAGCGAATGTACGAGATAATAATGGTTAAAATGTTGTATACAAGTAATGTGAGTGGAAAGAGAAGCCGTGGAAGACCAAGGAAAGGCGTCCACATTCGAAGTCGGAAAAATCAACGAGCGTGCATGTTACGATGTAAAAATGTAGAGGAACCCAGAGAAGTATATCAGGACAGTTCGGTATGGTGGTCCAACCTCTCTGCCTACCCCTTTGGGTAGTTTGTCGGTCTTTGTTTCGCGACACTGTTTCGCTATTCGATATTATATAGCAGTATTTTAATTAAACAGTTAATAATGGTTAAAAGAGTAAGCAAGTAGTGAGCAAGGGCAGACACAGTAAGGACCAAACAAGTTTTGAGGACTTTCGAAATGAAGACACTGAGGACGATAGCAGGCAAGACACTGAGGGATCGCGTGAGGAACACCAGAGATATGTGAGCTTGAGGATATTATAAGATGGAGCAGACAGCGAAAAAGGGACTGGTACGGTCATGTTCAAAGAATGGACTCCACCAGACTCCCCTATATTGAATTGCATAATCAACCTCATGAGACTCGTCCTCGTGGAAGACCTCCTAAAAGATGGAAGGACAGCTGGGAATCTACCTCACAGGAGGAGCAACTATCTAAAAAACAGACTACATAGTTCTACAATAAGGAAGAAGAAGAAGAAGAAGTAGAAGAAGTTAATAATGTTAAAATATCAAAGTGTTTCTGCCAAAATAATGGATTTTAATATCAGTTCCGAAATAGTATGCACTATTGATATAATCACGTTTCTTACTAAAGATACCGTTAAAAATGAATTAAGCTTACTTAAACGTAAAGTGTTTCAAAGCTACTGAAAACCCCCTGAATCCTTCGGCGAATGTTGGTGGATATCAGTACCCTAAATCTAGGAGTCTGGCGGCCGCTGGCCCACAAGGCAAACTTCCCCTCAGTTCTTCCTATCATTAAATTGAATACACTCGCCTGCTCGTTTGTTCCAGATATAACAGGTACGCGATATATTTAAGTATGACGCAAAGGAAACTTACGTTGACATTTCATGTAAATATATTTAATCATATGATATTGGAGATTTTTTTGGTTAAACGATTTCAAATCTGTGCGTAGAATAAACATGAGAATATATGTAATTAAATGATTTTAATGATATATCTTGATGGAAGTTCATTTTAAATAATAATTAAATAGAACGATGTTATTCAATTACTTTCACTTTTGTCTTTATTTCGACAGCGACTGGTTTCGCCAGGCTCGCTGTCGAAATAAAGACAAAAGTGGAAGTATGTAGTTAAAAAACATCAATTTATTTAATTATTATGAGAATATATATTTTAAAACTAACTAACTTACTAACCGTCACGCCGTCTCCCGAAGGTGTAGGCAGAATGAATTGACTGCCACACTTTTCTTTCCTGACATTCTTCTCTCGATTCCTCAACATTCATACATCGCGTCGTGTACGCAAGTCGATTTCTTCAAACTCCTCACGTGGCCGACATTCGATATTTGATTTATTTGATCGTGCCACGTTTTTTCTCGGTCTTACTCTATTTCTAGATCCATTCACATGGTTAGCATATACTTATTTACAATTATTTCTTAATTCATTATTTCCATGTGTCCAAACTTACTAAATGATCCTTAAATTATTTTGTTTATAACACTTTCATTCGCATCGCATTCACTTCTTATATTTTTGTTCGACACTCTATCATATACAGATTTTCTAGACATTCGTCTAGGAACATATCTTTTATGAATATATATTAATACGAATAGACTTGGACTTGGATATTTTGGTTTACAAGGATCAGCTCTAATGGCTATTTCTCTTTCGTCTGTAGGAAACATTGTTGGATAATGCATTTCAAATGTCTTTTGATTTCATCATTACAGTGCCTAAATTATTTGAAAAAGCATTGTTTCGATTTTTTAATGTATTATCAAATGTATTCAAAAACAAAACAAGCCGTTTCGCTTAAATGGTAGACGGAGACAATGGACCGCCACACTACTCGGGGAGTATTAGAATCGGGTGGAGAAGGTTCCTTGAAACCCTATGCAGCACGGAGTTGTGACAAGACAAAAAGAAGAAGAATAGTGCAGTTGGTAAATGATAATTTTTACGATACTAATATTGGTACCCTATTATTGTTTGGTATTTAAATAACAAATTGTCTTTTTTTTTGCTCTTGCTTTTCAACCAAAGCTTATCGTTTTTTCAGTACGGCCCGTACGAGTACAGTACAAACGGCGCCCTGTACGGGCGCCTCGCGTGCATATAACTGACCCAGATAATAATGTCCGGGAATGTGAGGAAACTAACAGACGGCGCATAGGGGACAGAGTGGGAAGGGTGGAACTGGCGTTTGCTTTTATAAATACCCTCACATTTTAACTCTTCAAATTATACAAACAAGAATAGATGAAACATTAAACGAATGAATATACTTAACACCCCAATAGCCCTAAAACTAGATTGTTTTTCGTAGATACTCTGCTCCTGTGGGTATGCAATTATCATAGCATTAATAATCGTCAAGAAAGAACAAAACTGACCATACTTTAATAGTTAATAAAATCCATTAACAGAAAAAACAGTAACGTTGAAAGGGTGGAAAATTTTAAATACCCAGGCAGCATACTAACGCAATCTCTTGACCCAGATATAGAGATAAAATGCAAAATTGAGGCAGCAAGAGCTACGTTTAATCAAATGAAATCACTCTTCTGCAATGATAACATAAACTTGAAACTCCGCCAGAGAATGATCAAATTATATGGATGTGAAACGTGTACCTTGAAAGTCAACTCAATGAACAGATTGGAAGCATTTGAAATGTGGCTCCATCGCCGAATGCTCAGAATTCCCTGGACAGACATGGTTACCAATACCGAAGTCCTGAGGCGAGCTAGAGTTGACAGGGAACTGTTATCAACTGTCAAGGTTCGGAAAATTTCACATATTGGAGGGGAAAATTTAGCGAGGGCCCGGTAAGAAACAAATGCCCTGGCTGTGAAACTGAGGGAGTAGATTGGCATCCGAAGTGTAGAGGAGATGTTCTGAGCGGCGCAGGACAGGGACAGGTTCGCCGAGGTGATCGCTAACGAAGAAGAAGAAGAAGATGAACAGAAACTCCATAGTACAGAAATGCGCATGCTGCGATCAATAATCAAATTTAAATGCAAGGTGCGTTACGAAAATGTGAAGAAAAATTTTAAGATTGCACCCATAAATGAAAAGTTATCATAATAACGGCTCTGATGGTATGGAAAAGCCACGACCATGTCGTTAAGAAGTGTATATTTGTGATTAATACGAATGAAAATGTATGTTTTATACAAATTTTATAATTATTTATGGTCATGACATAGTCGTAGAAACTGACTGACACACTAAAAAAATTAAAACTAAATAATTAATTCGAATAAGAACGTCTGTTTTCTAGAAGTGTCCGACAAATTTCCCCTTTAGAAAACAGAAGTTTTTATTTGTATTAATTATTTATTTAATATGTGTTGTATCATTATTCAAGAATCAATCAATATGTATTTCCATGGCTAGTAAGAATAGATGGAGAAGAAGATCCTAAACCAACTGACTGATGAAGTGCAAAGTGACATGAAGACTCTAGGCCTTGAAGAACAAGATGCCTACCAGCGAAACACATTGCACCAAACAATAAAAAAACGACTCCAGGTAAAGGGAAGAGGCGATGAAAATAAAGAAGAAAGAAAACAACTTTTAAGTATTAAAAAACATGCAAAAAATACTGAATATTTTGTAGTAACCCTTTGCTTAGAAAACAGTAATAACTTTGGAACACCGTGCATGGATTATCCGATGAATTGACCCCACACAAATACTCGAGCCAAGCCGAAAATAGGGTGTCTCATATACTGACCGCGCGCTTGCGCAGAAAGGGTACCCCGGTTGTTTCCCCTACTTCCTAGTAACCCTAGTGGGAAAAGCATTACTATTCATGTGTACAAATTGTTTGATTACTATCTGCAGATGGGTATAATACAGCGTCATGCTAGAAAATATTTGATAAACGACTTTAAAAAACTAATTATTTTTATTTTTATTAAACAGTATTTTTATTTTTTAATGTATTTTAATACACAATATTATATTTTAAAATCATAGTGTAGGACTTCATTTTCTCGGACACCGAGCAACAAATAACCTACTAATTTTCATTCATTAAAACATCAGATACATATTTTCTTCTGTGAGCATACAACTAAAACCCATTTTTTCTATTTTTTTTTGTCTGTTAAATCCATTTGAATCAGATCTGTTTCAAATCAATTTGTATGGATTACATTTTCGTTTCATGTTTTGTATATTAAATAGTTTTGGTGAGTTTTTATCATTCTCCAGATGATGAAGGTATTATACTTTCGAAACTGGATCTGGAGAGTGGAGAGAAATGGCTAGGCCAAAACCTAGACTGTAATGTAGCGTCGAGAAGAAAAAGAAGAAAAATTATTACAACTCGCAAGAACACAATGCTAGTAATATTTACAACATTTAGTTTTGGATAATGATTACATAATGTTTTTTTAACATAGATTTTAATTTAATAGTTAATATTATGATATATTTAATATCGTATATTATACATAATATAAATATTTATAACAATTGTTTTACTTAATATATAATATAATAAATGCACACATTGGTCTTAGAAATAATTAAATAAATAAAGTGATAATCAGAGTGCTCCAAATTTTAATAAAAATTCATTAAAAGTTTTAAAACACATTTTTATAAGAACTTATACAAGAAAATTAATACTAAAACTAACTAACTAACCATCATGACAACTCCCTGAAAGGCCGAAGGAAAGCCACAGCTTTCTCTTCTGACATACTTCTCTCGTTTCCGCAACATTCATACATCGTGTATCAATTTCTCCGACTCCTCACGTGGCCGACATTCAATATTTGATAAGTTTGATCATCCCACGTTTTCAATCATTTCATTTCACAATCTTCAATATATACATTCATACTGTAATTAAATTAACTCTCCTTCCTATTAGAAATAAATAATATCATCGAAATAAAAATCCTTAAGCTATTGTATATTCTAAATTTATGTTTATATTAACTGTTTGTGATAGATTCACATTGCACCACCGACCCCGGATATATTGACTGTATTAATTCTGTTTATCTTTGTGCACACAGCCCACTGCGGGAGGGGGTGGCTGCTATGATAGGGGTGCGTTCTGGTAATCAATCACCGTGGAGGCTGTGCGGCTCTAGGTCGCGAGGATAAAAGGCGTGGGGAAAGCGATCACGAGAACAGGGGATGATTATTCCGGGATTTATTTTATAAAACAGTTTATTGATGCGAAATTAATTAATAGCCTTTAAAAATTTAACTTGAATGCATAACGATATTTTTATTATTATTGTATTGAATGACTTTATTAATAAATACGAATATTAATATCAAGTGTTCAAATAAAATTGCATGAAAGTGTTAAACTGGCAAAAGAAGGATGAAAATAAAATAAATAAATGCAGTAGAAATGAGATCTCTAAGACGAATGTGTCGTTAATATATGATATGATAATGTCAAATGCAAATACGAATATAATAAGTGAAGGTGGTTTAGACACATGGAAAGAATGAGTGAAGACAGAATGGTGAAGAAGGCATATTATGTAAACTACGTGAACGAAGCTAGAAATAAAGAAAATCAATGTCGGAAAAATCGACGTGCGTGCACGACACGATATATGAATGTAGAGGAATCAAGAGAAGTATGTCAGAACAGAACAGTGTGGTGGTCTATTCTTTCTGTCTACCTCTCCGAGTAGACGGCGCGATGGTTAGTTGGTTAGCTAGTTTAAAATAGAATTCAGTATTTATGAAAAATAAAGCATATCGAATAAATCAAATACTCAAAGGCCACAACATTCAGGGTCAGAGTCGGAAAAGTCGTTGAAAATTGTATATGAAACGAGAATAGAAGAATCTAGAAAGGTCTCTAAGAAAAATCTTACACTCAATCCTTTTTCTCTTTCCTAAAGGTGTCAAGAGGTTTCACGGAAAACTTGTAAACGTTTTCAAGGATATGATGGCAGCTTTTTTTTATTACAATAAAGTATAATTGTTAAGCTATGAATAAGTTGTATAAAAAATGCTTTAACAAATAATTTGATGATTTATATTATATTATATAATACGTAAAACTCAAATATTTGATTTATAACTAATTTTAATATTCACAATAACAAATCTTAATTTGAATAAGAAATATTGTACATTAGATTAAATATAATTTAAAATACTAGCGTACATTGAATGAATTGTTTACAGCTTCATCATCGGGAGAACGATATAAACCCGAGTATAAGTTTGTAAGCTTTTGAAAAATGTCGGGAAAACAAATCTCGAAAGTGGAAAAAACAGTGTTTTAATTTTTAAGGATTAATTGTATCTCAATAGAGACGAAGGTGTTAATTGTTTTTTGGAAACAGAATGTTATTAAGCATAAAGCGATCGCTTAACCTAACCAATGACAGGTCATTAGTCCTGTAAACGCCTCGACTACCATATTCTGTTTCCAAAAAATAATTTACATATTCGTCTCTACTGAGATACAATTAATCCTTAAAAATGATAAACCCGCAATGGGTAAAATCCAGTATTTGTCTACAAGTATTTGTATACATTAAAAAAAACTAAGTGTTTTAATTCGTAAAAAAATCGTAGCGTACTTTATTTTAACATTATTTTAATTTGTTTTTGGTTTCGCCCCCGCCGGAGCTTCTTCGGAGTAACTGAATCAAATCTTATATTGCCTTGATGAATCTTGGGTCCAAGGGAAACTTTTTGGCATCAATTATAATAAGCAATATCATTCTGATTTTGAAAATTTGGTATGGTTCATGTGGTGATCCCGTAAATTTGGAGATATTTCGTGTAAAAGTGAATTGTTTTGGTCAATTTGATTGTTGCTGCACTTTATAATAGTTAATTGTGACACGTTATACGTTTGTTCTGTTTGGATGTTGAAATTATATTAATGATTATTAAAATTAAAGTTTTTTCGTTTTTATAAAGATTTTGACAGGTGTAAAAATAAATTTTTCATTTGTTCCAATGACAATTTCAATAATTTCTTCAATAATGTTTTAAAGTTTTTTATTAATGAAATTTAATTATACATTAATTGTATTTTTTTAAAATTCGAAAAGTCAAATACTCGGCCGCACATTTCGCCTGCCCCTTGTAAAACTATCATATTTATGAAGACTTGTACTCGAGTGTTGTTGGCACACGCGCGTATCCCTAACAGTTTGTACATTTTAGGTACATAACTTTTATCTCAAGCGCGTACGTGATACGGGATAGCGCAGAATGGTACAGTCACAGTGAACGTATCATGTACGTCCAAATACGTAGGGTGGTTAAATACAGATTGTATTGCCAATATTCACTCTGAATCGTGTAAAGATTTGTTATATAATATAGATAGGGTCGAAGCACCAGTATTTGACCGCCCCCCAGTAAATGACCGTTGGTTAATAAAACAAAATATAATAAGAATTGCTCTATGTGTCCAGTCAAAAAACTTTAATCCCAAGAAACTATGACAAAAGAGGTAGGCAGAGACAACTGTTGGTAAGAAACAAAACTATCAGTTTTGAACTGTGCCTTGTCAAACGGTAAAAGTGCGTCTTCCCGTTGTTGTTCTGAGATTGTTAGTAGTTTTTTATAAGGAAAAGTGTGGTAAGTGTTTTTTTTAATGTTATTTCTTATGCAATTCTTTGAATATTTACATATTTTTATATGTTAGGGTGTTTCATAATGTGACAATGTAACAAAATCTATGTATTGTATCAATATAACCTGAAGTGGTCAATTACTGGTGATTGTGCTATTTTTTTAGAGAAATATAAATTTTAATAGTAATACTCATATTTCAATAAAAAAAAGTTTGAGAATTTAGAGGAGTCAATGTGTTTTTTATTGTTTTATTTTATTTTGTACACTGAAATAATGAAATTAATGCCTTTAATGTGGATTTCAGTACAAGCTGAACCTTAAACGGTCATTCATTGGTGCTTTGACCCTATAATGAATCATTGAAATATGAGGTCTAGCTGAACGCGTATTCGAAGTAATTCGCGTATTCGATCCCTTAATTGATTGATAACAGAAGTAATTTGACATAGTATTCCATCACCAAACAATATTATACGAGATGTACTAGAGGTCGTACACTGTTCGCGTTCATTTTGATTTATTGAATACAAGAACATTCGCGAGAATGTTATTCTCAATCTGCGTTCAACTCACATTCACACGATTACACCAACAGGCTGTTTTTATTTTATTTTTAATCATAAATTAAAAGCAAATTAATGAAATATATATTATTTATACATTTTAAAACTGTTAAATTAAATTAAATACGTTCAAATACGTAGGGTGGCTGACTGATGGTGGGTGACTGTACCATTATGCGTTATCCCGTATCACGTACGCGCTTGAGAATATAATGTACCTAAAATGTACAAACTGTTAGGGATACGCGCGTGTGCCAACAACACTCGAGTAAGTCTTCATAAATATGATAGTTTTACAAGGGGCAGGCGAAATGTGCGGCCGAGTATTTGACGTTTCGTAATTTAAAACAATAAAATTAATCTATAATTAAATTTCATTAATAAAAAACTTAAAAACAATATTGAAGAAATTATTCAAATTGTCAGTAGAACAATAAATGTTTTTATATCCCAATGGAATTTTATTTTACGCGACAGCTGTTTCAGTTACACCCGATGATGTCAACATAGGTTGATGAAACAGCTGTCGAGTAAAATAAAATTCGGAGAACCCAAAAAAGGAGTAAAAAAGTATATTTTTTTTAGTTAGCTGCCGTTTTGTGAAAAAAAAATATTTTTCAACTTTTTTTAGTACAAACGATAGCTAATTAATCTAAATTAATAATCGATTTTAATTGTTTTTTTTCAAATTGCTTTGAGGGTTGGAATCGTGGCTACAGTCGCACGCCAATTTTTTGAGATCCCCCACTTCATCGGCTGACAACTTTTTTATTTTTTTATTTTTTCACTTTTTATTTTATTTTATGTATTTTTGAAATATTAATCTGTTAAAATGTTAAAATTAATAATGTTAAAAATAATGTTAAAAAAAATGTTAAAAAAACGCATGTTAAAAATAATGTTAAAAAAATCTGTTAAAAAAAATTCACGTTAAAAATATGGTTTGCTTTTTTTTATGGCACTTCAAAAAGTACCTAAAATTCATGGCTCTAGACCAGAATACCCCCTTAAGGTATCATAGTGTTTCGGCCAAAACAATGGACTATTTTTACATTGATTTGAATACAGAAACAAGGATTTATTTTGATTATTTGATTCATTTGGTATTTAATATGGAGCTTTATATTGCTGTTTCAGAAACCAAAAATAATGGAAATACGTCTTGGTACGAGGAAACAGGAAGTCTAAGCGGTTTTAGGTCAATGCTTTTATACTATGGGAGTTATGAACTTGACAAAGAAACGATCTAAACAATACAAGAAACAAAAGAAGACCGGGATAAACATGGCACAATTAAATAAATCAAATATTAAATGTCGGCCAGGTGAAGAGTCGGAGTAATCGATGTGCGTACAAGACACGATGTATGATGAAGAAGCGAGAGATGTGTGTCAGAATCTAGTAGTTTGGTGGTCCATTCTCTCTGCCTATTTCTTTGGGACGTGATTATTTGTTGTTATATAATATAATCTCTTGGCAAGGTCAAATATATCACTCCTATAAAATATAATAAAACTTCAAAAAATCATCGATCTTCTTCGATTATTTATTTTTCTTCTTCTTTCGGTGCCGTATCCGGTCCTCCAACGTTGGCGATCACGTAAAGGTATCTCTGTCCTGTGCCACTTGGATCAGGTTCTGAACTCTTGTAATTCCTGTCCACTCTTTAATATTCCGCAGCCAGGACAGCTGCCTTCTATCAACTCCCCGACGTCCCTCAACTTTTCCCGTTAATATCAGTCGAAGGAGGTGGTATTTTTCTCCCCTTATTGAATTTATTTTCCATTCCAAGGTCAAATAGCATAATACATTTTATTTCAATTCAATGGCCATCGATCTAATCTGTGGCATATTGCCAGGAAAAAGCTTAAGATAATATGTGCCCACTAGCTCCACCGAGATTTGTCTATTGTGAAATATTCGGGCATGAATCTCACAATTTTAGACCCTCCAAGCCAAATCTTCAGCAGACTATAAATTTATCTTGTAAGAATAATGCGTCAATAAATCAACCAATTTCCGTATTGACGACACACCTCTCACTTCTCTTGCTGTCCTTCATTTGAATCAAATTAAGGATACAAGTTCATAGAGAGAATATAAAACTTTGGCAACTAAACGGTATGGAATTATGTAATCTCCATAGACAAGACAAAGAGCATGGTTACATCAAGGCAACCAGTACGATGCAAGCTTGCATTAGATAATAAAATAATAGAACAAGTGATGCATTTCAAGTACTTAAGTATTGATGTATCAAGCAGCTTCTATACGGAGAAGTAAGTGAACTAGCAACAGGGCCGCCGTTGTGGCTGGCTGCTTGACGAATGTTGTTTGGAAAAATAAAAATATGTTAAAGGAGAGTAAAATTCGAATCAACATGACATGCGTACGTCCTATAATGACATATGGAATAGAAACGAGAGCTGACATCATCAGAACAAAAAGTCTCCTAAGAACCACAGAAATGAAGAGTCTCCGATCCGTTGTGGGAACGACACTCCGAGACAGAGTAAGAAATTCTGAAATAAGCAAGATCTGCAATGTGGAAGAAGTCGAGCGATTGGGAAGACTGAGAAGACGCTACTGGAGAGATCATGTGGAAAGAGCATGTTTTAAAAGAGTTATAAATATAGCGGCAAATGAAGTACCAACAGGAAATCGACCTCCAGGAAGACCATCCAAAAGATGGTGGGACATTTGGACAGCTACATCCCAGGAACAGGCTCCGAAAAATAACAGGACACCTACTAACTAACTAACCATCACGCCGTCTCCCCGAAGGAGTAGGCAGAATGAATGGACTGCCACACTTTTCTTTCCTGACATATTTCTCTCGCTTCCTCAACATTCATACATCGTGTCATGCACGCGCGTCGATTTCTCTGACTCCTCACATGGCCAAACCATCTTAATGATCCTTTCATTAGTTTGTTCATAACACCATCATTCGCACCGCATTCACTTCTTATATTTTCATTCGACACTCTATCATACACAGAGTATCCACACATGCGTCTAAGAGATCTCATTTCTACTGCATTTATTTTACTTTCATCCTTCTTCTGCCAGTTCCATGCTTCGCTTCCATACATAACAGGACACAACAACAACAACAACAACAACAAACCATCACGCTGTTTCCCCGCAGGGGTAGGCAGAGAAAATGGACCGGCACACTACTCTATCCTGGCAAACCTCTCTAGCTTCCTCCACATTCATACAACGAGTCATACACGCACGTCGGACACAGTCCTAAATAAAGCTGAAGAAGAATAAACAATACAAGCCTGTTTAATATCACCATCTGACATATTCCTATTTTGTTTTTACAAAGTGTTTGGCATATCCCTTTATATGAGCAACATAATTAAAGGAGGCAAAGATTTAATTAGCTTTTGGTTCTACAAGGGAGAGAAAATGTTGTTATTCTATAAATAAATTGAACATAAATATTCCCCGCCTTGCTCATTTAAGCCACAGCGAGAATATGATCTCGTGGGCCTTCTAACTCAAGTCATTCAACTCTCTGATACCGTTATAATATGATAAATTATAAGTTCTAAAATTAAATGATCGTACACTGTTAAATTAAAAAACTTTGGTTTATGTATCACAATTGTATTTTTATTTTTCCGACAGCTGTTTCGTCAACCTATGTTGACATAATCAGGTGTTACAACAATATATCAACTGTCAAAATTTTCTAGACCTTTATGTGTATTTGTTCCTATGTTAATTTGAAAAATTATTTGATATAATTTTGTAGTTCTTGCTGGAGTTGAGTTAGGGCCTAATTATTTTAATTAAAAGAACGGTTAGTTACTATCTATAGGAAAACATATTTAAAGGTGGAAAATAAATAATAATAAAAATGACAAATGACAACAACAGTGATTAGAAGGAACAATTACACATAAAATAGAGTCAAAAACAATTAATCATAGTAAATTAAAGTCGATAAACATTATAAGAAAGTAGATTACATTAATAAGAAAGGAGACAAAAGTGGAAGGTAGTATTAATGTTTTTTGGTAGATTATATAAACAGCCTTCGCGAAAAATAAAAATACAATTATGATATATAAAACAATTTTTTTATTTATTTAACAATGTATAATGTTAACGTTTCATAGGGTTTCGGCTAAAACAATGGACTATTAAAATGATCGTGAAAGGAAGGAATATAGACCAGAAGATAGTACTCGTATTATGAAAAAATAATTATAAAAGGATCAATTGGACTCGCCTAAAGTATGTAAGAAGAAAGAACGGTTAAAAATCTTTACGTTAACAGTGTGAATGGAGTACTAATCGAAATAATTATCGAAAAAAATATAACATGACGTGTTAAGAAATTATAGTTAGGAATTCTAACATCTTTGCTGGTTTTTGGGATGCCACTAGGGCCTTTAATGTGGTAGTTTCCCGTTGTTCTCCACATTTTTGTATAGAACAGGTTATTTAACCCCAATTGCTATTCACATTTTTAATCTATTGATTCTCATGATAGATACCTAGTGTGTAGCCATTTTTTTCACATGAATTCTACAAAACCAAAAACAGCGTGAGAATGTTTTTTTACACTCTTATGGCCGGGAATCGAACCCGGGACCTTCGGTGTTGCAGTCATACCTGTTGCCACTCCGCCACGAAGGTCGTCACCTACAGTATTAAAATATGATAATTAATCAAAAGTCATTAATTTCGTACGCAAAAATCTTTTTCATGTATGCACATTAATGGAAAATGTGAAAGAATTCTTTATTTTTTCCAGGGTTTATTGTCAATAATGTATTCGTTATTCCCTTTAAATCTTTATTACAGGGCCCTAGCTCCATCCTTTGGCTTCCTCTTTGGTCCCTGGACCATATTTTCTTGCTTTATTTAGTCATCCGTCTAACTTAACTCTCTCATTACTCTCTATCAAACTCCAGGTCGGGATCTTATTGTAATGCTCTCTGAACGTACGGGTACGTCTTAATATGGGAAGTTTTTCTACTGGATGTGAATATCAATGAGAAATCATTCCTCCCTTTCCTTGTACATTTAACGTAAAGGTATTTTTTCTTGTTTTATTCTTTATAAAAAAACGATGCAACATTCAGTTGATGCCTGTCTAGAAAAAACAAATATTTTTCCAGATAATCAAATGATTTTTCTGAAATCTCTTGATGGAAGTTCATTTTAAATAATAAAAGGAAATTCAAAATCACTTTGTTTAGTCCAATAATTATTAAAAAAATATTTAAAAACACGACAGGTTTCGGAGGATACCATCTTCAGGTGTAAAAATATAAATATTTATATTTTTACACCTGAAGATGGAGGTATCCTCCGAAACATGTCGTGTTTTATTTTATTTTTTTTAATAATTAGTGGATTAAACAAAGTTCTTTTCAATTTTCTATTACTATGGAATTCCACAGTTTCTTTAGCGTTCAATAAGTTAAATAATAATTTAATACAATGATGTTTTTAACTACTTCCACTTGTCTTTATTTTTTGAGAAACCGGTAGCTGTCGAAATAAAGACAAAAGTGAAAGTAGTTAAAAAAACATAATTTTATTTAATTATTATTTCTATTTTTCCGATTATTATAGATGTTAAATATTAAAAACACTTTGTAATTAAGCACGATGTGTTTTTTATAATTGATGCCAACTAGTTTCGCTTAGACCCAAGGTTCATCAGGGCGATAAATAACTTATTAAATTAATACGTTATAATATTGCCCTGATGAAGCTTGGATCCAAGCGAAACAAGTTGACATCAATTATAATAACCAGAATACAAAGTGTTTCATTATTGCATATCTATAACATTAAAATGTCCAACTACAAAACGAGTACTTCTTTCTTAAATCATATGATTTTCTAGTCCTGCATTATAATATTGAAGAAAATCTGTTTGATCAAGATCATTTTTTTTAAATAATATATTAAAATAAGTGATATAATAGCCACTAGAAGATGACAGCAAGCTGCCGAAACCAGTTTAACACACAAAGATCAGTATGTTTTAACTAAATATACATTTTAAAAAGATTTTTTTTAAAATTGTTTTATTTCCATTATTTACAAACAAGCCTTCAAATAAGTGATTTCTAAGATCTTTACATTTAATTAATACGAATGAACTGGTCCATTTTCAAGATGTTCTATTATAATGTATGGGTATGACATGTTTCACCTTGCTAAAGCTTTATCAAATATAGAGAGTAACATATATTGATATTTATGTACCCGAGTTAATGGAGCAGAATACGGTTATTAAGGTAATTGGTGTGGCTTAATATTATACGAGTATATTGTATCGTTGCAAGACTAAACATGTCATTCCCATTAAATGTAATAAAATTTCTAGAAAACGGACGTTTTCTTTCGTATTAATTGAAAGTAAGAATATAAGAAATTACAAATTTGATAAAAAAAATTACGCTTAATTAAACATTATTGATTCATTCGGAGTTAATCAAGGTTTTTGTATGGTAATGGATCAACTGAAATTGAATGTTTTTTTTTATAAATAATAAAACATGAAAATAAAAAGGTTTTTCATTGCCACCTTCTTTCAGAAGATGGCACCGTGCTGTCAAAACCTATCAAAACTAGAAGAACAGATGGAATAAAACTTATTATCAGGTGTGTAACTTTGCTTCCGCCGTTTTTTTTCCGAAATTCGAGGCTTCATCGTAAAAAACTGGTTATACATTTATGATTCAAAGTATTGTCCATCGCTGGCCACTACTTTCTCCCATCTTTCGGGCAGCATACGAATCCCGCGTTGAAAAAACTGGTCATCTTTTGAAGCGATCCAGGAATCGATCCAATTTTTTACTTCTTAAGAAGAACCTTAACCTTACTTCTTAAGAAGAAAATTAACCTTTCCCGAGAGATTCCAATAACCATCATTAATTATTAATAACTTTATCATATCCTAGAAACCTTCGATGATTTTTTTTGGGAGTTATTTTGAGAGTGTGTGTTTTTTTTCATTTGGCTTTTAATTTGAATTCAATTTCAAACCGTAGGAATATGAATAGGCAAGTTTTATGACAGAAATGATATAAAAAAAGCTCCCCGAGGAATTTTTGCGCCAATTTAAAAATTAATTATCGCTGTTTATCTATTCTCACCGCGTTAAACCAACAGAAGTTATTTGTGTTATTAATTGATTGGTGCTTATAATCATCAAGTGGTTATTATAACATTAAGATTGCGGAAAATTTGCATAATTAGGGATTTTTTTTTCCAGAAAGCTTCAGAGCTACCGGCGAAGATGGTGTAAATATTTTGCTTGTATTTTTAAACGCCAATGGAAATTTTTTAATTATATCTCAATAGAGACGAAGAAACAAACTGGAAACTGACTATGGATGATCAAGGTGTTTACAGGACTTATGACCTGTCATTGGTTGGGTTAAGCGCACGCTTTATGTAATTACAACATTCCCCATTCCACCATTGTTATGATCATGTATGATACATTTTTTGGAAGTTGTATATATACTCCAAATCCATACTTATTTTCACGTGGCAGTTCCAGTCAGCCATCTATGTAGATTTGATTGTACTAATTAATTTTAAGATTAATCTATACAATCCATCCACTAACGCCATCTATGAAGAATGATTGTTTAGCATTTAGCAAACTACTTTATTAACACAATGCGAAGAGGCTACCGCCTCCTATCGCTCTGTTAGAAGTCGCCTGGAGTATCCACTCCTATTTTATACGCCAAATAATTGACCAGAATATTTACAAATATTTGTGAAATGTATACTTATATCTGTATACGAATCCTGGATTTTCACCTGTGGGTGGTTAATTTAAAATTTTTAATTATATCTCAATAGAGACGAAGAAACAAACTGGAAACTGACTATGGATGATCAAGGTGTTTACAGGACTTATGACCTGTCATTGGTTGGGTTAAGCGCACGCTTTATGTAATTACAACATTCCCCATTCCACCATTGTTATGATCATGTATGATACATTTTTGGAAGTTGTATATATACTCCAAATCCATACTTATTTTTTTTTTTTTTTTTTTCACGTGGCAGTTCCAGTCAGCCATCTATGTAGATTTGATTGTACTAATTAATTTTGTTTGTTTTTCGTCAACAAACCATTCGCTATTCTACCTTATTCTCTCTTTCTTCTTCTCATCATTACCTCGTTATTGGGCCTTATGCTTATGTTGGAGATACGTGTAAAATTATCGCCACAATGTGTTTATTATTATTATAATTATTTTGTTGAATCGCTCTTTACATCATGACAGCACGAGCCAAATCGATGTAAAGGGTATTACAGCTATCAGAGTGATTCTCGTGACATGTGATAGGTAGCTAATTTATCGCCATTTTATTGTCACGTGAATTCTACACCAGACCAAAGACAGTGTGACAATTACACTGCCCTCGCCGGGAATCGTACCCGGAATCTTCGGGGTAACAGTCAATGCACTTACCACTCGGCCACGAAGGTTTTCTGCTATATAAAGCTAACTAAACCGAAAGGGTAGGCAGATAGGATAGATCGCCACACTATTATGTTATAACTATTGCGTCTTTTCTACATTCGCACACCGTGACACGCACGCCCGTCGATTTGAGATTCGTTCTATCACACATCCGTCTTAGGGACCTCATCTCTACCGCATTTATTCTGCTTTCATCCTTCTTCTGCCAGTTCCATGCTTCGCTTCCATACATTAGGGATGGGACCAGAACTTCTAAATAATGATTTAATTCCTGGTCCACCTAATATATAACTTTTAGTAAGTTTTAAACAATTTTTAATTAATTAGTTTGTTTCGTAACTCGGTTAAAGTAGTTTCATTGAAAACAAAGCGAAAGAGTTATTATTCCCTCATCGTGTGTGAAATATTAAAAATGTAACATTTAATGTCATGACACAGTATGTGCATCGTCATGTCACGCGACATAAATATCACGATACACGGAGTCGCACACGACTAGAGTTTTCGTGCTATGTCGACACGTTATTTTAATCCTTATTTGGAATGAAAGAAAATATTTCCCACATGATAATATCCATGTTCCTATAGACCATAGATTTCCACCCTTTTCTGGGCCACCGCCCCCTTTACAAGAAAAATAAACGTTCAACGCCCCCCTCCCATTAAATTTATTCCAAATATTTAGAAACACATAGTTGAATTTTAAAATATTATTCAATATTTTGATATTTAATTTTAATTTGTTTTAAAAGTTAGTGTTGCATACAAAGTATATAAAAAAGAAAAATATATGATATTATGTTATATTATAATATAATGCTTTTACAAAATTATTTACGTATTCTATTGTTTTTTTTTGTTTAAACAACAACAACAACAAACCATCACGCCGTTTCCCCGCAGGGGTAGGCAGAGAGAATAGACCGCCACACTACTCTATCCTGGCACACCTCTCTAGCTTCCTCCACATTCATACATCGAGTCATACACGCACGTCGATTCTTCCGGCTTCTGACATCACCAACTTTTAATATTTGATTAATTTGGTCATGCCATGTTTTCCTCGGTCTACCTCAACTCCTTACTCCATTAAATAATTTTAAAATATCATGAAAAGAATACAGAACTTACTTTTCAATTTTAACATTTATTCCATTCCTAATCATTAAACTTCCGATTAAACTTCCGCTGCATCTAACCGTAAACCAAAAAATAAAGTTTCAGTCCAGTGATCCTAAGGATGACTACCACAACGATCTTTATGTGAAGCGTGCATAAGAAGCAATTTCCCCCGAGATCGTTGTGGTAGAAAGGTCGACCACCCCCATCGATTGCATTCCAAACCGCAATTTTCTTAAAATATGTAATGTCGAGTGGCGCATAGAACAGTGTTATCTGCAGGGTTCACTCCATTCTATTTGACGCATTAAACCTTTTTTAATCATATTTTAAATATTGAATGTGAAATAATATTATATAATAAAAATAACGCTTTCTAAAGCACGTATTTATATTTTACCACAATGTTAAATAAACAAAATGTACGTAATTGAAAAACAACTAATGAATTCATATAAAGAACTACTAAATAATCCATTATTTTGGCGGAAACACTTTGATATTTAACATTATTGACTGTTTAAATAAAAACACTGTTATAGAATATCACAATTGATTAAATTTGTTACGAAAATAAACGCGACAGCTGTTTGGATAACCGATGTTAGCACCATAGAACGACGTGATGGTTAATACAAACACATACACGTACATATACATGTTCACAGCAAATTTACAATAATCATGGGAAAATATACGAAACAGAGAACATTAAGATGATTTGGACACATGGAAAGAATACACGAAGAAAGACTGGTAATAAAAGTATTTGTTAACGATGTAAAAGGAACTAGAAATAGAGGATGACCGAGGAAAACGTGGTACGATCAAATAAATCAAATATTGAATGTCGACCATGTGAAGAGTCGGAGAAATCGACGTGTATGAATGTTGAGGAAACGAGAGAAGTCAGAAAAGAAAAATTTGACAGTCCATTATTTCTGCTTACCCTTTCAGTGAGACAGCTTGATTGTTAGTTATACGAAACAGATTTTCAATTGCATACTGTTACACGCATTTGATATATGATAAATTTTACTTGTATTATATATATATTAAATATGAATAACTGGTTTAAAAATATTATTTTATTCAATCAAATTATTATTTTATTCAACCATATTTTAAGTTAAATTAAATTTACATATATTTTTTTTTTAAATGGTATACTTTTCTTAAATTCTCTCGAACATTTCATCTCGATGACAAATATTATGAAAAAGTTATCGTTCGAAAGCAGTGTTGCCGTGCGATAGGCCGATCAGTGAAAGGGGCTGGGTAGGTACCCGAAGTTAACAAAAAAGCTCTTTCATCGAGGAAAATATCGGATACGAGAGTGTCGGATTTACGACAGGCGGGAAATTTAAATTTCAAACATCGAATGTGATTCCAAAAATGAATCTGCGGCGACGCAAAATACGATGTATTCAAGTTATATCCAATACCTAAATTATGAAAATCCGTTTTATTTTTTGTTTGAATTTTTGGTTTGCCTATAATTATAATACGAGTATATAAACGTAAAATGTGAACATAAACAAAAACTATACATGTAAATGATAGAAAACATGGTTTTGTTTGTTAATAAGATCGAATAAACGTGGCACGATCTTCTTTTTCTTCTATTAATAGATCTGCCGATGATTTCTGTGCCACATGCACAGAAATCATGTCTCCAGACATATTGAGGTCCAGCTGTCCCTCCAACTCTTAGTTTGTCTTCCAGAAGGGATTTCGTAAGCGGGTGTTTATGCGATACTGTCACTATCCATTCTGGTTACTTGGTCCCTCCAGTATATTCTTCTGGACCTACTCCACCGAACGATATCCGCAAGTCAGGATCCCCTGACTTGCGAAATAGAAGACCCCTGATCTGTGATCAGGGGTCTGTATGTACTCGTATATAAAGGACTCAGTTTGCATTAGTGTCACCAGTCTGTCGACGCCAGTGAGCCTGGCTATCAAAATAAAGACATTAGTGAAAGTAATTAAAAAACATCGTTGTTCCAGCCAAAATCTTAGCTCATCGCTTTAGCCGAAACCTGCAATCGATCCTGGCACTCGGCTAAGTAGAAGCACGGCTTCCTGGTGGTGCAGCAAATATATTCTCACGTCACGTTTCCAAATAATCACACAAGTTTCGGCTTAATCTATTTTTTTCCGCCCAAAGCATTACAACATACCATACTGAATGTCCACTTCTTCGACGGAACGGAAACTGACGTGAGATATTCGCGGAGTGTAAGGAACTCGTCCCTACTCTAGCTCTGGCAACTGGAAACGGTTCTTGACGCACTTTTAGCGCCCTGCTGCTCCATCCTCTTCAGCCAAGTCCAAGATCCGGCTCGAAGGACCAAATGTTACAGTCAAAAGCTTAGCTCGTCGCTTAAGCCGAGACCGGTGTGATTATTTGGAAACGTGGCGTGAGAATATGTTTGCTGCACCACCAGGAAGCCGTGCAGGACCGATTGCAGGTTTCGGCTAAAGCGACGAGCTAAGCTTTTGGCTGGAACAATCATTTTATTTAAAAATTATTTAAAATGATCTTCCATTAAGAGATTTCAGTAAAATCATAAATAATGAAATATTTGAACTTAAGCGCGATATTTTCAAATAAAATAATTAGACAACGCTGTTTAATCAGCTTCTGTCATTTTCGGAGAGACAGCAAGCGAGTCACCAACCGAAACACTTCGAGGTGACCGTAGCCTTTGTAGTGGTAGTGCGTGTACAGGCCCAAGCACGTGTGTGTATGCATACCATACGCAACTCTTTAAGGCCTCGAGAACAAATATATCGATTTGTCCCTAATAATAAAAGCATTTGTACAAAAATTTGTATGTTAGACATGGCCGCCGCGCCGTAGTCAAGGACATGGAGCGCCAAATATATTATTTATAATGCGGAGCCTAGCCAGCCCTAGCGCGAAGACACGAGATTTAATCATTTTAAGTACATATTAAGTATAGGTCTAACCGAAATCGAGGAAAGAGTTCAACTTGTTACCATTATTCATTCATTTATACCATGGAAATATATAATACTCGAAACAAATGAAATATTCATTTGTAAAAACTAACTAACTAACCATCACGCCGTCTCTCCGAAAGGGTAGGCAGAAAGAATGAACTGTCACACTTTTACTGATGCGGCACTCCATCCTTCTCTTTTCGCTCCGCGGGAGACGCGGTGTGATGTGTTGCGACCTCATCGCCACCAATAGGCATCTCCCGCGCACACTTCGATCGCCGGACAACTACCTTCTGCCAACTCTCGTCCCTCTATCTTGCCTAAGATTATCAGCCAAAGGAAGTGGTATTGTACTCCCTTAGCACATGACAGTTAATTAGCCATTCAATGCTGCTGCACGATTACAACAAAAATACTGTCATATCACACCGCTTCTGAAGGAACTTCACAGGCTCAAAATCTGGAAGCGAGTAAAATACAAGTTGTGTTTGACAGTGTTTAAGGCTCGACACCAGAGAGCGCCAGCGTATATTTCAGACCTCTGCGTGACAGCCATGCCAACAGAAAGGCAACATTCACTCCGATCAGTAGAAACAAATGCAAACAACATTACGATTCCAGACAGAGCCAATAAAACAAGTTTCTATGATCGTGCTTTCAGCGTAGCGGGTCCGCTGGCGTGGAATAGTCTCCATGTTAGCATTAAGTATGAGGATAGTGACGTTAAATTTAAGAAACTTTCCTAGCGCGTTCTTGGAGTCATATTCATTTGTGGTTAAAATATTATTTTGTAGAAGAGAAATACGTGGCATAT